>KK117687.1:283949-326827 GCA_000611955.2 Stegodyphus mimosarum
AATATAAATTTAAAAAATGAAATATGAAAGAGATTTTATATTGCAACCAAACTGGCGTTTTCTTAGCCAAAGAAGCGATAGCTCAGAAGGGCTATTAATTTCGTTTTGGCATTTTGCGTCGATTCACTGTAAATGTCCTTATCACTTTTCAAACTACTGCCACCAAATATTATCGCCCTGTGTTATATTTAAAGAAATTAAATAATGAAGAATCTGCATGAATTTTGTTATGTTTCTCGCATTGTGATAAAACAAGGTGCCTAGAGCTATTAAATTGTGAATAACGTAATCCTCCACCGAATATGGGCATTTGGAAGCACTAACTTGGAATTTGGTTTATTATCGATTTAATATTTTGTAACACTTTAAACGAATGTTTGATTAAGAAACTCAACTATTTCAAAGCGAGCAATGGCAACACTGTAAGGATAAATATATATATATATATATCTAGCGCGAGACTGTGCATCAGAAGTTCTAAAGATATGCTTCTAAAGACAAATGTTCTAAAGATATTCTAAAGATATGCTTATTATCGATTTCAGATTTTGTAAAACTTCAAAGAATTTTTTATTAACAAACTCGACGATTTCAAAGCGAGCAGTGGCAACACAGTACGAGGGGAAAAAAAACATGTTTATCTCCAGCGCGCGAGACTGTGTATCGGAAATTCTAAAGATATGCTCATTTTAAAATTATTTTGTAATATTGCTGTTGAATTGAATTTATGGTTTATATGACAAGAACACGATATTTAATAAATAAAAATAACACACAAAACGTTAACAAAAGCCCCTTTTCGTGTAATGTAAAGTCCGAAACCTTTCAGAATTTTTTTTTTCATTTATGGACACATGCATATTTCAAGTGCATTTGGGCTAACTTCACTTTGGGCTAAAAATGTTTAAAAACAGCATATGTTCAGAATTTACAGAATAGACAGTCTTTCGCGCTGGAGATAAAAATGTTTTATTCCTTACATTGTTGTCACTGCTTTCTTTGAAATTGTTGAGTTTTTTAATCAAAAATTAGTTAAGTTTTGCAAAATATGAAATAGATAATAAAACAATTTCGAAATTTCGAATTCGGGCTTCCCTTTTCGGGTGGAGGACTAATTTATTCAAAATTTGATGACCCTAAGTAGCGTTGTTCTTTCTCAATGCCAGAAACATACATACATTCATGCAGATTCTTCATTATTTAATTTCTTTAAATATAATGCACTTTACGGAAGACGGGGACGCCTGATCTAAATATAATGCAGCGCGATAATATTTGGTGGCAACAATTCAAAAAGTGATACATCGCCTTTAAGTGATTGAACGCAAAATATCTTTCGATACTAATAGCCCTTCTGGGCGAATGCCCCTTTGGGCTGAAAACAACATCTTCGACTAGCGGATTCAGAAACATGGGCGAGCATAGGCTTCATTAATAGTTAAACAGCAAATAAATAACTGAACAGCAAGTTTATCACTAAACAGCAATATAGTTACATTAAAATACACTTCGATAGTTTGAAATCAAAGCAGAGGTTTAAAGATGATTTTTAAAATGAAATTTAACACTGGACACCTGAAAATAATAAACCGTAACTTAATTGGCCCACTAACAGAAAAAGGTTCGTTATCCCTAGCTTAGAAGCTCAGAATCTAGTTGTTAGTATAGCTGAATTATTATCATTATTATAACCATTCTAGTATCATTTGCTCTCCAAAAAAGAATTTTTACAATATGGCAATAACTATTACAATATGGTTTTGATGACTATTACAATAGGATCTTTTTAGAAATATTCTTTAGTGTCGTAGGATCCGCGAAGGCGGCAAATATGACACTTTGCAGCCGATAATGAAGGCTTTTCTTCATTAATATTTAATTATATAGTTATTAGCCCAAAGGCCATTAGCCCAGAAGAGCTATTAATTTCATTTTGGCATTTTGCTTCGATTCTCTTTCTGTGTTGATTCACTTTTCAAACTGCTGCCACCAAATATTACAATATTATATTTGAAGAAATTAAATAATGAAGAATCTGCATATATGTATGTATGTTTTTAGAACTGTGATAAAACAAAGGTACCTAGAGCCATCAAATTCTGAATAACGTAATCCTCCTCCGAATATGGGCATCTGGAAGCCCTAATTTGGAATTTGTTTTATTATCTATTTCATATTTTGTCAGACATTAAAGAATTTTTTATTAACAAACTCAGAGATTTCAAAGCGAGGAATGGCAACACTGTACTGGAAAGAGAAACATTTTTATCTCAAACGCGCAAGATCGAAAGGAAATTGTGTATTGGAAATTCTGAAGATATGCTCATTTTTAAATTATTTTGCGATATTGCTGAATTGAATTTTATGGTTTAAGTTAGAAGCACATGATAGTTAATAAATAAAGGTAACACACAAAACGCTAAAAAATTCCCTTTTGGGCGTAATGTAAAATTTGGAAGCTTTCAGATATTTTTGTTGTTTAATTGTTATTATTATTGTAATTATTTAATAGTAACTCAATACGTAGTAGAGAATTTTTTAACTGGATCGCTTGCTTACGAGGCTTGCACCAAATGTTTCCTGCCAGTGAAATACCAACAATTACTGCTACACTAGGAAAAAAAATTACTACTAAATACAGTTTTCTTAATGCAAAATATGACGTGTGATTTCAGGTGAGTATTTAAACAGATGTCACCAAATTTCTGCTCGACTTTAAAATCAATGAAGGGTACTGCGAAATTTTAGTTGGTAGCAAGAGGCTATTACAGTAGAATATTTGTAATACACAATTTACTCTATAAGCATAAGATGTGTTATTAGCGCTGAAAAATCATATTTCAAACCTCGCATTTAATTCAAAGTTTTTAAGTCTTACTGTATGAACTTGAAAACTCATGAACAAGAAATGATTACGCAACGTATTCAAAATATGTTTTGCGTGAAATAAATGTTATGAAAAATACTTCTGTACTATTATTTGTAATAAAGGAATACATTATCTTAAAAGAATTATATCACATTATTATTAGGGCAGTAGCTTTATCTGAGTGCGAAGTTCTGCAATTACGTTTATGAATTTTAAGAGATTTTCTAAAATATCACGAACACCTGGTAAAAATCTGCAAATTTTGCTATTATTGCAAAGGGCGTTATCCCAGAAGGGCTATTAATTTCGTTTTGGCATTTCGCGTCTATTCACTTTCTGCGTTGATTCACTTTTCAAACTGTTGCCACCAAATATTACAGCCCTGTATTATATTTAAAGAAATTAAATAATGAAGAATCTGCATAAATATATGTAAGTTTCTCGCACCGTTTAAAACGACGATACCTAGAGCCATCGAACTTCGAATAACGTAATTCTCCACCGAATATGGGCATCTAGAAGCCCTAAATTTGGAATTTGGAATACGTTTTATTAGCTATGTCATATTTTATCAGACATTAAAGAATTTTTGATTAACAAACTCAAGGATTTCAAAGCGAGGAATGCAGAGGCGTAACTAGAGTTTTCAGCGCCAGGGGACAGCCGAAGATTTTGAGCCCCTTTCTGTATATCAGAAATGGAAAACATTTCATTCTAAAATTTGGTAACATCAATTTGGCGCCCCTCGAATGCTGCGCCCAGGGACGTATGTCCCCTCTTGCCCATTCTAGCTACGCCACTGGAGGAATGGCAACGTTGTACGGAAAAAGAAAAAGAACAAAAATACATTTTTGTTTGCAGCGCGCGAGACTATGTATCGGTAATGCTAATTTTAAAATTATTTTGTAATAGTGCTTTTTGAATTGAATTTTGATGGTTTAAGTGAGAAGAACATGATATTTAATAAATAAATTTGATACACAAAAGGTTGGAAAACGTCCTTTTGTGGCGTAATGTAAAATATGAAAGCTTTCAGACATTTTTAGCTTTTTTTTTTTTTTTAAATTCGGTTTTTATTTCTATGTTACATTATTTTTAATCTAATAAAGGCAAAACCGAGGGCAATGTCCGCAATTAATCCTAAATGATATTAATCTAGCAACAGCTGACAGAACACGAGAGAGAAGCTTAATCTCTAATTATAATTAACAGAAAAAATGCTGTTAAAAATTTACATGTATTGTTAAGCAGTTTAATTTCAAGAAAAAGCTCATTAGATTATGTAAATTAAATCAGTTTTCAAAATAGGAAGAACAATGTTTTTGTTTACCTTGCTCTCTAATGTTGATTGGAATCGATAAAAACAAATGATTGAGGGTTGCAAATTAATTTATTTTCATGATTTGGCAGTTCATTTTTAACGGATGATTTTACAATCTTTATATATTTCAGATTATGTACAATTGCTTCTTCTTGTGCGCAAAATTTTTGTTAGAGAGAGCACGTTTCTTCGCCAGTGGCCACGTGATTAAGACCGCTGAATGCTGGCAGTTCGTCCTGGTTTCGAAGCCAGGCGAACGAGCTGGGTGTATAGTTCGCTTTTGCTGTTTTCAACATGTGTAACTTGAATACGAACTGTCTTCCGCAAAGGCATCCCTCTCTTTAGGCAGAAGTCTTCGTGAGTTTTGCCATGTTCCAACAACTATAGACAAGTTACAGTTAATCCACAGCCCGGTCAATCGTGAGCTGAGTGTAATTATATTTATTTTCTTTATTGTTTAAGCATTTGATTTTGGTAGCTGAATTTTCAGATAATAATAATATCAGACAATAATTTTCAGATTACTCTTGATTTGAGTTCTTTAACCATTGCCAGTTATTGTAATGCTTAATTAATCTAGTCTGAAATTAGTTTTTTAAAAAAATTTTATAAGCAAATAATAATTTAGACACTTATAAATTCTGTCTAATTTACTAAGCAACCATTTTCATAAAGAATTTTTTTAACTATTTAAAAAGAACTATTTCACAGTTACTTATGGTATTCTCGTTTTCCTTATCTTGTTTATTAGCTATCCGTCCATCACTGGTTTTTAATGCGGGCTCTGTGGTATCCGTTTAAGTCCCCTAATCAAAATTCGAAGAATTTTTTTAATATTCGATGTACTGTAAAATTAAATAACTCAAGTAATTTATTTAAATAACATTTTTCATTTCTATTATTAATGTAACTTGGAATAATATGAAGTTAATGCATTTAAGGAGTAAATTTATGGCGAACTAATTTCGGACGGAGCGACTCCTGAATTTTCCCGAATGTAAATCCTAAAAGTTTGTCGAACATTTCAAATATTTCTCATAGGAATAATGAAAAGAAATGCAAAAAAAAAGAAAAAAAAATCTGAAAGATTTCAGATTTTAAATTACGTCCAAAGGCGCGTTTTTTTTAACGGCGCGTTTCGTGTGCTACCTTTTTTTATTAAATATCATGTACTACGTACTCAAACCATAAAATTCAGTTCAAAATCAATATCGCAAAATCATTTTAAAATGAACATATCTTTAGAATTTTCGTAAGTCTCGTGCGCTGGAGATAAAAATGTTTTTCTTTTTCCGTACAGTGTTGCCATTGCTCGCTTTGAAATCATTTAGTTTGTTAATCAGAAATTCGTTGAAATGTTACAAAACATAAAATCGATAATAAAGCAAATTTCAAATTCAAAATTAGGGCTTCCAGATGCCCATATTCGCAGTAGGATTACGTCATTCAAAATTCGATGGCTCTAGGTTTTATCACAATGCGAGAAACATGCATACATTTATGCAGATTTTTCATTTTTTAAAATTTAATGCAGAGCGATAACATTTAGTGGCAACATTTTGAAAAGTGAAACGGGCATTCAGAGTGAATCGACGCAAAATCGCAAAACGAAAGTAATAGTCCTTCGGGACTAAATCCCTTTGGACTAAAAAAATATTTATTTAACAGCTTATTAATTTTTTAATTAAAGCAAAATGAAGAATCTACGCTAAATGAAAAGCAAATTAAAAATATAGTTTTTTTAAAAATACACTTATTTATTGAGAAGATATTAAAAATTAGTAAAAACGGAACCTAATTAAAACCCTGAAAACTTGAGGATAATTTTAATATAATTCAACAAAAGAGTTTAAAATTTGTACATTTTCTAGAATCTTTTTATATCGAAGCAAATATAAAGAAAGGGGAAATTTTATTTCTATAGATTAAGATGAATTGTAGATGACTGTTACACATAAAACTCTAAATTATCTCCAGAAAAATAAGAATATGGCATTCAGGGCTGACTGGAGCTGCTGATGGTGATTCGAATTTACTGAAATTTCCACAATCGTGCCCTTTTATCAATAAAGAATTTCATCGGATGTTAAGGAAACTATCTCGACAACCTTTCGTGTAAAAAATTTTAATGTTTATTTAAGTTAGGTTTCGAAAGATTCGAATAACGAAAAAGGCGCACGGATTCGTGTTTACGGATTTTAAATCTTTTTCGAGATTCGTAGAATTCGAAAGCTCTTCATCTAAAGAAATAGAGTTATTTATTAATTTATTTTCAATTCCCATAGAAAGTTCGCCCAACATAGATATATTTCTAATCTTCTTCTAAAACCGACTTTGCTGACAATAGTAGAGGTTCCTCAAGGGAAAAAAAAAATGCGGGCCTAAAGAAGTACGACTCCTTCAGTGGGCAAAGTTTGAACGCCAGTATTTTAAATATTTCATTGATAAAAGATGCTTTGTAGCTTAACGATTCCGTATAAATTTTTTACAAGTCAGTAAATATAGTCCTAACTCAGTATCCGCTGATTCGGTTTCAGGGGCTTCATTTACCTACGATTCATTGCAGCAGAGTCTAAATAAAAGCGAAGTGGCAAAAATTTGTAAAATAGAATGAACTGCGGGAGAGTGTTTACACATTTTTAGAACGCTTTCCATAAAGAATTAAAAATGAAAATGCTTTAAAATGACAATTTCTGGCAACAGCTTGTTATCTGAAATGAGAAATATCGTCCGCTACTTTTAAATTTATTCTTATTTCAAAATGTCGAGTGTAAACAAGCTGCGGATTGAAAGATACATTTCTTAGCTTTCCGAAGAGAAGGAATCCTATCAATAGCAAAGTCTTTAAATACATCTGTAGCAACAATAAATAAAATAATAAACCAAGATTTACAACTTAAAAAAGCTAAAAAACACTACGTTTACCAGCTGTTGCCGAGGCATGTGGCTCAACGCAGAATAATTTGTAAAATCCTGTATGAAAAGTATTTAGCAGGTGATAAATGGGAACATATTGTGACTCTTGAAACATGGATTTACCTAAATGACCGAAAAAAATAGGTCTATTTATTATCAAAAATGAAGAAAAAAAAAGATATACAAACCTTATTCCATCAATGCAAAGATTGTTTCCGCAAAGGGTTTATAATTGTCGCAGAATTCTATCACAATAAGAAATTTAAAATAAGGAGAGTGGTAAAAAAATTTTTAATCAACTCAACGTACTATCAAGAGAAAGTTTTACGTCGGATATTTCCATTTCCGAATTTTCCATTTCATTGGGATATTCAAATGACTTAATCAAGAAAAAGGAATTAGTAAAACTTCATGAAGACAAAGCAACAAGTCGAATCGCATTCCTTGAAAAAATAATGACTGATACAGATATTGCATATCTATCTTTTCAATGTATTGCGAAGCACACTGAAGTTTCACCTATGGAATATTGTGCCTTTGGTCTCTTGAAAAGCTCTTTATAAGCGCAAACTCACCGTAATTATTAGACTCTGGAAAGTAATGGAAGAGGAATGGGAATCAATAACTCTTTACTGAAATATCTATCATGGAAATCAGATCGAACATTCAAAAAAGTATTCTGCGCATTTTAAACATTAATAAAACCGCTCCGAAACCATTCTAAAAATGTATAAATATTCTATGCAGCAATTGGGGCATGACCAATCTAACGATTCTGCTGGCTTGTTTTCGCTCGATATAGCTAAATACGAAGAATTGATGTTCCATTTGCGAGTTCTTTTGTTAACGCTGAGGTTATAATAATTTCTTCAAAGCTCACACACTCCAGCTTAACCCTCATCAATATACTGGCGAAAATTTCGTCTGAAATGGGTACAGTAGAATCTCTTACGCGACAGCAAAGTGACCTCCTCGATTCCAAGGAAAGATTTTTCAGTAAATATTATATGTCCATATTATATGTCCATGTTTTTTATACCACCTGTAAAAACTGCAGCATGCAAAGTCCGTTACTCCGGTTTTTTTTTTTTAATATTTATTTTTTTAATAAATAATATAGAAAATGGTACGTTATTCTTCTCTTATGGGGGGTGGATTCCTAAATGTATGTATGCACGTGTGTATGTATATACATATATTTGTATGCACACACATAAATTTCTACGTACATATATACATGTATACGTGAACACATACACCGGTACATACATGCATACATACATACATACATACATTTCTGAATCCGATCCTAATTACGGAAAATTACCAGTCGTACAGATTCTTTAAAATTAAAGCACATACACATAATTTTATATTTTCGGTAAACAAAATTAGACAACATTTTAAAATATAATAAAATATAATAACATGAAATTTAGGAATATCTTCGCGCGGTGCCATATAATATAGATTATCAACCTGGGTACAAGGCTATGCTCGTAGCTTAAAAATTCATTGTGTATTGAATTAAGCTTCATAACATCATGTATGAGTGCATACATCGTTGCTTGTTTCTTCCTTAGAATGTTAGAAAACAGTAGCACGAGAGACACCAAATTCTGAGCGCAAAGTGTTTTTAAACACACGAACTTTGAACACAAAAATGTACTACCCGAATATGTGCACCTCAAAGGCCGAATTTCGAATTTGGGTTAGCCTTTTTCATTTCGCATTTTGTACGAATATAATGAATTTTTTATTAACAAAATCGACGATTCAAAAACAGTGTGTCGACACTGCTGAAAATGAAACATTTTTCTTTTCTGCGCTCCATCTGTTGCCATTCAGCAATATTTATCTTTCAAATTTAATCAACAAACTCGGATATTTAAAAGCAGCATGTTGCCACTGCCTGCAAAAAAATACTTTTATTTTCCATGCGCCAATGTACTGCCATTAGACAAAGTATAGTTATTTTTCATAATTAATCTGCGTGTTATTTATTAACAAACTAAGCTATTTAAAAGCAAGAACGCAGTTCTTCTCTGCTATTAATAATTGCTAAGCAGCTGGTCTTTATAACAGTATGAAATCAATAAAATACAGCATATTAAGCGAGTTTTGAACTAGAGCGACTACACTAAGTGACTGTTGAATTAGAACACACAGATCCTTCATTAAACTAGATTTAGCTTATAAAGATAAATACCAAAATACATTGCATTAGCGTAAAATATTTCAATAATTTTTTCGTACATTGCGACCCGTTTCGCTTGCCTGATGACCACAGTAACATCCATAAAATTTAACATTTAAATTTCATTGCAGTGCAGTCTCAAAGGTAATAATAAAGTTGATTGTCAATTAACTAAATTTTAAAATATTGAGAACATACTGAAATTAGGAGAATCCAAATTTATGATTAGCATAAAATTTTGCTCAAACAGAAAAATGCTCTAATTTCCCTTCAAGGAACCCAGCAAGGAAAACTTAATTTTTGTAAATATTTGCATTCGTGCGTTTGCAATTTAGGCTTTACGTACTTTTGTTGAGTCTCGTAGTGCTTTTGTTTACTTATTTAGTTCATTTTATGTAATAATGTTATTGTATATTTTTATTTAATGAAATTTATGGCCGCTGATTGTGTTTTTAAGTGTTTATTTTGTGCATCATACTGTAGATCAATTGCGAAATGATTGGCGTTTGTATTGAGAAGAAAGTTCAGGAGATATAGGTAGTGGACATTCAAATGGAAATCGGTGACCATTTTCGTGCGAAAATGACGACATCATAAACTTCGCAAGAAAAATTAGTGTTTTATTATTAGTATTTTGCTTCATGAGTGATTCTGATGATCAACGATATGCTTCCCGTTTGAGAACTTGCTTTATCTATGCTTTTCTCTTTAACTGTTTATGTTACTGCATATGAATTGCTATTTCCTTCAATAAAGTTTCAGGTTCTTCCGTTTATCTACCACAGCCGTTAAGGTGATATCTATAAACACGTAGAATGCAATAACACAGATTATAGAGGAGATACTCTTGGTACCGTTAAAATGATTCGGGTTTGCTTTCTTGTTCCCTCCCTTCTTTTTACTTAAGCAATCAGGTTATCTTTAAAACCTCAACATATGCCAAAAATGTAATATATTTTAAAGCTCAATATCTTTAAAACCAACTGGTTTATGATCGTGAATTTTGGTAGATTTATTTTCATATCCTTGTTATTGTTTGCGTTCTTTACCTTTAAGTTTCATACAGTATCGTATTTTTAACTGCGCAATATACTACGCACATCATTGTGGTTTCTATTTTGAGCTGATTAATTTTCGCTATTTTTAGCTGAATCATATCGCATATTTAGCTGATTTTCTTCCCCAAATTAAGAAAATAATTTGCAATTAAAATTACCTACTTTAAAAATAATCGAATAATATTTTTTTAAGAAATAATTTCATCAATTTATTACCCCAAAAGGACTATTAGTCTCAAAACACGATTTTGAGTTGTTTCACATTAATGCGTATTTTCAATTTTCATTTGAGTGTGTTGCCATCCGTAAAAACGTAAGATATTATTCTTTCATATTTAATCTATCTATTATTAATTAACAAACTAAAGAATTTAAAAGCAAAAGTTATAGTTCTGAAGAATACATTTTTTTAGTTTTAAATCTGATTTATTTTTAAAAAAATGCATTCAATTCATGATATATCTAATTGAGAACATTAAGTGTTTTAATAGGATTACGCTACATGTATATTAACTTTTCAAATATACAGAAAATATAAAATATTCCCATGTTAGTCTAAATGCATATTTATCTAATATTCTATCGATGTTTCGCTCTTCCATTTGAGCCAACGCAATCGATAATCCCTCTGATAAACCATATGAAACTTTAAAACAGCTCTTTCTGGGCGATCGTTAAAACCCGAACCCTTTCAAATTTTTTACTTTTATTTTATTTTACTTTTTATTTTTGAGACTTTCAAAAATCAGTTGCCTTTTAACATGAAATTAAAGGTAGCTTCTAAATTTTTATGCGAAAAGCATAGTAATTATTCCTTTTATGCCTATTTAGAGTTATCGGTCAAAACTTCTTGAACTTCTGACAAAATCAGTGTCAGAGAAATTACGCGAGCAAGCAAAAAAACCGTAGTTTTGAAAAATCTTAACTCTCTTAAATATATAACCTTTAGATCCTGCAAACGCATTTTGTTCTTAATCAAGAAATGCAAACACATATTTATAAATTTAAGATCTAAGATACAGTGCTTAAGATAATGAAAATTTCTTGAAATTATAATCAGCCAAGTCAGAGAAAAAATCATGCACGCAAGCGGGAAGATAATATTTTTATGAAATCCTTATTTAAAAATTCGTCCGCACTTTACTTTCTCAAAATTAAAAAACGTATCTATAGGTATTCTAATAAGTTATCTTTTTTATCACAGAAAACTATGTATTTGTAAAAATTTGTGTGTATATGCATTTTATTCATAGTTTAAGAGATTTAATATGATAAATTTCCTGAAATGCAAATACGAAAAAAACAAGATGAATTTCCTGAAATGCAAATACGAAAAAAACAACGTTTAAAAATAATTTTTACCCCAACCTTTGTGCTAGAGTTCATTTTTGCATAGGGTTTGTTTGAAAATGTTTGTAAAAAGTTGAATTTTAAAGCATAAACAATCTATTTTATGGTTTATTTAAAGATACTTGACCCATTAAACGCGTTTTCTAACTAGCTTTCGAATGTTTTACGCAGTGCCAAAAGACAGAGATGCCAATTTTTCCGAGGCTTTGATTTTCAAGGTTCATATCGACGGCATTCGTTTTAGGTAACTTGAATATAAGTAACCAGCAAAAGCAAAATAACTTGAGATTTTGTTATTCCTGGTTTGGGAAGTAAAAATAAAAACACAGTGATTTTTCCCTCTTTCGTAAAAATTAATAAGTCAGAAACATTTTAAATATTTTTTATTGTTATTATTCGAAATGCTCTCTTTATTTGGTAAATATTCCAGCTAACTTAAATTTATATAGCCCGTGTCTTAAAATAATTGAAATTCCGGGAAAAAATGGCAAAATTCACTCTAGCATTTTTTTTTCCCCGAAGAATTTCGCGGTCGAGAATTTAGGTTAACTTTCCGGTTAGGAAAGGTTAATTTAGGTTTCTGGTAGGTTAACATGCTTACCAGAAACTGATACGGAACTAAATTATGACTACATAATATATAAATTAAGGGTACATAACCAAATAAACGTTATATGATGTATTTTTTAATTGAAATTTGCATTTATAAACCGATCAATTTCTGGAAAAGTACTCAAAACCGCTGTTTTATATTAAGAGGACTGTGTAATTGGGTGGTGTTTTTATAGTTATATTATGTATGCAAAGATTTTGCGCATAAAGTAGTAAGTTTTCGGAAAAAAGATTGTTCGGACTTTAAACTATTTGCGTAATTGACGTGCAATTCCGAAAACGATTTTTTTTGTGTCTGTTCCATATGTTCGAGAAAGCTTAGGATACAAAGTTTAGGATTGGATTTTGGAATAGGATTGCTTTACAGTGTATTTTTGTAGAAATTCGATAAGAAAACAGTATAAAAGTGATTGAATTATAAAACTGGTACAACAGTTATAACTTAAATGAAAGATGCAATAAAAATTCGAAATTTATGAGTTTATTCGAAGTTTACAAAAAAATCTAGCTTTCGCGAAATCTTGTAGTAAAATTCGTGGAAATTCGATAAAATTATTGCCCTAATTGCAACCAAACACTATCTCTCTCCTCCTTTTCTCCCAAGAAAAAAAAAAAAAAAGAATAATTTCATCCTAAGTCGTGTATATGAAAGGTTAATTTAAAAAAAAAAGTGAATGCAATTTGAATATTTTAAATAACCCAGAGTATAATAAGAATGCCTTCTACGCTTCAAAATGCGTTGATAGTAACATATTAAGTATGTGCAATATGTTGGGAACTTAAAAAAGATTCTCTAATTAATAAATGGGTGTAATCACTGAATATCATTACGGTTAATTCCTAATTAACATCGGTTATACCAGCGACTATGTCCTCGGTTAATTTGACTGTCGTGAACAAAACAACAGAAAGAGGAATAACTTATCTTATAAGTAACAACTGCAGATAATATACTATTAATATTTTATTTGTACTTTCAAGTAGAAGAAGGAAGGAATATTCTCTTAAGAGAATAATTTCATTTATTTATCATCAGTCCTTATTTAATTCCTAGAAAATTATTTCATTTAAAACTTCATTCGTTTATAAATTCAGTTCATTCATTCATTCCTAAATTCATCCATTTATTTATTCAAAATCCTACATCGTTTATTTCATTCAGGGAAGTGCATGATTTCATTCATTTTATTACTAGAGAATTATTTCATTTCTGGAGAATAGTGTCATTCATAAATTTCGTTCACTTCATTCATTCATTCGTAAATTCATCCAATTCATTTAATAATAATTCATTCATTCACTCATTCATAAATTCATCCATTTATGCATCCATAACCATGAATTCATTCGTTTCATTTAATAAAGTACATGATTTCATTCGTTTCATTCATTCACAATTTCCTTCAGTGAAATTCCTAATTTTATTAATTTCATTCCTAGAGAATAATTTCATTTATATGCATTATTACGTTCATTTATTATTTATTTTGCGTGAGAATAACTTTATTTAATTACATAAATAAAATCAAAATTTAAAAAGAAGAAAGTTAAGCTGTAAACAACGGATAAAAAATATCGTTTTCTTTAACTATGTAATCTTTATGTATATTTCGGATTACATACTTTTAAATTGTTTTTTTTTAAAGATAAAAAACAACACGTACATGCTATAACATATCTAATGGAAATGAATAATACATTTTATCTTGTAACATTTGTCGAGGGATTGGTTAAAATATATTGATTATGCCGCATTTATATGCGCTTTACTTAAATAACTCGAACTACATTTTCTTACTACTTTCATGTAAGTGTGTAAACGCATTTGCATTATAGCGTTATATTATTAGTCAGTTATTATTATAACATTTTGTTATTAGTTATTTTTATTTCTTTGTACGAAGTAAAGAAAGCATTTTAATCACGAAAAATTCCAGGTATCATATTTCAACGAAAATATCCATTTCGACCTCTATCGAATGCAATTTAACGAAGTTTTTGCATGACATCTGTGCGTAAGGAAAGAATAAAAGACTCTTTCTCCTCAAACGAATTATAAAACTGATTTAAAATGGATTCAGAAGAGATTTTTTTGTGGCGTTTGTACGTACGTACGTATGTATCTCCTATAACTCAAAAACGAGTAACCTCAGAATGTTGGTACTTTGTACATAGGATTGCTATAGTATGTAGTTGTGTATCTTCCTTTTTAGTCGCTCCAAATCCCCAAGAGGCCGGTACAAAAGTATATAAACAAATATATATATATATATATATATATATATATATATACCCACTCTGTTGCTCGGCTCTGTGAGCTCAGTTTTTTTATTCTTATATGTTGGTAAATTGCGCATTGTTTGCTTTAAGAATGATTGAATTATGTTATTTTTATCTTCTGGTTAAGGTTTTTATGTCTTTAGTAAATTTGCATGCAAGATTTGTAGAATTATCAACATCTTAAAAGTTGTTTTAAGTGCGGCTAAACCTAATTATTTTTACCATAACAGACATATTTTGTTACATTTGGAATTTGAAAGAATAGTGGATTTGTTGCCAATCGAGAGAAACTAAGCTTCGCAACAACAAAGATAACGCTATTTTTTATTATTGCGAATAAAATCATGCTTAATCCATTCCGGAATTTATTCGAGGAAATAAGTGTTTAAGATTTACTTCGTAATTTTTAGTAGAGATATTTTGAGTTCTTATGTATTTTTGTCTTATCGCGAAGTGAGAACTGAATTAACTGAATGAGAAATACTGAATCGTCTGTGAAAAAACTGTTGTTTTTTTCCTTTCTTTCTTTCTTTTCTTTTTTTTTTTTTTAATTTCTTTTATACATCGTTTTAGATTTATTATAGTATTTGAATAGAACATTTGGCAACGATTTCAATTAACGATTAACGATTAATTTAATCCAATAAGTTTAAATGAAACGCAAGAAAAAATGCGTATAATTTAATAGTCCGCACAAGGAAGTCGTGTAGTGTACACATCCAGATTTTTTTAAATAATACAGGGGCTAACATTTGGGGGCAACAATTTGAAAAGTGAATGGGGCGCAAAAGTCAGTTTCGAGATTAATAAAACCTCCAATGCTAAATAAAAATTTTAAAAAAAGTTCCGGAAATTTCTTCATACCTTTAATCTTTAGGAGAGAAAAGAATTGAACTGCTTTGTAGCTTTAAAGTAATATGCAAGTTAAAATTTTGTGTTCCTTTAATCGATATTTTTTAATACTTGCTTTTTTTCTTTTAATCTTGAAGAAAAAACAAGCTTATTAATCTCGAAACCATATTTATTTTATTAAATACGTCGAAGCGAACTTCTTCAAGGAGCTTATTGCTTTCAATTCGCGGATTTGGCACTTGAGTTACTATGTTGGAGACAATTTTTTGCACCTTCGAGCATAAATATTTCTCCCGTGAGTAAATACTTCTATTTCGCCAAGATGCCAAATCCGCCAGCTTAAAAACATAAACACCACGAAGAGGTGATTCAGTGAAATTCAGTGAAGAGATCCAGAGAAATAAATGCACAGCTATGTCTTGAATAATTAAGTCTCCTTTTTATTATTAAATAGAGGCACAAATTTCCCTGTACAGCTAATTTATAATGACGCTATACCCTGATATGTTTACAGTTTATCCAGTTATTTTTAACAGGTGTTTTTAAATACATGATTTCATATTGTGTACCTTAAACTCCTAGGAGATTTTTCTTATTGGAACTGTTCAGGGTAAAATTATTTTTAGACGTTAAACTGAAATCAGTATACGACGGTTAGATTATAATTTTTTAGATTCTTTTTACTACTGCATTTTTAACATAAAAATTAATCTTGCTAAATTTTTTAAACTTAGGTTGTATATAGTCTTTGAAGAGTTAGACTGTAATCTGAAATTTCCTCATTACAGTTTTTTTTTTTTTTCGTTTTTTTATTTTTCTTGCAGCAAGCATTATTGTAAAAATTGTTTTTGACACTAAATATTATCGCCCTGTATTATATTTAAAGAAATTCAATAATGAAAAATCTGCATTAATGTATGTATGTTTCTCGCATAACGGTACCTAGAGACATCCAATTTTGAATGACGTAATCCTATTGCGAATATGGGCATCTGGAAGCCCAAATTTGAAATTTGGAATTTGTTTTATTATCTATTTTATATTCTGTAAAACTATAAACGAATTTTTAATTAACAAATTCAAAGATTTCATAGCGAGCAATGACAACGTTGTACACAAAAAATACTTGTATCTCCAGCGCGGAAGAAGTTCTAAAGATATGCTCATTTTAAAATTATTTTTTGATTTTGCTGTTGAATTTTACGGTTTAAGTGCGAAGAACATGATATTTAATAAATAAAGGTAACACAGAAATCGTTAAAAAACGTCTCTTTGAGCATAATGTAAAAGCTGAAAGCTTTCAGATATTTATTTAATTTTTATCTTTATTTATTTACTTTGAATTTATGCATTATTGTATTGTTGTTATCAGTCTTATTTTTCTGTCAGAGGTCAGCACAAGTCCACGCCATGCAAGCAAGTGTTACCTGAGTCTGTCGTTGACGAGGTGACAGGCCAGACTTTAGCTCAGTTATGCCCCCCAATTTTCAGATAGAGATTTTCGGGGAAACGGGTACGACGTCCTCCCACCCCCTCTTCCCCTACCACCAACCTCTCTAGAGGACTTCCGACTCGCCGCATATTTATAGTGCCCCTATGCCACACAGATCCTATACATTTACAAACATCCATACCGTTTTCAGGATTCGAGCTCGGGCTGTCAGAGTCACTAACCATTATCCCGGTTACGTAGCAAGCATTATTATATTACTGCGTAATGAAATAAAAAATAAGTAACCCAATACCATATGGCTACATTCTAAAGAAAAACTGTACTCCTTTTGAAGCTCATCTGCAAAACCAAATGAAAGCCTAGAAAGCTAATTTCTAATTAAAGAAAAATTTCTAAAAAAGAACGTGTTTCATGCTACACGAATTCTCCTAAAGGCCTTTCACACATTCTTTTACACAACGGACTCTCAGAGTGCTATTGTGTAAAATGCCAAATCAGATAAGACAAATATTGAAAAAACAAACGTTGGAGGGAAAAAAACCTTTCTCTTTATTTGCAAATCGTAGGCAATGCATCTGAATCAGACACTTTACTTTACGTGGTAAAAACCTTTGAAAAATTGCTCCAAATAATGTAATTATCACAGATGAAAAAAAGCTTTTTTCCTTGAAATAAATCAATCATTCATGAGTTAATAATATTTTTAGTTAAAAGGGGCTTTGTCCCGGAAGGACTATTGTTTTCGCTTTGCGATTTTGCGTCGAATCACTCTGAATGTCGGTTTAATTTTTCAAATTGTTGCCGCCAAATATTATCGCCGTGTATTATATTTGAAGAAATTAAATAATGAAGAATCTGCATATATGTTTCTTCCATTGTGATAAAACGACTGTAGCTAGAGCCATCGAAGTTTGAATGACGTAATCCTACTACGAATATGGGCATCTGGAAGCCCAGATTTGAAATCTGGAATTTGCTTTGATTAAAATTTTCTCGCATTGTGAAAAAACACCGGTATCTAGAGCCATCCAACAGGAAGTCCATCTTTGAAATTTGGAATTTGTTTTATTACCGATTTCATATTTTGTAGAACTTAACGAATTTTTTATTAACAAACTCAAGGATTTCAAACCGAGCAATGGCAACGTTGTACAGAAAAAACATTTTTACCTCCAGCGCCTGAGACTGTATATCGGAAATTCTAAAGGTATGCTCTTTTTAAAATTGTTTTGCGATATCGCTGTTGAACTGAATTTTATGTTTTAAGTGCGAAGAACATGATATTTAATAAATAAGCGTAACTCACAAAACTTAAAAAAAAACGCGATTTTGGACGTAATTTAAAATCTGAAACCTCAGATTTTTAGTCCAAACGGGCTTTGTCTGAAGAACTATTGTTTTCATTTTGCGATTTTGCATTGAATCACTCTGACTCTCGATTTCACTTTTCAAATTGTTGCCACAAAATATTATCACACTGTATTACATTTGAAAAAATTAAATAATGGAGAATCTGCAAAAATGTATGTATGTTTCTGGCATTGTGGAAAAACACGGGTACCTAGAGCCATCCAACTGAAAGCCCAACTTTGAAATTTGGAATTTGTTTTATTATCGATTTCGTATTTTGTAGAACTTAACGAATTTTTGATTAACAAACTGAAAGATTTCAAAACGAGCAATGGCATCGTTGTATAGAAAAAAAAACATTTTAATCTCCAGGGCGTGAGACTGTGTATCGGAAATTCTAAAGATATACTCATTTTAGAGTTATTTTGCGATATTGCTGTTGAACTGAATTTTAAGGTTTAAGTGCGAAGACCATGATGTTTAATAAATAACGGTTATACACAAAACGTAAAACAAATGCCCTTTGAGGGCAACATAAAATCGGAAACTTTCAGATTTTTAGCCCAAAGGGCGTTAGCCCAGAAGTGCTATTAATTTCGTTTTGGCATTTTGCATCGATCCGCTTTCTGCTTTGACCAACTTTTCAAACTCTTGCCACCAAATATTACAGCCCTGTATTAAAAGAAATTAAATAATGAAGAATCTACATAAATGTATATATGTTTCTCGCAGTGTTATAAAACAACAGTACACAGAGCCGTCAAATTTTGAATAATATAATATTCCACCGAATATGGGCATCTGAAAGCTCTAATTTGGAATTTGTTAATTGTTGAATACTT
Source organism: Stegodyphus mimosarum (assembly GCA_000611955.2). Lineage (NCBI taxonomy): Eukaryota > Metazoa > Arthropoda > Arachnida > Araneae > Eresidae > Stegodyphus > Stegodyphus mimosarum. Next base: position 303,050 of record KK117687.1, read on the forward strand.
AATAAATAAAGGTAACAGACAAAATGTTAAAAAAACACCCCTTTGGACGTAATTTAAAATCTGAAACTTAAAGTTTTTTTTTCGGTAAAATGTATTCCCTCCCCCCTTCTTTTTCCGTATGAGAAATCGACAGTGATAAAATAACAAATGATTTTTGCAATAATGAGAAATGTTTACGTTCTGTCTGGAAAAGCATTACATTTCTTCTAACTACCAGCATCATAAAAAGTGTTATTATAAAAAATGAAAAAGAAAGAAATGAAAATATAAAGCTTTCTTCAGTGAACTATGAAAGTAAACATAATATATTCTAAATCGGAGAATTCTTTTTTTGGCACGATTCAAAGTATTTTTCAACCGCGAAAAATCATTGTTTTTATTCTAACTATTGTTTCACGTAAATAGCATTTAATCATAAATGGCTGTAGCACGAAATATCTTATTTCGTATAGTAGAACACTTAACAAATGCAAACATGAAATAAATCTTTTATTACTATTTATTAGTTTAAGAAATAATACTGATTATCGAATTCTTAAATATAGTTTTTATTCTGAAAGCTCTGCATTGAAAGCAAAATTCTTCCTGTTCCCGGAAATCTGAGAGCACAGTTTTTCTCCCACAGCTCCTCAGGAAATGTCACGATGAGTCATGAAGAAGAGCTGGGTAGTTTCTTTGTGAATAAATTAGTCTTCGTCGGACTTCTCTCGAAATCTTCAGTTTCATTCTATTTGTAATTCTGTCGCAATATTAGCTGTTATTTTCACATCTTACGTTAATTAAAAAGGATGTTTGAGACATTATTGAAACTAAAAGGAAAAAAAAAAACCTTTAGTCCTTTATAACGGTTATCAGTATCGAATTCAGAATAAAAATAAGGAAAATGTAGTTTATTGGATATGCGTAAATGAAAGAATTAAAAGCTGCAAAGGCGCAATGAAGACCAAAGAGGTCGCCGTTTTAGAACGAATATTTATTCTGAAAGATTTTATTATAACTCACTTTTATGCAGAATTTCGGAAGAATTCGGCATATTATTTTTACTTTAGGAAACGCTCTTTTAGTTCATTGTCAAAATCATCGCAGAATTTGAACATCTCTCTCCCGTTTTAAATACAGTATTAGCTTCATCCATGGAAAAATCTGAGATCCTAAATATTTTTCCATTATTTCTTTTAAAAATTCTTTTTATAAATCTAAAAATTTTTTGCCTTCCTACATTTCGGGTAAGACCAAGGTTCAGTCTCCCCCCCCCCCACTATGTAACTCCTTTGAGAAGGGGGTAATGAAGACTGATCATTTCAAGGAAACAGGAACGTTTTTCACAACCGCGCAAACAGGAAGACACCTCTGAATTCTTTGTTATTTCTGATTGAGAACTCCTAAACTAGCAATTAAAAAAAAAAGAAAGAAAGAAAATTGCGATTATTTCAATTCCAGGGCTTACTTGGATGTCCAATATCACCTTTTAAAAGTCTCTGAATACCTGTACAAGGAAGTAAAAAGTGTACTTACTCAAGTAAGTACACTTTTTACTTTTTACTACCTTGTACGAAATAAAGGAAATATTGTAACCTCGAAAATTTTCAGGTATCGTATTTCAATGAAAATATCCATTTTGACCGCTATCGAATACAATATAAGGATGGTTTTGCGTAACATCTGTAAATAGGAACGGAATAAAGGACCTTTTTTCCCAACCGGGTTGCAAAACGTATTTAATACGGATTCAGATTAAAATTGATGATTTTCGTGACGTATGCACGTACGTAAGTATGTATGTATGTACGTATCTCGCATAACTCATAAGCGAGCAGCCTCAGAACGCTGAAATTATGTATATAAGACTGCTAGAACATGTAGTTAAGGACCTCCCTTTTTGGTTGCAATCGGTTTCACCTATTTATATATAATATTGCTTTTACGATGATTGAATTATGTTGTTCTTATCTTTCACTTAAAGTTTTTATGTCTTTAGTTAATCTGCATGCAATAGTTGTAGAAGTATCAACAATTTAAAAGTTGTTTAAGTGCGGCTAAGCCTGATTTTTTACTATAGCTGCCACATTTTTTTTATATTTGAAGCTTAGCAGAATAGTGAATTAAGTCAGCTTCTGCACCTGATAATGTCTTTTTGCCGAGTGGTTCTGAAGTAAACTTTCAATTCTGTGCACCGAAAAGGTCTGCCTTCTTTCTGACTACCCGAATTGCTTCTTCTTGCCTAAAAACTTTAATTTTAGTTGTAAAAATTGTTTTTTAAATTGTTTTAACTGTATTTGGGCCCATATTTTTCTCTATTTCTCAATTTTTGATAAAAAGATTTTGAGGTTTTATGTATTTTCGCCTTGCCGCGAAGTGAGAACGGAACTAATTTAATAAGAACTATGTCTCTAATGAAACTGGAGGAAATAAGTTTAAATGAAATGAAAAAAAAAAGTGTATAATTTAACATTCATTACAAGGAAATTGTGATGTACACATCATATTTTTTAATTGAGAAAAAGTTTTCGATATTTCTTAATTTTTGAAGAAAATTAAAGTTTGGTGTTTAATTTTTATCGCAGCGAAATGATCATCCCCTCATTTGTTTTCCTCCCAACAATCCTTTATTTTTAAAAAGTTCTGGCAAAATATAATGAATTTGAACTTTTATTCAAATATTTCTTTTTAAATTTGTATTGAGGAAACGAATTTCAAGAATCAAGATTTGATTCTCTATTTTATTTACTGAATTTAATTATTATCTTCTTAATAAATGTAAGTGTATTTTTAGAAACTATACTCTTGAATTTATTTTTTATGAAAAGCGTATTTGAATTTTTTTATTAAGTAATGGTTTATTGTAATTAATCTCAGATAAAAATGAGGAGAAAAGATGAATATTCCCGTAAGAAAATAAATACAACTATGAGATAGTATCAAATATATTTTCATTACTGTTAGCAAAGAATTGCCAGTTCAAAATTAATTTATAATTATACATAAATATACACCGTATTCATACAGAGGCTGTTCGCACATTTTTTAGACGATGTATATTGTATTCACAAAACTAAATTACATAAAATTCTTGTGTTTTAAATGTTCTATTTGATATTCCTTATTCTGAACTATCTTTCGACACCGCAATTTCCAGGATAATAATGTCTTTTGAAGAGTCAGAAGAGGTATTCTATCCCATTCCTCCCGAACAGCTTTCCAGAGTCCTGTTAGGGTTTTGGGACAACATTTGGACAATGCAGTTTTTAAAAGTCCGAAAGCACAAATATCTATAGGTGACACATCGGGAGATTTAGTAGGGATATCAGTGAAGGGTATGGCATTGATACCAGTTTTTTGTTCCATTTCTTTTAGGAAGTTTACAGTGGATTTTGATGTGTGACTGCTAGTTTTGTCCCGATGGAGTCTCACAGATTGATGGCACTGTGGGTAAAGCGATGGTATTTCATTCAGAAAAATTGGCGATAATATATGTTCCTGATAGTATTTGGAGTTAATCTTGACATTTTTTTGCACTCTCTTAATTTTTAACTTGCCATTATAAGAAAAACCAGCAACAATCAGGAATCCCTTAGAAAAACTTCCTTTCGATTTTTTGAACAATATACTTAATTTTTTTTCTCCCCTTTTATGATAATAAATGGCTTCTTTTTTGTTACAATCATTTAAATACATCCATGCTTCATCTATTGTGACAATTGTTTTCCATTCTTCTTTGGATAAGTGTTTCTCATATAGAATTCTGCAGCGTGTCCTGCGTCGAGTGATATGCTTTGGAAGAAGACGACGCGCATTGCGTTTTTTCGCTTTCTTAAGATTTAAATCAACGCTTATCATTTTGTTTACAGTGGACACCGAGCATTTTTAAGATTTTGCAACTGTCCCTTTATAGGGGGGGATTTTCTTTTAACTTAAAAACGTATCTTTTCAATAGTCGCAAATGTCCGCTTTTTCCTTTGATACATGTGTGTGGTTTTTTTGCCACACGAGGCGCCAATTTTTGATTTTTTTTTTCTTTCTTGTTGATGACATTACCTATCGACGCTTTAGATATCACAAAACGATGACTCTCACATCGTTTTTGGATAACTGAGTACGCATATTTCTCTTCGGAAAGAGCGTAAATGTAGCCTTCGAACCACTGCTTTGTTAAATTTGCCATTTTGAATAAAAACAAAACTTTCAAGCCACAGACGATAATTTTGACTTTTAAAAACACACTACAATTGCAATTGCTTCTTTTTCAGCAAACGATGTTTTATTACCGCTTACCAAAATCGTCTAAAAAATGTGCGAACAGCCTCTGTAGAAGCCGTTATGTAGGCTTAATTTTCGCAAACATTGGACGTAGACATATAAATGCAGACACAAAAGTGTTCTAAATGATGCAGTTATTTCTGATTTGTCTTTTACTAATTAAAAACAAATTTGTAAAAACTGCGAAATTGAATTTTAATACCGTTTCCTGGTTACGTGTGTTTGCCGAATGTTATGCTCTAAATGACGCAATTATGCCTGTTTTGTCTTTTTTCGATTAAAAACAAATTTGTAAATATAGCGAAATTAAATTTTAATACTGTCTTCTGGTTCTAAATATGTATTTAGTAAACACTTATCCTTGTTATGAAAAGTAAAAGTTTTGATACCTGTACGACAAAAACTGACAGAAATATTTATTATTATTGTATTTCCTTTTACTTTATAAAATAAATGAGTTTTATATTTGAGAAATAACAGGATAGGTTTAACTAAGGCTAAATGGCTGGAATAAAACAAACAAATCTTGTATGCATTTTTTTAAAGAACAAAATCTCAGTCAGGAATGTAACTTCAATATACGAGCATTCCGTTTGCAAAACAAATTATGTTTAAAAAAAATTACAGTAAGAGAAGAATTTCTTTAAAATAATTAATATTATCAGTAAGCACCAAGTACTTTAAGAAATATTAATTTGTCTAATTTTTATTTGAATCAGCATTGGCAGCTGATTGCTTTAAAGTGAAATGAGCTAAAAAAATAATTATACATTGCCTTTTAAAAAATGAAAGCCTCTAAAAGTGTATTTAATGAACAATTTCTTGCAGTTTCGTTCTGCTGAAATCACTTCGGGTAATATGGCGAAAATTTTGATTTGAAGAAAGGATGTCCTTAGGGTTCGTTTCTGGTCTTTTTATTTGGAATCTTATTATGAAAGATTTTCTTTGTAATTTGAGAAAATTCCAGAACAGTCACCAAATCGTTTTTGCAGATGATTTACTTGTTACTGTACAGTGTAAGAACATTAGTGACACTAGTGCTCGTTCTCAGAATATTTTAAACTATATTTTTGATTGGTCAAAGCACTACAAGTTTGAATTTAACCCATCAAAATCGAAAGTTATGATGATACACAAAAAAATCATTGTCGTCTTACAAGAATGATTTAACTCTCGGGAGTGAGCTAAATATTTAGGAATAATTGTAGACAATAAATTACAGTGGAAGCAACATATTTCTTGTACTTCCAGTAAGAATGAAAAAGTTCTAGGTTGACTGCAAATTTCAAAGAACACTTATGGGTCAAAGTGTTGTTTTCAAATTGATTTGTAATCACGCCACTGTACCACTCATTTCCTTTGCCTGAAGAACTTGGGGAAATTCCTTGAAGAAGAAAATTAACTATAAACTTCTTAGAAGGTTTCAAAGAAGATTTCTCCTCCGCATTATTCGTGGTTACAGGACTATAAGTTATGAGGCAGCATTCGTTATTTCTGGTCTTCTGCCTATTGAGTTAATGATCTTAAATGATCTAGACGTTACAGACGGACTTACTAATGATAACCCTTGCAATCCCTTGAATGGGATGCTTTCTTTTTCAGAGTTACCTCACCCTTCAGACAGTAACCCTGTGACAGTTGTTACTTATGATAATAGAGTTTTACAAGAATATAGTATTATTTGTTTCGCAGATGATAGTAAGTTAAATGGAAGGGTTGGTCTTGCATTTGTTATTCATGAAGATGGCAGAGAGAACGTAACTGTTCAATATAGATACCAGATGTATGTTCTGTTTTTCAAGCCGAACTTCTGAGCTTAAATCTCGCCGTTAAATGAATACAAAACTCTTGTAGTAAGAATGAGACGTTTAAATATCTTATTTGTACAGATTCACTTTCTTCTCTGTCTCTGTTTTACGTGATATACTACCGACTGAAAAACTGGTGGTGGAAATTCACTTTATATTACACGCGATTGGACGTACTGCAGATGTTAACTTCACCTACCTTTGCGGCCACAGTGGTATTCTCGGCAATGAGAGGGCTGACCAATTGGCTAAACAAGCGACTTATCGTGATACTGATTTCATGTTGTCTGCTCTCAAGCCTTATTGGAAGCATGTGGCTTAAAAGAAAACTGTGGTTGATTGGAATGTTGAATATCTTGCTTCTTCGAAGGCCCATTGGACAAAGATTTTTCCCAACTGTTCTTCAGTGTAGGCATTTTCAACCGGATTATAAACTGACTCAGATTTTGACTGGTCATTGGAATTTTGTAACGTACACCTACTTCGTTTCAATATTGTTACTAGTGGTCTCTGTGCTTGCGGCGATGCTGTGGAATATATTTTATTGCCTTGTAGGTTGCATGCGACTGCCAGAAGTAAAGTGAATTTAAGAGAGCTCTTGGTTCGCTGGCCTCCTGTTTTCTATGATCTTAGGAGTTCCGGGGCCTTCGCGTTCTTGCGCGACTTTATTTGTTCTTTGAAATTTTAGTATTATTATTTATATGATTGGGTTTTTATCTTTTATGTGTCATTGTATTATTTTGTGTGTTGTCTATGTATGATTCCGTTATGTATTTATGTTTGTACTATTGATGTATTATTTTTCTTTGTATCAATATTATATTTAAGTATTATTTCATTTTTATTTTTATTGTATGAATACTTCTTGGAACACCAGGAGTTTTGTATCTGTTTTTTTAATTAAAAAAAAAAGCACGTTCTGCTGCTGAGGACACTGCATTTACAAAGAAACAAATTCAAATTAAAAAATGGTTGAAAAATTAAACTACGAATAACAAATAAATAAGAAATTTGTGAGAGATTTGCTATAAAGAATAACCAGATTCGTATATTAAAACTAAGGATCGGGTATTCGAATCCTCGAATCTCACAAGCCTTGTAAAAGATTCGTAAGATTTCCTTTAATTCTTCTAAAACTCAAATCTTCCTGTTTTTTTTCATATATATATAAGCTTAATTAGCTTAATTAAATTCAGTTGTCACATTAAAAAAAGTTCATTGAACTGCAGTATTCGCTAAAAGTCATTATAATAATTGCTATTGCATCTAAAGTCTAGAATTATTGGATTGTAACGAGTGGTTTAATTCAAAGACAAAATCAAATCATTTAATCAAAAAGACATACTTTTGATTTATTATTAAAATAATTAAATATTTTTATGAAATTATACTGTCTAGACCCCATGAAGGTACATTAAATGAGTTCACAAAAATCATTACACAGTCGTTCATATTTCGTTTCGGGCACTTGCATTATTTACTATTTGCTTATTTGCAAATATCATTTACTAAATATTAACAAAATGACTTTTATTTTTCTTTTACAAGTACTCTTGATCATCTATTTTAAAACTTGTTTGTTTAGAAAAACTTTATTCGAAAGGTCTTTTGTAAAATAATAATAATGATAATAATAATAATAGTAATAATTTATTCAAAAATTTCTGAAAATGAATTCACATAAGAATTCGGACACCTTGAATAAACAGTTTTTATTTAATGAAAACATGAAAATAACGGTATATTCAATATTTCATTAGATATTCCTTAGCTAAAATCACACTTTTCATTGCGCTTTGGTATGGATTCGACTAATCTTTTCATACATTTATTTTTGTTCCTATGTAAGAATTGCTTTTAGTAGAACTTTCGAAGAAGTATCGTGTTTTCTTATTCTTTTCTCCAGCTTAACTCCGTACATGTTATATGTGGTTTAAGTCCGGGGAATATGGAGAAGTTTTTATAACTTCAAAACATTGTATAAAAGCCGCGAATATTTAGGGCTTTATGTTTAGGATCATTTTCCTCGTAAAACCTGAATGTATTTTGCATTCCAAACTTTCTTGCAGATGTTTTCGGGCTTTCATAAAGAATATTTTTATATTTATCCTAATTCGTATTATTTTCGACAAACACTAAGTTTCTTTATACCTCTACCTCCGTGCGCAAAATTATGCACAGGCTTTTCGAATTCAAGTTTTAATTTTATTTTGCCTTATGTTAATTCGTCTGTTGGACCTAAAATAAAATACCTTTTTGCAAATATAATATTGTTTAAATTTGACAAAAGTATGCTTACCATAGATTTTGGGAATGCCATGCGTATTTTCCTTGCTTCCTAGTTGACAAATAATTTCCTTTTTGCTGATCACATTCCATTGGTATCCATGAGCTGGGTTAATTCTTATTGCAATCCGTTTTTTAATTCTGCTGAAAATTTTCTAGCACTAATTTTTGGGTCTTGTTTGATTTTTCGTAGAACAGATCTTTGATTCCTTGGAATGTATTCCAAACTTCATCGCATTATCAACATTATCGTTGATATTATAAACACGATTCCCAAGATTTTCGTTTCATTACTTCAGAGATAGCTGAACGCTTTATACCAAGGATTTTTTTTTAATATTCCGAATACTTCAACCTTTTTTTAAAAAGATGAATTATTAAATTTCTAATAGAATTGATCGTTAATTTGCAGTGTCTTGCCATGCTAACTTCGGAACTATTAATATATTTTGTTAAAAAAGTAAAAATTTCCAAATGCGGATAATTCTTATGATATATTATCATTTACAACAAAAAACATTGCTTACCAGAACATTTCAACAAAAATTTGGAGTGTCTGAATTATGCGATTTACTGCTTAACACTTTTTGAACAAATTATTTTATTACAAGGGTATTTAATCGTATGAGAAAAAGACTTAAAATACAGAAAAAATAATGTCTTGGAAAAAGGATTTGAAATTTATGTTTCACTGTTTAGTACAATATATATGCACATAAATTGTTCAGAATAAATGTAAGCCCTGTGTGTGTGTGTTTTCTTCTTTTTTATAATAGTTGTTTTTGATAGTTAGCGGAGAAAGCAGCCAGTTAAAAATAAAAAAATTCCCTCTCCTTTCTGCATTTTCTGCAAACGGGATTTATTGAGAAATGCTTTTAAAAACTGTTGTTTTGCTTTGCATTATAAGCAGACGAAATTTATTGAGAAATGCTGTTGAAAACTATTGTTTTGCTTTGCATTAAAACCAGACGGGGTTGGTTTTATTGAGAAATGCTGTAGAAAATTATTGTTTTGTTTTGCATTATAAACAGGCCGGTATTTATTCGGAAATGCTGTTGAAAATATTGTTTTGCTTTGCATTACGAACAGACGGGATTTACTGAGAAATGCTTTTGAAAATTATTGTTTTGCTTTGCATTATAAACAGACGGGATTTATTGAGAAATGCTGTTAAAAATTATTTTTAGTTCAACGGTGCAATTTGCTCGAAAGGGCTATAAATTTCGTTTTGGCATTTTGCGCCGATTCTTTACAAATGTCAGTTCAGTTTTCAAATTGTTGCCATCAAATATTAGAGTCCTGCATTACATTTAAAAAAATTAAATAACGGAGAATTTGCATGAGTGTATGTATATTTCTCACACTGTGAAAAAACAACGGTATCTACAGACATCAAATTTTAAATAACGTAGTCCTCCATTCGAATATGGGCACCTGGAAGCAAAATTTGGAATCGGTTTTATTACCTTTTTCATATTTTGTCAAACATTAAAGAATTTTTTATTAACAAACTCAACGATTTCAATGGCAACTCAACGAGCAATGGCAACACTGTACGGAAGGGGGGGAAGTGTTTTTATCTTTAGCACGCCAGACTGTGAGCCATCCAATTTTGAATATTGAAGCTTTCCACCCGAATACGGGCATCTGGAAGTCCAAATTTGAAATTTGGAATTTGTTTTATTATCGATTTCATATTTTGTAAAACGTCAACGAATTTTTTATTAACAAAGTCAAGGATTTCTAAGCGAATAATGGCAACACTGTACAGAAAAAAACATTTTTATCTCCAGAGCGTGAGACTGTGTACCGAAAACTCTAAAGATATGCTCATTTTTAAAATTATTTTGCAATATTGCTGTTGAACTGAATTTTATGGTTTAAGTGCGAAGAACATGATATTTAATAAATAAAGGTAACACATAAAACATTAAAAAAAACGACCCTTTGGACGTAGGACGTAATTTAAAAATTTGCAACCTTTCGGGTTCTTTTTTTTTTTTTTCTTTGCATTATACACGCGAATGTTAATTTAATGTTAAATTAATGCCTCATTATCTTAGTCGGTTACAAAAATTGATTTTTTTTTTGTTTATAATAACTAAAATTAAACGAAAATTTAGCAAAGTAAAATTAGAATGACCATTTCGGTTAATTCTATTCAAGGTTAATCAAAGGGCAGTTGAAAATTTGCAATTTACCTGTATTTTCATGTAGTTTAATCTAGAAAATAACTAATTTGGTTACCTTTGTCTGTGATAGCAAATTTTCCGTCGTTCCTTAATAAATCAACTTAATTTCCCCCCTCCCCTGAGACTAGATGAAATAAATCTGCAGCTGAATTAATCGTTAATTTGCAATTAATTTCCTCTTGTTACCGTAATCTAATGTTTTCGCCTCTCTATCTTCATAAAATAAAGGCCAAAGAAAAACGCCTGGAGAATATTACGTTGCATTTGCTACGTCGGCACCATTATAAAGGGCGTTGTTATGCTTGAAAGATTTCTTTCAGTTCTTTTCGCACGTCCTAATGCACATTTGACTGATCAGTAAGCTTCAGGGCACTTTGCGAGAAAGAAATGAAAACAGAGGGAAGGGGGACACCACTTTTATTGTTTGCGGATTTTGGTAGGACAAGAGTTTCTGCCATTATTATCTGATAACAAGCAATTGTTTTTCAACCTGTATCTAAGAACCGTGTAACAGACAGCAAGTTTGTTGCGGTATCTTGATAATTCGCAACTCGTCACGCATTCTGCATGTTGTGACAGCATTCGTATATGTTAGTTACTTATTTATCATAATAATGTGGTAGAGATGTTGCCAAAAGACATGTTTTAACCAACAAAAATTAGTTTTTATGTTTCTTTCCCTCCTTTACAATAATTTAGTTGTAGGTCGATGGTAAAAGGTTTTTGCTTTGCGCATTCAAGCTTCAGTTAAAGTTTGTGAATGTGGAATCCATTCTGAACGTCAAGTTCCGACTCATTTAGTTTTAATCTTATTTATAAAATATCTGATGTGTACACCACATGACTTCCTTCTACGGAATATTAAATTATACACATTTTTTCTTGCTCTTTATTTAAACTTAATGGATTGAATTAAATCTACTTCGTCGATAGTGCATGAAACACAATAGAACGAATGCACTCCTAAAAATTCACTATATTTGTTTACCATGGCGACGCTGTGGCATTAAGTTCACTTAAAGCGTTACAGATCATTCATTTTATAACTCAGAACGCACAAAAAGTTATATCATCTGAAGAATTATCTAATCGGTGCCACATGTTCTATTCAAATACTATAATAAATCTAAAACGATGTATAAAAGAAATTAAACGAACAAACAAAAAAAAGAAAGAAAGAAAGAAAAAAAGAAAGAAACAGTTTTTCACAGACGATTCAGTATTTCTCATTCAACTAATTCAGATCTCACTTCGCGACAAGGCAAAAACAGATAAAAACTTAAAATATCTCTATTAAAAATTTACACTTATTTCCTCGAATAAATTCCAGAATGGATTATGCATAATTTAATTCGCAATAATAAAAGAAGGAGTTACCTTTGTTGTTGCGAAGCTTAGTTTCTCTAGATTGGCAACAAATCCACTATTCTTCTAAATTTCAAATGCAAACAAATATGGCTGCTATGGTAAAAGATAATTTGGCTTAGCCGCACTTAAGCAACTTTTAAATTGTTGATAATTCTAGAAATATCGCAGGCAGATTTACTAAAGGGCATTTCCATTTTTAAAGCAAAAAACGCGCAATTTTCCAACACGTAAGAATAAAAAATCTGAGGTCACTCAGCCGAGTAACAGAGTGGGTATATATATATATTAAATACATATAGTATTAAATATATATATATAAATATACCAAAAGTATATAAATATATATATATATTTATTTATATACTTTTGGTGCAGCCGATTGCAGCCAAAAAGGGAGGGGCACATCCACATGTTATAACAGTCCTATATACAAAATTTCAACGTTGTGAGTCTACTCGTTTTTGACTTATGCGAGATACATACATACATACGTAAGTACGTGTGCAGATGCCACGAAAAAAATGTCTTCAGAATCCATTTTAAATCAGTTTTATAATTTTTGGAGGAAAAAAGAGTCCTTTATCTTGTCCTTACGTACAGATGTTATGCAAAAACATCGTTAAATTGCATTCGATAACTGTCAAAATACGCACAAATAAAAAAATATAAGATTAAAAACTGGTTACGATTTCACCTATCAAAATTTACGTTCTAATGCTTTAATTCTAAAATTTAGTGCGAAATTTGGACCTGTTTAAGAGAAATCAATTTCTTTATTCTGGGTTTATTTCACTTAGTTTTACCGTAAATTAGGATCCACTTTTAATTTTGTTCTGAATTTATTTTCCAAATATAATATAGAAGATAATCCTTGTTTACACACAAACATGGTTGTGGAAAAAGGCAGTAAAAATTTAATAGCTTTATTTGAATTGCCTTTAAATTCTTCTTTTCGGTTCAGGCAAAAGTTAACAAGCGTGTTATTTTTTAAATCTTCAGTTAAAGTTCGATCACAGAAAATTTCTATCAATTGTCCTTTTTCTTCGCGAGAGAAAATTTCAGGTACATTTAGAAAAAAATGGATTTTTAATCCATTGTTCTTTTTCATAATCCGATTTTATCGGCTTTTAATAAAATTAACAATTTTCACAACCTGATTCAAAACGATTTTCAGGTTTACAGGGATTATTTTGGCTAGTAAAGCTTCAAGATGAATGAAGCAGTGAATAAATTTAGTTTCAGGTGCGACTTTATTTGAGAAATAACACCGGAATGTTTTCCTGTTAAAGCCGACGCTCTGTCATTACGTATGGCAGTGCACTTATTCTAAGGAATATCATTCTCAGACATAAAATTGTCAATTACTTCGAAAATTTCATTTATAGTTGCTCTATCATGAAAATATTCATAAAATAAATACTCTTCGACACTTCGTTTATCTTCTTCTAAACGTATGTAAACTAATAATTGACTAAAGTTCGTTATACCAGTATTTTCATCCAATTGCAATGCGAAACATTTACTGTGTTTTATTTTTTGAATAAGTGTCTCTTATTGAATCTACCATTTCATGAATTCTTGACTTACTGTATAATTTTATAACGGAATATATTAAGTTCATTGGCCGCTTTATCTTCGAATCATGTTAAAACGATATATTTAGCTGTTGGTAATGTAAGGTTTTCTCCAATAGTGTGAGCCTGCCCAATCTTGGCAATTCTTAGGCTTACCAAGTAACTAGCTTCCAAAGCTTTTTCACTTGAAGTAACAAAACCTTTCATTTCTCGTTTTCGGTTTCGAACTTCGATCATTTTCTTAAAATATTCTTCCCATTTATCCTTTAAATTGGCAATTTTGGAGAAGACATTCAACTTTTAACTACGCCTTTTTGCCTGTGCATGCGTGCTTTCACAAAACAAATATAAGTTGACTTTCTTATACGTTTTAACAAATATGAGTTCATATATAAGGGGCAATTCCAAAAGATATGTTTATTTTCATATTAATTTGAATACAAAAACGCTAAATGAATGTATTAAGAACTTCTATGTTGAAATGATTTAACACAAGAAATAAATCATATTAGGATTGAACATAGATATTTTCTTAAATAAATTTTTGGAAACATTTAGAAAACATTTGCTCAAATAAATTAAAAATAATGTTAAAAAATTAACCTGAAGTCTGGAAAGTTAGACTGTAATCTAAAAGTTGGAGAAAAGATGCCCCATGAAGCTAAATCTTTGAAGAAAATTATTTGTGACAGTATTTACTTGTGACTGTCTTACTGTTAGAGCATTAGACGATTTCATTATCTTTATTTCATTGCCGAGTGTTGACAGCAAGCTTTAATTGAATTATATCTTTAGAGTACAATAACTTCTTCTCTCCCCTTCCTTTTATAAGAAACTGCTCGATGCACTCCCTCAAAATCCTGTCAGAAACTCCAGTGTTAGCGAAATACCCGAACTTATTCAAATCCTGACTGAATTCCGTAGTTCCTTTGCCCCAAATCCACCCACATCATTCGAATTTACAAAAGTAAAATTAACCCTTTGAGCGGCATGACAGGCTTTATCCGGTCATGAGGGGTTTTGGTACTTGATACATATTGACTTATAACTTAAGGTATTTTGTATTCTTAATGTCTTTAATAATGTAAATGTAATCTTAGTGAATGTAAGTTTATGAAAATAGAGGCTGAAATAAATAATTATATAAATTTAGCTAATAAATGCTACATAAATACAGGGTCTTCATGACAGATCCAAAAACTCCGTGCCGCTCAGAGGGTTAAACAAATCAAAAACAGTGCCAATATGCTTTACAAAATGCATGTTCTTTATCAAATTGTTGAAGAGGTAGAAGGGCTATTTGCTCGCTGGCCGAATTGCTTTCTTTTGTGTAGAAACTCTAATTTTAATTATGAGAATCGTTTTAACTGTATTTATGTTATATATTTTTCAATTTTTAATAATGATATTTTGAGGTTTTATGCATTTTTGCCTTGTCGCCAAGTGAGAACTGAATTAATTCAATGAGAACTATAATGTTATTCGAGGAAATAAGTTTAAATGAAATGCAGCAAAAAATGCGTATAATTTAATTTTCCGTACAAAGAAGTCATGTGGTGTACACATCAGATTTTTGCTTTTTATGTAGACAGCTTCGTTTCCGCTGATGGTTTGTAATGCTAATTTTTCCCTCGTTCCGCAATAAATAAACTTAACTTTTTTTTAAAGGAAAAGACCTGCTATTCTGCATTCTTTTAATCGGAAGTTAGCCATATATAAATATACTTGCTAGCAGGATCTTATTATCAAACTTAATCTTCTCTAACTGAAGAAACAGAATCGCGGAAAAATGAAAACGTAATGCATAATAATCTATCCTGTAATGCGACGTAATTGGTGCAACGCATTACAATGTGAATATTTACGGTAAATTTATAACATCCTGGTTGAAAAATATTTATCTTTTAAAAACAATATTAAATGAATTTCAAAAGGAAAGTATAATGTGTCAATTCCATATATTTATTAAAGTATATTCTAAATGTGTCGAAATGTCAAACTGTATAAAATCTGTCAAAATGTAATCTTCTGTCATTTATGCGAAATTTTTAACACTTTTATCACAAAAACAACGCATTGGTATTCAAAGAAAATTCAACTTCTTAAAGTGTTCCTGTGTTGTTTGAATTTGCAATTAAAATACAATTCCTTCGGAAACTTTTCTTAAAGAATTCATTGTTGAATGAAAAGCGTTACATTTATTTTGATGGATAAAATAATTTTGCATGTATTGAACTTTAATAGTATGTCATCCATCTTTCTTTCTGTTTTTCGGGGATGCATAACGTATTGCAATATTTGAACATCTTTGCAGTTACGATATTAGTCATCTATCTCATTTTACTTCAAAGATTCAACTGTAAGATGATTCATTACGAGTTTTGATGGATCTATCTGCATGTTTTGAAGCCAGTGGCACTTGAAAAGTGAACGCAAATTACTTGAAGACGAGAGTTCAAAACATTTCGAGCCTTTTGAATGCACCTGCACGTACTTCCAGATTGTCATATTTAATTTGTTGAACGTGGATTGAATATAAATGATTTGAATCCTTTTTTTTATTATTATTTCTGCTTTGAAATTTATGTTTATAATAAAGGTCGTAAGTAATGCATTGAAAATGAACTCAAGCAAAGATTTAGTTCTTTGAATTATTTATAATTAATTCAAAAAGAATATGGCGCTCATAAAGTGAAAATTTATTTTTACAGTTACAGTCTCAATACAGTCTTTCAGTTATCCGATATTTCATAAGAATGAAATTCGTATTTAAAATTACTTTTCTTAGTTTTATTGCTATTTAGTTTTATTGCTTCCATTTACACATACATATACATTTCAGAAGCATTTGGGCTAATGACCCTTTTGGCTAAAAATATTTAAGAATAAGCATATCTTTAGAATTTCCCATACACAGTTTTGCGTGCTGGAGATAAAAATATTTTATTCCGCACAGTGTGTTGCCATTGCTCACTTTAAAATCCTTCAGTTTCTTAATCAAGAATTCGTTGAAAAAAAAGAAAAAAACGAAAGAGGGAAGAAAGAAAAAAAAGAGAGAGAGGAACATTAATATTTACTTTGTTTCGCTAATTTACATTCAGAAGCAGCTCTTTAATAAATAATTACATTTTAAAGTCCAGATCTAGAGGCAAAAAAATTCACGACAGACGTTAGTTGATTTATTTGGGAAGTTAAATCTTAAAATTTTTTTAAAGCCTGTCACAATTACGATGCAAATGTAAATTTTAACAATTAAAAAAATAATTCCAATGAATAGCTAAACCTATGTTACTAATCCTAGGTCCATGTTTAAGTTGAGCAATTCCTTTGATGATACAAATAACTGAACTTGATCCTTAAAGTATCTTAAAAATATACGAGATAGTATGATTTTATGTAAATTATGTAAATAACTGGAATGCTTTTTCTGAGGAGACTATTTGGAACCAGCAGCGAAAGTTAGAGAATATATTAAACGTGTAGATTGGAAGACATTGGTATTTCTAGAGCAGATATTGAGAATAATTTTCGTGTATTCATATCTCATGTTATAAAATTTTCACTCCGGATCCAAAAAATATTATCAAATGCTTCAAAACGTTAACATATTAATTCTACAAAAAAAAAAAGTCAATACTTCTTTTATTAAAGTAAAATACTAGATTGTTGTCTACTACTTTAATTTAGTCATTAAAGTCTTTTACAGTATGCGATTATGAAAGCTATTCAAATATCTGTGATAGACGCATAAAATTCAACGCAAACATGAAAAATCTATGATTATATTAGAGAAAACAAATTCAAAGTTTGTCATTAAATTTAAGTTATTGATTAGTATGCCTCATTATGAGAGTTTTAAAGGGTCTTTAGTAAGACGGTACTTATTTTTTAGGAAAAACTTTTTTTTTTTTAGCCCAAAGGAGTTATTATCAGAAAGGCTATTAATTTCGTTTTGGCATTTTGCGTCGACTCACTATAAACGGCAAATCACTTTTCAAATTGTTGGCACCAAATACTATCGCCCTGTATTATATTCAGAGAAATTAAGTAATGCAGAATCTGCATAAATGTAAGTATGTTTCTCGCATTGTGACAAAAAAACGGTACCTAGAGCCATCAAATTATGAATAACGTACCTTTCTACCCGAATCTCGAAGCCCAAATTTGGAATATGGATTTTATTTTATTATCTATTCATGTTTTATAAAACTTTATCGAATTTTTGATGAACAAACTCGGGGATTTCATAGCAAGCAATGACAACATTGTACAGAAAAAACATTTTTATCTCCAGCACGTGAAACTGTGTATTGGAAATTCGTAAGATTTTTTTTTGGCCTACCGAACAGAAGAACCTCGTATCATTTTGTTAAATTAAATAAAAAAAAGAAAGAAAATGCATTGTAGTCAGCAGACAGTTTCCTGTTCTTTGGGATCTGCCTCCAATCTAAAAATTTATTTTTACACTGTGCTTTGTAGTTGCAACAAAATATCAATTATAGTAATAAAATGATGCAATCCTTAACAAAAGTGAGTTTTGTTTTCATTACTTTTTAGCATTTTTTTTTTGTTCTAGAATTTTATTATTCTACGTAGAAAGATCTTTTTTATGGAATCTCAAAGTACAGTTGAAAGAAATCAGTCCAGCGGAGTTAGCAGTTTGGTTGAGTTGATTCCACTGATCCCACTCCTTTTTCAATTCTTTCTGCTTTTCGCCCATCTTTGCACACCACTCTTGATCCATGTCTGTTCTAAGAACAGTCATCAAGATAATTGTTAATTAGCGGTGAATTGTTAAAAAGAACTGATTAACTTCAGTGAGCCAATGATTCCAGCCTGATTCCTTAAAGGAGCAGTTTTGCCATCTCTACCAATGACAAGGGTATGATTTCCTGAAGAAATTTATCATGATTTTTGATACCATCAAAATTGTCTACAGAAAATTCTTTCCAAATGACCTGATCATTAGGTTTGATTTGTTGACATATCTAGAATGTATGCACAGTCAGGAACAGTTTTATGAAAGGTCAACCTGGAAATTCCTGCTTGCAGACTGGCATGGTGTATGAATTTACTGGGACTGCACATAAACACACCTCTCAAAACACATTTTAAAATTATTTTGCGATATTGCTCTTGAACTGAATTTTATGGTTTAGTGAGAAGAACATGATATTTAATAAAGAAAAGTGACACACAAAATGTTAAAAAAGCGCCCCTTTGGGCGTAAAGTAAAATTTGGAAGCTCTCAAATTTTTCTTTTTTTAATGTTTTTTACGTTTGTTAAATTTTTATGCATAGATTTTATTAGCTCACACATATTGCTTCATTTTGTACACACTGCATATTTTAAAATATTTAATTTAATTTTGATGAATTAGACTTTTGTAGCTTGTTAATTATACATATAATATGTGTGTGTGAGAGAGAGAGAGAGATAAAAAAATACGTTGAACAAAATTCTAACTTCCATTTTAATTTTGCTTTTTACTACCCTTTTCTCATAAAAGCTGTAATTGCTTGTAATAAATTTCTCCAAAATCTGTTTTGAGTCCAAAGGGGCAATTTGCCGTGGAGGACTTTTAATTTCGGTTTGCTATTTTGCGTTGAAAACTATAAACGACGAATCACTTTTCAAATTGTTGCCACCAAATATTAGAGCCCTGTATTATATTGAAAGAAATTAAATAATGAGGAATCCTCAGGAATGTAATATGTATGTTTCTCACATTGTAACAAAACAACGGTACCCAGAGCCATCAAAATTTGAATAACGTTATCTTCCATTGAATATGTGCATGTGGATGCTCTAATTTGAATTTGAAATTTGTTTTATTATCGATATCAGATTTTGTAAAACTTCAAAGAATTTTTGATTAACAAACTCGACGATTTCAAAGCGAGCAATGGCAACACTGTAAGAAAAAAAAAATTATCTCCAGCGCACGAGACTGTATCGGAAATTCTAAAGATGTGCACATTTTAAAATTATTTTGCGATGTTGTTGTTGAACTGAATTTTGTGATTTGAGAGCGCAGAACATGATATTTAATAAATAAAGGTACTCCACAAAACGTTAAAAAAACGCCCCTTCGAACTTTTGAGAATTTATTTATTTATTTATTTTGTAAGATATTTATTTAAAGTTGAATCTTCAGAAGGATGAGACCCTTTATACTCTAGTTTTGTTGGGGGAAAAATTAGTTTTAGAATTTTGTGAAAATTATAAACGAGGGAATTTAGGAACAAAAAACGAAAATTTCTAGAAAAAAAAAAGTGTTGCATTAGTCAGATTTAATAAATAATCATTCATAAGATAATCTTTTTTTTTTCGCTGTTCTTAGCCAATGGAATTTTTGTAGAAAGAACATGAGTTTTGCTTCATTTTTTATATTTTTATTCAGTATTGTTTGGGACTATTCTAATAATATGCAGCTTATATACACTTAACGAAATCTTTATCGAAGATTAATTAAAGTTACTGAATGAGTATTAAATTTATCTAAAATGCTGATCGAAATACACTTCAAGTATTACAAAACGGTGAATGATTCGTGATTTGTGTGAGTATTCTCATAGGAAAGCGAACTTCAGGTTTTTCCATTTATGATAATTTTGCTGCCAATAGTTATTTGTTAGGAATCATGTACAACAAATGAAATTGATTACTATAATATATATTTTTATAACAAAAGAACTCGGGTAAATAATTTAATACTCTTTAATTTTTTTAATGGCTTCTACCCTCTTTTGGATAATACGGTAAACGTTTTAGCTTTGTATCGTGAAACGGAATTATTACGTATTTAATTCTTAATAATATGTTAAAAAGTAGTTCTAAGATGGTTGTTCTGCACTAACTTCGCATGTAGTATAGGAAAATTTAAGTGAACAAAGTACTGTTTGAATCTTTTCTTCTGAAATGAAATAATAATAATAATAATAATAATAATAATAATAATAATAATAATAAAACCTTCTGAAAAGGGATAGCAGTTTTCCTTCTGAAAAAGGTAAGTGATCAAAGGTAGCATTAAAAAGGTAAGTCATCATTAATTAAATTACATTTTACGAAAAAGGTGTAGAAAGCTCTCATAATATAAACTCACATCTGTAATTGTGGAAAAAACGTATAAATTTTTGGCAGAATTTTGTAGTTAAAAGGTCAACGTTAAAGCGGATATTATTAAAAGACATTTATTTGACATGATGAGAATTTAAAAAAAAATTAGAATACAAAATTTCTGTACTTGGAATGCAAGCAATTTAAAATATTCAAAAATGCAATGAGAATTGAGACAACGCACTTCTTTGCGTTTCTTCTTGGTCGGGATTGTAAATGTACGCTCTGTGAAGGTACAAGTATATCTTTGGAAAAACAAGATCAGTCATATGTAAAAAAATGCGTTATATTTCCCTCAAGCAAAAATTATATATATGAACAAATAAAAAACAAAGTAAGCATAAACTATTGAAAATTGACGTTATGAAAAAAAGATATAAAAGAAATTTATAAAATTTATTTTTCCAAAAGTATACCGAAATTCTTTTCCTTAAAAATATGTAGTGTGGTTTTTATTTGGGAAAGAAAAGTTGTTAAATTAAAATTTTCCATTGTGTGGTAAATAAATTAAAACGAAAAAAAGTTTTAAAAATCTGAAAGGTTTAAAATTTTAAATTACGTCCAAAAGGGCGTTTTTTTAACATTTTGTGTGTTACCTTTATTTTTTAAATATCCTGTTCTTAGCACTTAAACCATAAAATTCAGTTCAACACTAATATGGCAAAATAATCTTAAAAGAGCATATCTTTAGAATTTCCGATACCCAGTCTCGCTCAATGAAGATGAAAAAATTTTTCTGCACAACGTTGCCATTGCTCGTTTTGAAATCGTTGAGTTGGTTAATCAAAATTTCTTTGAAGTTTTACAAAATATGAAATCGATAATAAAGCCAAACTCCAAATTTCAAATTCGGGCTTCCAGATGCCCAAATTCGCAGGAGGATTGCGTTATGCAAAATTTGATGGTTCTAGATACCGTTGTTTTATCACAGTGCGAGAAACATACATACATTTATGCAGCTTCTCCATCATTTAATTTCTTTAAATATAATACAGGGCGATAATATTTGGTGACAACAATTTGAAAAGTGAAGCAACGCTTACAGTGAATCGACGCAAGATGCCAAAACGAAATTAATAGTCCTTAAGGGCAAATTGGCACTTTGGAATAAAAATTTGTACTCAGTGAAAATTGTCTTATATGATATTAAATGGATATGCTTAATATGTGTAATTAAGCATATTTAGTACAGAGTGTTGTTTGCATTTAAAGTTGAAAAACCTTCCTTATAAGAGCAACTCACTTTTAAATTGAGTAACAGGGCCACAAATATTACATAATGACTTCGAAATACGTATTTGTAAAAGATGCACATAAGCCAGAAATCATGAGGAATATTTATAGTTTAATAAATGCGGGACAGTCAAATATGCCTTCAAGTGCATTTGGGCACAGGTAAATAATGTTTATGGAAATATTCAAACCCTATTCTAAAAAGAGTAATAATTAAGTACTCGTTTTTCAAACTAAGAAAAATATTAATATCAATGACAAAGCTTGAAAACAGTATAAAAGGAAATGGAAGAGATCAAATTCAATTCGGGTAGAGGACGAAACTCTAACTAGAGTAAGTCCAAATAAAAATGTTAAGAAATGCTAGAAAAGTGTATTGATATAATAAAATTTAAAGCGATGAAATGGTAGCCGATCGAGCAAAGCCGTTGAACACTGGTGATTCGTCTCGGTTTCTGTGATGAAAATTTTGAGCTTTATGAATTTCTTTTTATGTGTGATGTAGACTAGAGATTATCAACCGATGGTACGCAAGAGAAAAATAGGTGGCACGCAAACAAGAAAAGTATTTTTAACTGTTAAATTCAAAAATTAAAACGCCAACGTCCTGATTGAAGTTTTCACTTTTGCGGTTTTTGTTCGCGTTAGTCAAAAGGTTGAGAACCACTGGTGTAGACAAACTAATTGCTAATTTTCCTCAAATGCTGCTCATAGGCATTATTAAGTAGTAAGGGAGATGAATCATAAAGTAAATTTAGCATAGCCAGTGCACTTAAAAGATAAAAATTAAAATAACTGAATGAAAGAAACTGAAATATCGAATTAAGAAGTACTATATATTAGAAAGCAATATAAAAGCATTGTCGTATGAATAAACAAAGCTGTGAATGCGAACTAAAATTGTGAATTTGTTTAACACTATCAAACTTAAAATATATTAGATTCATGTAAAGGTATTCGGAGTCTCGAAGCTATATATTATGGTAGAAAATACAGGAGTATTAAAAATATAAGAGAAACAAATACACGCATTCAAACATAAAGGATTTCACCTCTGTAGTAAGACGTTGTAGAAGAAAACTTTGTGCGTAAAATTAAGTGAAATATACATATATATGAAAAATCACGCTCGGAAAATGAAACAGGTAAATCAAGGATGGTTAGAAAATATATGAATTCGCAAAATTATAAAGATTTAAAATACGAAAAAATTATAATAGCTCCTAAAATGAAATAAAGCGAAGTTAGTAATGGTAAATCTGTGTGAACTATTACTGATTGCAAGCTACATGATAATCAAACAGAAAAATAAAATATAAACTAAATGAAAATTATTAAATGACTATCTTAAGAAAAATAATTAACAGTTATTAATAAACAACTGATCTTTAGAATTTCCGATAGACAGTCTCTCGAGCTGGAGATAAAAAATTTTTTTCTTCTGTGTAGTGTTACCATTGCTCGCTTTGAAATCGTTGAGTTTGTTAATCAAAAATTCATTAAAGTTTTAAAAAATATTAAATAGATAAAATTTAAAAAAAACTCCAAATTCCAAATTTGGGCTTCCAGATGCCCATATTCTACGTGGAGGGCTACGCGATTCAAAATTTGATGTCTCTAGGTACCGTTGGTTTTTCACAGTCCAAGAAACATATATACATTCATACAGATTCTTCATTATTTAATTTCATGAATATAATGCAGGGCTCTAATACTTAATAGCAACAACTTGAAAAAGCGAAACGCCGTTTTATTGTGGACGACGTAAAATGCCGAAACGAAATTAATGCCCCTGCTGGGCAAATTGCCTAACAAGGTATGACAGTGAGGTTCATCCCATTTGTTCATAGATAAATTTATTTAAATCAGGTAGTAACATAGATTAAGTATATTAATCTACTTAAATCTAAATTTGATAAAAAAAAAGAGTTACATTC
>KK117687.1:331312-357009 GCA_000611955.2 Stegodyphus mimosarum
TGAAAATATAAATAGAGATTCACTTATGTAAGACTAATGAAATAATACAGTACTGCCTTTTCAAAGTTATCTACAAAGAAGAAAGTCTGTGTGTGTGTTTGTTCGTTAATAACTGAGTAACTACTACGGCTATCGTCACCAAACTTTCTACAATTCTTTTCTGGGTCCTTGAAAAGGTTGACGTCCACCTTTTTTCCAAAAAAAGTAGCTAAAATCAGAGATATGAATTAAAAATTCGGAAAAACGTAATTTTTGCGCTCATTTTTCAGAGTAGCAACGGTCTCGCAAGCTGGAGATGAAAATCTGCTTTATTTCAAACGTTGCTGCCACTGCTCGCTAGAAAAAATAGCTAAAATCAGAGATATTAATTTAAAACGTTGAAAACGTTAATTTTAACCTTCATTTTTCCGAGTGGCAACAATTTCGCACGCTCGAGATCAATTTTATTTTGAGAAGTGTTGTCACTGCTCGCTTTCAAATTCTAGAGTTTGTTAATAAAAAATTATTAAGTTTTATAACAAAATAAAAATAATAGCATTGCTAAAAATTAAATACATTATTCCCGATTCCAAAAATTCGTGGGAAGCCATTTCGACTATTCCCATTTTCGCACCACTTTAATCAGCCGAAATATTAATTAAAAACTCTGAAAGCGCTAATTTTCTCACTCATTTTTCCTAGTGGCAACAGTCTCGCCCGTTGGAGATAAAAAAATGTCTTATTTCGGAAAGTGTTGCTACTGCTCGCTTTCAAATCATAGAGTTTGTTAATCAAAAACTCGTAAGTTTTACAAAATCTTTATAAATAAAGAATAATGCCTGTTTGTGTATTTGTTTGTTCACGTTATTGATGTCTGATCAATTATGATAAATTTTTTGCCACATTTAATCGACAAAAATTGAATATAGGTGAAATATTGGATAGAACTTGAGGTTTTACGACCATTTGATAAGAAAGACGAAAATCACTAAAAACTGCGTGCTGTTGTTGCTGATATAATGAGAGAGAATTAGTTTATTTTTCTATCAAAAATTTTTATGTGGGTTCCATATGGCATCAGACTAAAAAATGTATGACTATGAATCGTATTTTTTGCATCGTTATTAGTGAAGGATTACAGCGGTATCGTTCTTTCTGTTGTTAGATACATTACTCTCAATCTAACTCATCTGGTATCAGGTACTTCAGCTAGTCTTTTAATAAAAATAATTTAGAGACCAATTAGAAAACAACATAGATAGCTTTATTTTAGAATGAAATTTTAATACACTTCTTCTTTTCGTAGTAACTAAAAAACAACATAAATAACCTTAATGGAATAAGAGTTTAATGTACTTCCTGTTTCTGTACTGATAATTTAAAGTTTTATAGTAATTTATAAGTTTTAGCCCAAAGGGGCAATTTGCCCAGAAGGGCTATTAATTCCGATTCGGTATTTTATGTCGTTCACTATAAAGTGGAACTTCACTTTTCCGATTGTTGCCACCAGATATTAGTACCCTGCATTATATTTAAAGAAATTAAATAATAAAGAATCTGCCTGCATGTATGTATGTTCCTCACACTGTGAAGAAAGAAAGCTACCTAGAAACATCAAATTTTAAATAACGTAGTCCTTCACTATTTTTACGTAAATAAATTGCTTTCTATAACCTGTTTTCTAAAACTTGTTGAGAATTCTAGGTAAATAACTTAAATTTGGTTAAAAGGTTCTATCCTCATTTAGGTAAACCATAAATATTCTACAGTAGAACATGCTCATTTCGTATTTAGTTCTTAACATTGTGTTAAGAAAATACTTCTAAGTTAGATAATCTGTTTGTAATTGTATGTAATCACTTTGGAGTTTGTAGCAACTACTCATATTCCCATTAAATTTTCGCGTTTTTCATAAATCGAATTAGTTACTTCAAGCCCCTAGACAGTAAGTATCGATCCTACAATAATGAGGATTTTATGAAGAAATATTTTTATTCAGTATATACGAAAGTTAAAATATTCGGAAATATAAGTTAGATTTTGGAAACATATCTCTTACTGTTTCCTTCGTTAGTTCCCTCTGTAATGGTATGACATGCTGTGTAAAGGTATAGTAATCTTTAACGAGATTTAATTCATAAGAAAATGCCTTGGCAAAAGGCAATGATGAAAAAAGGCAATAAAGTAAAATTTGCAAAGTCAGGGCATTTAAAATGTAAAAATAATGGTAAAAATGCAATAAATTAGAGAAAATACTGAATTAAGAGGTACTAAATGTTAGAAGTAGAAAGCAAAATTTGTGTTTTAGTGCATGAAACAGTCAATATGGTTTTAAAATTACGTATGAAAGCTGTGACATCATTCTAAAAATTCTAAGAAAATCTGTGAAATATTCTAAAAATTGGAATACATCAAGCTGGCTTAAAGGGAACTGAGGTTCGAAACTAAATATTACTAACATCGAAGAGCTTAAAACCGTGAATTCAAATATAAATGATATTAAAAATTATAAGGAAATACCTGAATGTGTAGGTAGTTATAAAGGCTGAAAAGGCGAATAAAGCTAACCTAAATGATGTAAAATAGGAGAATTAGTAATGGCAGGCTACTATAATCGAAAACTAAAATAAATGAGTCAGAAATTGAAAGAAAATGTCAGAGTACGCAGAAAAATTAAAGATTTTAAAAATATAAAAGCAACAAAAAATACCTTAAATTAAATAAATTTCATGTATATGGTCAGAAAATATAGGAAATAAGTTAAAACTTAGACTACATTTGAAAATTACGAACGTTAAGTGTGCGAGAGAAGTTAAATATTACGTTTAAAATTAAACAAAGGTCATATATATGGTAAAAAATATAGGAAATAACATCAAACTAAAAATATGGTGGAAATTACTGGAAATGCAAAACTACCAAAAAGTTAAAAATAGTATTTAAAATTAAATAAAAGTCATGTATATAGTTAAAAGGTATAAAAATGAGAGTCCGTTTGAAAATTACGAAAGTTAAATGCACGAAAAAAGCTAAACATCACAACTAAAATTAAATAAAAGTCATGTATGATCGGAAAGTATAGGAAATAAGTTCGAAATTAAAGTACATTTAAAAATAACGAACGTTAAATGCGGGAAAGAAGTTAAAAATTATATCTAAAATTAAATAAATGTCTTGTATATAGTCAGCAAATATAGCAAATAAGTTAAAAATTAGAATACGTTTGAAAATGATGAACGTTAAATGGGCGAAAGAAGTTAAAAATGACGTTTAAAATTAAATAAAGGTCATGTATGGTCAGAAAATATAGAAAACAAGATCAAATTAAAAATATGGTGGAAATTACTGGAAAGGTAAAACTATCAAAAAGTTAAAAATAATGTTTAAAATTAAACAAAAGTCATCTATATCGTTAAAAGGTATAGAAATGAGTTAAAAATCAGAGTACGTTGAAAATTACGAATGTTAAATATACGAAAAAAGTTTAAAGTTGAATACTATGATAAATAAAATGTGTGTACTTGAATAATTACGTTCCAAAAATGTATGAAATAAGTTAAAATTAGGAGTACGTTGAAAATTACGAAGGTTAAAATATACAAAAGAGGTAAAACATTACATCTAAAATTAAATAATATGAGAAATAGAGGTGTATATTTGAGTAATTAAGCTCATAAAATGTGATAAATAAGTTGAAAGAATACGTGATGAAACTATAAAGGAAAAGAGTTTTAAAAAAAGTAAAATGATGAAATCTAAAATTAAATAAACAGCATGTGCATGGCAAGAAAATATAATAAATAACTTAAAAATTAACGTATGTTAAAAATGGCGAAGGTTAAAATGCACGAAACAAGTTAAAAATTGCATCTAAAATTAAATAATATAATTAATTAAAACGCATATCTGAATATTTACGCTCGTAAAATATAACAAATAAGTCAAATTTCAGAATATATTGAAGATTACAATCGTTAAAAACTGCGAAAGAAGTTGAAAACTACATCTAAAATTAAATAATACAATAAATAAAAACGCTTATTTGAAAGTCTCGTAAAATACAATAAATATAAGTTAAAAATTAAAATACTTTGGTTAAAAACTATGTAAAAAATTCTAGAAGGAATGAAATGAACAATAAAAGTAATATAATTAAGATTACGTAAAATGTCATATAAACAGAAAATGTAAGAAATAAGATAAACTTAAAAATATATAGGAAGAAGTTATAAAGCTTAAAATATACTGTAGAATTAAAAATTTACCTCTAAAATTAAGGTCGGGCGAATAAGCAATTAAATTCGGAAATAAGAGGTATTAGAAGTACATAGGAATTAACCATTACAATCACATTCAGGATGCAAAAGAAATACAAAGGCTAAAAGTTCTAACATTTATGGTAATTACCCCGTCTGAAGATCAATAAAAGATAATTTCTTATCACAAGTCTCTCTTAGCTTCCTTCATCTTTCTTATCAAGTGGCTGCCTGCTTACTACACCCCGTACCGCCTGCGAGTTTGAGATCCTGGATTTTCTCACTACTGCACAGTGAAGAATTCCAAAAATCCCTCAAAATTTAGGGAAATTCAATTTTCTAGCTTTGATATTGAAAGAAAATTATTCAGCACTATATTTTCAAAAAATTTTAAAGTAAAGCAATATAAAAATTACTCAAACGTAAAAATAATTTAACAATTACAATAGAAATTGTGAAAAAATAGTAAAGAAAATCTGAAATTTACTCTTTATTCGCCAATCGCGGTAAAATTCGAGCAATTTTAAAAAATGCTTCAAAATTTCGCAGCGAGAAAGGATTGACAAAAAGCATACATTCGTCTTTCATCGATATCCGGTTTTAGCGCTTTCATGATCAGATTTATGATTTAAAAAAAAAAAAAGTTTATAAAAAAATCTGAACGCTTTCAGATCTTACATTACGCCTAAAGGAGCGTTTTTTTTAATGTTCTATATGTTACCTTTATTTATGTTGTTGTTGTTGTTGCTTATGCTGACTTGTCTGACATATAGTCAGCCCAAGTCCACGAAATTCCTCGTGGCAAGGAGCGCAACATTACGCCTGTCGTTGGCAATAGCCTTGAGCACCTGACAGGTGACAGTGCGATTTGGCTCAGTTCCGTCCCCCAAATTTGATGGACAACATTCCGGGGGGATGGGTCCAAGGGTCTGCCACCCCTCTCCCCTTCCACCAAACCATACGAGAGGACTTTCGGCTCGCCGCATATTTAGAGTGCCGCCATACCGCGCCGACACTATACATTTACGAACATCCGTGCCTTCTCCGGGATTCGAACCCAGGCTCTTCGGCACGGCAGTCAGCGACGCTAAACACTATATCGGTTGAGCGGCTCCTTTATTTATTAAATATCATGTTCTTCACACTTAAACCACAAGATTCAACTCAACAGCAATATCGCAAAATAATTTTAAAATGAGCATATCTTTAAAATTGCCGATACACGCAATTCTCGCACGCTGGAGATAATTTTTTCCCCCTTACAATGTTGCCATTGCTCACTTCGAAATCGTTGAGTTTCTTAATCAAATATTCATAAACATATGAAATCAATAATTCCAAATTCTAAAGTTTGAGTTTGTTAATCAATAATTCGTTAAAGTTTTGCAAAATATGAAGTAGGTAACAAAACAAATTCCAAATTTGGGCTTCCTTATACCCATATTCGGAGGAGGATTGCGTTATTCAAAATTTGATGACTCTAGGTACTGTTGTTTTATCACAATGCGAGAAACATATAGACATTTATGCAGGTTCTTTGTTATTTAATTTCTTTAAATATAGCACACGGCGATAATATTTGGTGGCAACAATTTGAAAAGTGATACGCCGTTTTTAGGGATTCAACGCAAAATGCCAAAACGAAATTAATAGTCCTTCTGAGGCAATTTTCCCCTTTGGATTAAAAAAACATGTAAGTATAACAGATGCGATTGTATATCTCATTGATTAAATCCATGTTTAGCCTATGGGTTTGTAAAGTTTATCCTAAGTTTATTAACAGTTATTTTAAGTTTTGTATCTTTTCTATCTTATTCTAATTTCAGCTTACAATTTCCTGCCAGAGCGTAAATTCAGATACGCAGTAAATGCAAATGAGTAAGAGTACTATTTAAGTCGATGTTTCACCGACTTCAAGAGAGAGAGTCTGATTTCCTGACTAGCGAACGTTTGCCTTTGGCTACGTTCTCTCTTAGTTACTACGCTCAGCCGTATCTTAGGCCCTTGCTTGGCTTTGTCGATTTAATTAATACTTAGGGGCCAACTATTTAGATTTCTGATAGCTTCGGCTATACCTTTCAGATAGCTTAGTTAAGCTAGTTTAGTTTAATTTAAATTCATTATTATTTAAGTTCAAGCCCGAGTGGAGGCTTTGCGTAAAGTTCAAAGTAGGAACTGATTGTAAATATTCTAGAAAATAAAGAGCAGTGAACCCTTCTTAAGTCTTACGTGTTTTGTTCACACACTTAAGCGATTATTTGCTTGTTAGTGTTCGTGGGGTTCTAAGAACTTTAGAATTAAATAAGTAAAACCCTACAGGTTGATATCAGAATTTGTTTCGAGATATTTGGAAATCGTTTAAAATGTAAATATGCTCTTTTGAATCATATTCCTAACAACTTCCCAGAATTTAAAGTAATGCGAAATTTACATTTCACTAAAAAAAATCAATCATAAAATCAATGGAAATTTGATTTGTAAAGTGTAGTAAATTTGTAAATTTGTAAAGTGAAGAAATCGTACAACCTCAGATTTCTTGCAACAAAGCTCCGATATTTTAACACCAAAAGTTTGGGATTTAAATTTTCTTCCTAATGTATCATATTGTTAATTTCAGTTGTTTAAGTATTTTGGAAATTCATTTTGGATTCTTGGATTCTCTCCCTGAATTCTATCCAAGCTTTTGTTTTGTTTCTATTTTTCTCGTTTCTTCGATTTTAGATGAAATCTTAATGATTTTGAATTAGGCAATGAAATTTGAAGGAATATTTCATGGAAATGTTTTATTTGACTGCAAAGTTCTATTCTGGCAAAGCAAAATAAGTCAACTTTCATATGCATTGTTTTCGTATATTTGAAATTATTTTCTTTTTGCCGCGTGTCCATTCTTGCGTACGAAACACATCATATATTGTAAAGACAACGGCATTAAAATATTGTCACTATCATATAAACATGTTTTGGGAAGGAAAACATATACTGTACGTTTATAACTATGTCGAAGGCATTTGATAAAGTTATTTTAAGACTATTATAGATAAAGCTAAGAAGCATTTATTCTCAGAAGCGTTCCAAGAATTCTGTTGTGGAAATATTCACAAATAAGGTACCGTCGAATTGTTTCGGAGATAAACCTATAAAGGGGATAATCAGCATTACGATGTACACAATAGTAAAATTCGGATATTTTCAGTGTAATTCCTAATTTCGTAAGTTATGGCATCTAAGATTCTTTTTCGATTCAGTTGTAGAGTCATTAGGATATTTTGAAGCAGGAAGACGTGAAAAATGAGAATTGTCCTTGCGAGACTGGAATCTGGACTTCTCGAATACGCGCCGAGTGTACTACAGTTACACCACGAAAGCATGCAGAAAGTAGAGAGAAAATACCTTATACAGTAAATAATAAAAGATCTTGAAAGTCATCAACCAGCTCTTTTTTTATTATTATTATTTATAAATCAGTTTCCTTTTTAACTATGCAAATAATTTTATTTTCTGTGAGAAGCATTTGCCAAGGTCATAGCTTCATTAATATAGAATTTTTTTAGCTCAGAAGACCTATTAGTTTCGAAACAGCATTTTGTCTCGAATCACTTTTCCGACTCATTTTTCAGATTGTTGCCACCAAATATTATTGTTCTTTATTATATTTGAAGAAATTAAATAATGAAGAATCTGTATGAATGTATGTATGTTTCTTGCACTGTGATAAAACAATAATATCTAGAGCAATTAAATTCTGTAATAACATAATCCTCCACCCGAATATGGGCACATAGAAGCCCGAATGCTGAATTGCGAATTTGTTTTATTATCTATTTCATATTTTTTAAACTTTAACGAAATTTTGGTTAAGAAACTCAACGATTTCAAAGCGAGAAGTGGCAACACAATGTACGGAATAAAACATTTCCATCTCCAACGCGCCAGACTGTTTATCGAGAAGTCTAAAGATATATTGTTTTTAAGTATTTTTAGCCAAATGTGGCGTTACCTCAAATGCCCTCGAAAATTCTACATGCCTGCAAATGAAAAAAAAATTTTTTTTTTGTTGTTGTTGTTGTTGCTGTTTTAGGGTCATTCGAACTCTGGGATTCCACCACCGAATCTTTGCGCAGTTTCCGTCGTTCAGATTTTTCAAATCATAACCTAAAATCTGTTAAAAACTTCAAATCAGAAATTTGAATAGATTCATTTTATTGGCTTTCAATGAAAGCTTTTCATTAAAAAAGGATTGCGATTGATTTAAAAAGATTCTAAATTGCATGATCGATTACCTAAATACTACATTTATCATGAGAACGAATAAACATTTAATTATGAATTCACTTATTAAATTTCATTTGTATCTGTTTATTATATATAGATGTAGTCTTAAAGTCTTAGATTCATTTTTCATTAAACTAAAATTTAAAATTTGTTTAAATTCAAAACTTTTAAAACTCTTAATATTAAGTAATTCTTCCCTTTCTTTTCTTTCCTTTTCCTCTTTTTATCCCCTTATTATTATTATTATTATTATTAGATGATAGATTCGAGTAATCCAGGTTCAAAATATTCCTGAATATTTTTCTCATTCGGGTTCGAAATTTTAAAAATTTAAGATTCAGTCCTGTCTTTAATTTCCTAATTTTTTATCCGCGTACTTTCGGAAAGTCTCTCTGAAACTATTTCTTCACGATACTGATCGGAGGAAGATTTTATCTCGTTTTCCCTGCGTATTTCATTGCAGAGATCTGAATCCTGCATCCAATGCTGTAGCTTCCTTTATAATTCATGAAAAGAAGGACTGAAAAGCGCTTGTTTGAATTATTTATGAGCGAGGCTTTTTAAAATGGAAAACATATATGCTCAACTTTCGCAAATTTCTTTTTAGTTTACGCTTTAATGTAAGATATGCTTAATATAAGATATGATAAATATTTCTTTAGTTAGAAAATATGTACCTTTTAAAACCTATTATTGATTATATTACTTACTGAGCAGGTTAAAGATTCCATAATTTGTTTATTCCATTACTAATTGATTGATGAAAGTTTAATCGATTAATCGATTGATTATCGGATTAGCTATTCTACCTCTAGCCCATTTTCATCTTCGATATGATTTCTTTTCATATTCTTTTCAGATATATAAAAGGAGATTTCCATCTTTCTTTCCATTTCCGTTTTAACATAGTATAGATCACAAATACATAAGAATCTTCTGTTTTTTGTTAACGTCTAGAAGAGAGAAAAGAAACATGATTTCTTTTATGGTTTTAACTGTAATTGGATGATTTCCGAAAACATCAAATTTAAAGTTATTCTAGAATACTAGCAATTATGTTTTATTTACAGTTTTTGTTTTGTTTTGTTTTACTCGTGTTCTTGTCCTCCTACTTACTATATGTACAAAAGCGGTTCGAAGAAGATTTATGTAACAGTTATTTTTACTCACGAATATTAGTATGTAATTATTTTAATTTTCCATTTAGCGCATTTGTATTGGTAGCTTTATTTAGTGTTTATTCAACATTACTGTATCTGTTTTGGTCAGAATTTATGGACTCTATCTCTAATGATATCTTCATTTGTACAATTTTAGGCTCATACTGTATTCTTGCATAATTTGGGTAATTTTAGGCTCATGATGTAATCTTGTATAAACAAGTAATTTTACCGGTTATTTTTATTATATCTGTAAGCGTATTTAGCATATAATAATTTGTATCCTTGTGTTCTTAACCGTCTTGATGATTCTGTACAGAGATTGCACAAAACAGTTTCAAGCAGATGGTATCTTCAGGACTTCCCTCTCAACACTGTAAATTTAAAGGTATTTGAATTTTGAAATTCCTTGGCTGAGTTCTGCAAATAGTTGTCAAACAATCCTTAAACATCGTGACACTGACCAAGTCCTAGGGTTGGCGGTTCTTTCTGGCACGGTTAGTGTTGTCAATTACGCAATTTCCTGGCGAAGAATGCTCTCCCAGAAAATACTTTAAGAGTATTTCACATTATATTATTCTTGTCAAGAAGTGATTTAGTTTGATTTCAGTTATGAAAAGGAAAAAATAAATTCGTATTTTATGATTTTAAAGTAAAATATGAATTAATTGTTGAAAAAAAATTTTAACGTTAAATTTTTATTAGCACTCATATTTCTGTCTGCAATAGAACCAGTATCGTTATTTTAAGGTTAGATCAGTTTTAAAATACTTGTATGAGTTTCAGGCTAGAAAAAGTTCAAAAAGTAATAATGAATAATTAGGCAAAGCAACAACCTTGTGTTTGGCATTGATTTTAGTCAAGACTCTTTTCGAGGTCAAACAAGTACAGGTTCCCCTTCATCAGGAGAAAAAGAAACTGCCGACTAAAATTTAAAGAGAAAGGGAGTTATTATTCTGCTCTTATGCGAAAATCTTAGGATCAAATCACTAAGTGCTTAGCAATTAATAAGAATTTCCAAAGATACAAAAGTATAAGCAAAACCTTCTTTCCATGAAGTTTCATAACAAATTTGCTCTCACATTGCTCAAGCTAAGTTAAAGAAATTAAATTAATAAGAAAATTTTTATAAAATTGAATGGATATAAATTTCTTTATCATATTCCTTGCTTTCTTTTATTAATACTGTAGTGTCCTGACACACGTAGTTTGCAGCATCCTTGACGTATCAAAATTTTTCTCCCACACCCAAGGTCAGTACTAGTTCGCCCGCTTTGCACGTACGGCGCGCATTATTTACGGCTAGATTTGTTAAATTTAGTAATAAATGAAACGAACTTGTCAGACTTAGAAAGTTTTATTTGCTTGATTATACTAAATAAGTATATATTTTGAACAGCTTTATCATGTAATAAATGAACTGCAATTAAAGAGAAGAGTGAGTTTTTGCTGACTGAACATCTTTTGAAATCTTGGATACAAACTGGACATGGCTCACTTCATGTTCCTTTCCCAGTTTTCTCATGATATTTGCTTTTTTTCAAGTGACCTAAATTCAAGTTTTGCACAAATATGACATTGCATATGGACCTTCACCTTTAAATGCCATACGAATGTCAAAGTTTTCAACTGTTAAAATTTGTCTTCAGTCCATTTTTGCAAGCTCTATAATGTTTTCTTCCATAGAAGTAAATTCAAATGGAGATTGGCTTCTGAGACGGCGTCGAATATGTGCAAACTTTTCCACATTGTCTGCCTGAAAGTACTTTCAAACCAGTTGACAAATTAACAGATGCTTTTGCAAAACGTACAGTGTCTGTTGCATGTACTTTCTAGCACAGCTCGAACATGTAAAACATCGATGGTCTCATTCTAAAACCATGTAAACTAAGCATTTCTATGAAATTATTGGAATATTTTATATAAGCCATAAGCCATTCACGGGGCCCCCAAAGCGCTAAGGGAACATACATGTATTAATATTTAATAATATTCAGTGACTAAAACATCTCTATTAAAATAACGTCACCAAATGTATTACCTGGCTAACATGTATCCTTGAACTTTTGTGTTCAAGATAAGTTTTTTGCTGAGTAGTGATAGGGTTTCGAGTAAAAGTAATCATCCAGTTTGATATCTGGGAAATATGAAAGCAATCGATAGTTCAAAACATTCAGTTATTTACATGTAACTAAACTAAGACTGTCTATGATTGCACCGAATCAATTCAATAGTTACAATTCAGTACAAATTTAACACCTTTTAAAGGTTCGAATGTCACCATGGTATAATGTATCATCGTAAATTTCTACTTTTAATGTTTGGCAAAAACCGTATTATATGGAAATCAGAGTAAATAAGGGAGTGGTGAACTGGTTTATGTATTGGGTGTCCGCCGAAAATATCGCTGGCGAGAAAGAAACCAAGGCGAAAACATCGTTGTACGAAACATCGTGGGAGAAAAGGAAGCAAAAAGAAAACGTTGCAGCTCTGAAACGTATGGATATAAAAACATCGTCGTCGAAAAAAAAAACTGTTCAAAAAACATCTCAGTTTTAAAACATTGTTGTTGTGAATGAAACAATGAACATTGGAATATGAAAGGAAACATTGCAGCTCTAAAAGATCGGGATAAAAAACATCATCGTTGAAAATAAAGCTGTTCTAAAAACATCGCAGTTTTAAAGCATTGTTGTTGGAAGTATTGTGAATGAAACAATGAACATTGGAATATGAAAAGAAACATTGCAGCTCTAAAAGATCGGGATAAAAAACATCATCGTTGAAAATAAAGCTGTTCAAAAAACATCGCAGTTTTAAAGCATTGTTATTGGAAGTATTGTGAATGAAACAATGAACACTGAAATATGAAGAAAACATTGCAGCTCTAAATCATCGGGGTATAAAAACATCGTCGTCGAAAATAAAGCTGTTCAAAAAACATCTCTATTTTAAAACATTGTTGTTGGAAGCATTGTGAATGAAACAATGAACACTGAAATATGAAGGAAAACATTGCAGCTCTAAAACATCAGGGTCTGAAAACATCGTCGTTGAAAATAAATCTGTTCAAAAAACATCGCAGTTTTAAAATATTGTTGTTGGGAATATTGTGGTAAAAAATAAACCATTAGCAAATTATCGCATGGCGATAGCATCACAGACCCGTTTTCAATCTATAGAAGTTGTAAATGCTTGTTCACGTGGCTTGATGATTTATGAGCGCTACAGGAAATGGAAGAATCTTTTTTGCCTGCATATTTTACATTTTTGAAAAAACTAATAAATTTTTGCTAAAAGGCAAGAAAGTAACTTAAGTATTCAAAAATTGAGAATGAGCGGAAAATTAATGCTACGCATAGCAGTTAAAGGAATTTTAAACTTATGTAGTAAAATATTAAAGGTCATTATTCAATTAATCTCTTTTATAAAGCTGTATTAGGCGTCTTTTATAAAGAAATAGTCTAAAAAAATTAGAAAATAGAGGATGAGTAACTGTGTGAAGCTATCTATATTAAAATTGTTTAATTAATTATCAAACCGTGAAATAATTTTCTTCCACTTTCTTTATCTGATATTCTTTTTTAGACGATATTTGTCATGAAAAATTCTAATACAACTTAAATAAAAAGATTAATTAAATAGTGACCTTTAATAGTTAATTACATAAGTTTAAAAATTCTATTGATTCTTATAAGTAGCATTAATTTTCTACTCATATTCTATGCTTGAATGCTTAAATTCCCTTCTTGTTTTTTAACAAAAATTTATTAGTTAATTCAGAAATATGGAATATCTAGGTAAAAATATTTCTCATTCCTTTTAGCTCTCTCAAATCAATATGCGAATATACAACTCTTAAAGCCTGAGAAACACATGTAAGCGATGTTATCTTCACGCATTTTTACCACTATATTTTCTACAAGGATGTTTTAAAACTGTAATTTTTTTAACCGCTTTATTTTCGACGACGATGTTTCATCCTTACTTTCTTTTTTTCTACGATGTTTTGTACGACGATGTTTCGCCTTACGTTGTTTTCTCCTCGGTGGTTTTACCTGTAACCGTGTATTGGAGCTCTTGATTCATTTCAAGCAAAAATATAAGGGTTTTAGCCGTGATTTATAATCGATTTCCATGAATTTAGATATGTATTTTACATCTAGTTACCTTCATTTCCAAGACATTTAGGAAAGTGTAATAAATAGGAAGAGTGTGGAGCTACTATAAGAATTGTAAGTATTATGCTAACTTGTTCATTAAAAGATGCGAAAATTTCGTGTAAGTTAATGAATTTTGTCGCACCTAAGGACAAGATGACTTTTCCTATTTCAGAGCTAATCATTTATTGTTCCTCAGTGTCAGGTTAGGTGGGTTATTTGAATTATGGCAAAGTACACGAGACTATTCCCTTAAAGGAGAAGCCTTCATGGAAGACGTTTCAAGAGAAACTGGCTCGCTTTCACGTTACACAAGGGAAAACCAGCGAAAATTCTAGCGAAAAGCAGCCCGTTCGCCCGGATTTGAAACCGAGTCGATCTAAATACTCTGCCGCTAATAAGTTACAATGACATTCAGGTCCAGATATTTTCAGGAAAAGGACATTTCAGGGAAGGAAAAATATATGTCTAGATAAATTTTTCAGTTAAACAGAGTCTACTGTCATCTATTTTTTTTTTAAATTCCCTTCTGTAATAAGAAAGTAAATAATCGTTTCCTGTTAAAAAAATTGCAAATATGGTCTCTTATCTAAATTTAATTAGAATACTTTTTTTCTGAAGGTTATAGTTTTGCTGTGCGTTGCAAGTACAGGTTATTTTTCGTTGGTGCATATTGTGACTGGATGATTTAAGTCACAGTTGTCACTGAATGATTATCAGCAAATTATCTTTTATCAGGAAAAAATGGAGCAATATAACAAGTAAAAGCATTAAATCTGTCAACGCAACTCTTGTGCTTAAGAGTTTAAAATGCTAAGTGATAAGAAACACGGCAGACATTGCTTACTGTACGAGTGTGATATAGACGAGCCTGTAGTCTCACTGCAGCAGCATTTGTAAAATGCATGGAGAAAATGCAGTTGAAGATAACACACGTTGGAACTGTTTTAAAAAATCCCTGCCTGGAGAAGGATTGTGTACTTATTAAGTTATAAATCTGACAAGCATCTAAAGTTCACAAACTAACTGTAACTTTGTTCTACACAGAGGAATGGTTGAAAGATGGATGCAGGCACCCGAGTTCAAGCAGAAATTCAATCAATGAATTCCACACTCGGTTTTTTTAGTGTAACGAGATGAGATCGTTGGTATCGGTTTTGCTTTGATTTTTGGTTAACAGAAGTCAGTCATTTTTAAATGACATGTAGTGTGTGAGGAGTAATGATTATTGTACCGTAATATCAAGCTACAAAGGATTGGATTTATTGGGTTATGGTATAGCATACTAGGATTATCTGCCTGAGGGGTAGGATACTTTCATGGAGGATTTTCAATGCAACCATCGAAGGGATGTGTGCCGAATTGCACAGTCTGTCAGTAAACTTTTCAAGAAAGTCTGCAAATCCAAAAGATTTCGTTACACATATATAATGGAATACCATAGAAGTAATTTACTGGGATGTTTGTTTTTTAATCAAACAATAAATGTTGACCTCTTCTACCAGTAGCTGAAGATTTGCGTCTGAATGGCAAAGGTGTTGTCTTTCTGCAAAGTTGCTGTCCTTCATCGTGATAATTTCGGTCGCAGATGTCATCGCAAAGGAATCATATTTGATGATGATAATGTCAGATCTCTCGTTATTTTAATCACATATTAAAAATTACTGGTTTTGGGTCGGAAAGTGTTACTTTACAGTAAATTTTCCTTCGTGTTCCGCTAAACTTGCTTCTACAAACTATTACCTCATTGGATGAATACAAAGCACCCTCGTTTGATAATGTAGAGGATGTGAAAACGGTATTACAAGGCCTTTTTTTTAAAAAAAGGGAAATTTTATCTATGAGGGATAAACCTGCCTCGATGGCAAGAGATCATACAACTGCCAGTTGTATGAAATCATACCGCCTTTCTTTTCGATTAAGACGTAAGAAGAAATTTTGCACACATCGAATAAAACAGCAGTTTTAATTATATGTTTTTTATAGTCGCATATATTTAAACAAATAAAAAAGATGTATTTAAAGTTTTGAGATAAGAGTTTACCATTGCAATCAAACCCTTACTGCTCTTCGTTTTTCGATTTTGGAAACCGTAAAAGTTGATATCGGCTGCATATATTCGAATAGAAAATTCCGCCTTAACACTTTTTACTTCCTTGTACGAAGTAAAAGAAGTATTGCGAACATTTTCGGGTGTCAAATTTCAACGAAAATATCCATTTTGAACACTATCTATGCAATTTATCGATGTTTTTGTTTGGTATCTATACCTAAGGACAGAACAGAAGACTCTTTTCCCCGAAACGAGTTGTAAAAAGGATTTAAAATGGATTCAGAAGAGATTTTTCGTGTCGTCTGTACATATGTACGAATGTATGTATGTATATCGCATAATTCAAAAACGAGTAGCCACAGAACGTTGAAATTTCGTATATAGGATTGTTATAACATGTAGTTGTGCACCTCCCTTTTTAGTTGCAATCGGCCGCATTAAAAATATCTATATACATACCCACTCGGCTCTATGAGTTTAGTTTTCTTTTTTCTTCTTTGTTGGAAAATTGTGCATTTTTTGCTTTAAAAATGATTGAATTATATTGTTCTTATCTTCTGATTAAGGTTTTTATGCTTTTAGTTAATCTGCATGCAATAGTTGTGGGATTATCAACAATTTAAAAGTTCTTTGTGTACCTTAAAGCCTAATTTTTTTTTACCATAGCAGCCATATTTGCTTACACTGGAAACTTAGCAGAATAATGAATTGCGCCTTTAATGTTTATTTTCAGAGTGGGACCAAAAGTAAACTTTCAGTTTTGTGCACCGAAAAATCTGCTTTGTTGCCTGCTGGCCGAATTCTTTGTTTTTGTTTAGAAACTCTAATTTTAATATTAAAATCTGTTACTTTAATCGCTCTAACTGCATTTTGTGTTTTATTTTTTTCCTATATTTTTTAGTTTTTAATGAATATATTTTGAGGTTTTATGCATTTTTGCCGTATCGCGAAGTCAGAATTGAAATAATTGAATGAGAAAGCTGTCTCTAATGAAAATCGAGGAAATAAGTTTGAATGAAATGCAGGAAAAAAATGAGTATAATTTAATATTCTGTACAAGGAAATCATGTGTTCTATACATCAGATTTTTTTAGTAAGAAGACAAGATTTAAAGTAAAGAAGAGAGTTTAGATATTTTAATAATTATTGGCAGAAGCTATTCTTTCGCAGATCCATTAGATTGATAGAAAAAATTTTAATTATAAAACCAGCGGAAAGGCGCGCAGACTCCTTTCGTCTTGCTTCTCTTATTAAAGGAAACTACCTGCTCTTTATTTTAAATGAACCAATCTCTTCTTTTAAATGAAATTTAAGAAATAAATAAACGTATAGGTTAATGCAAACTATACTTTTGTTATAATTTTTTTAGGTTACATTTATTATTGTTATTTTGCTTTATGTGTATTGCAGATGAGCGCATGCTCGTAAAAGTATCAGGTAAATTTTATAGCAGAGGCACATAATATAAGCCGTTTGTTGATTATGTTAATAATGCTAATTTTACTATTATATGTTGTTGCCAATGTTATATTAGAATATATGTCAGTGTTATATTAGAACTAGAAAACCCGGCGGTCACACGAAATGACCGCTGTTCTACATATTATAAATTGCAATTAAAATGATTTGTGGAAAGGTGTCCACTAATTCAAACTGAATTACCCAGGGCAGGCAACGAGGACGCCCCTTTGCTTACTGCCCCACGGGTTTCCCCCTTCTTCTTGCTTAATTGTTTAAAGTAGAGTGCAATGAAGGAAACCACTGGCGGTTACATTTCTTTTTCTACTCAGTAGTTTCTTTTTGTCGAGAAAGCCGTTTTTCTGCTCCTTTTCTCTCCTCTTCAGTGCTGTATTTTCTAGGAGACATTCTTAAAAGAAATTATGTTAAGACATAATTTTTATGTAAAACAAATGATTACTACCAGTGCAAACGAATGTTCACCTTCACCCTGACAGGCTCAATTTGCATTCAGTCTTAAATTATTTCAAAAACAGATGATTGCTAATGCAAACAAATGTTCACGTTCCGCCTGACACGCTCAATTTGCGTTCAGCTAAAAATTCAGTTTAAAATAGAATGTCGGAATAAAATAGGGCAAAATTTTAAACTCTTAGCGCGAAAGGATATTTAGCATAAGAGTTTGGATAAACCTATCTAATGAGATGTACTACGCACAACTCGTTAGTTGGTTTCGTCTCCTTTAATTTCTCAACGTTTGCAAGTTTATTGGCAATTCATATGTAAATATAGTTAAATGCATAATAAGCTACAATTGGATGAATTAAAATATTTAAATACCATGATAATTTAATTAAAACAATGGTAACTATTGTGATAAAATTCATTTTACTATTTGAATGCCGTCGCAACTTCACTCCATTGGCTAGTACAGTTACGCAAGCAACCAATAACGGCGACAAACAGACACTTAAGCAGCATAAAAAAAAAAAAAAAGATGTTAAAACATTATTAACAAATTGTTAATTGTTTTAAAATGCCTCACAAGATAGGTAAAAGATCCTGTTTAAGAAAAGCAAAAAGATGAAAGAGCATTTTACTTTGCAAGAATAGGATTTCCTTCACACACGCACCTTCACACCGAAAAAAATAAAATCTGAAAGCTTTCAGATTTTATATTACGCCTAAAGGGGCGTTTTTTTTAACGTTTTGTGTGTTACCTTTATTTATTAAATATCCTGTTCTTCGTACTTAAACCATAAAACTCAATTCAGCAACAACATCACAAAATAATTTTAAAATGAGCATATCTTTAGAATTTCCGATACACAGTTTCGCGAGCTGGTTACAGCCGAAAACATCGCGGACGAAAACGTCGAGGAGAAAACACCGCAAGGCGAAAACGTCGTGCTACAAAACATCATGGGAGAAAAGAAAACAAGAGAAAACATCACAGTTCTAAAACATTGTGATACAAAATATCGTCGTCGAAAATAAAGCAGTTTAAAAATATCGTCGTCGAAAATAACGTGGTAAAAAATAAAGTACCTGCAAATCAACGCATCACGATAACACTGCAGACGTGCTTTTTTCAGGTTTTAATAATTGTAAATGGATATTCCCATAATGATTTGTGAGCGCAAGATAGAAAGAAGGATAATTTTTATTTTCATATTTTTTATTAACTAATAAATTTTTGGTGAAAACGTAAGAAGGAAACTTAAGCATAGAAAATTAATGCAACGAATAGCACTTAATTTTAAACTGACATAGTTAACTAACAAGGTCATTAACAAATCATTTTATATAAAGCTTTTACTGGTAATTTTTCATGAAAAGTGCAATCTAAAAAAGATTAGAAAAAGTAAGGTAAGTAACTGCATGACCTTATCTATTAAAATATTGCTAATTTAATTATGAGGTTATTTTCTTCACTTTTGTTAATCTGATACTCTTATAGTGAAAATTATTTCTTGTTTTGTTTCAGTTTATTTTTAAACTGTCATTAAAATTTCCATGCACATCGTGCAGTCAGTTACTTGGATGTCGATTTGATAGTTATGACTAAAATCAGCTATATAATATTTCAGTAGGGTTTGGATTTCTTAGATTACGCGAAAGCGCACTACGGCTCTCCGCTTAAGGGGTGGGATTCCTTTGTGGAGTACATTCTCAGAAACTGGTTTATATACTCAGTATACTTTAGGAAAATCACGAAAATCTTCATACATCTTTTCTTTCTTTCTTTCTTTCTTTTTTTTTTTTTTTTAAGTCCAGAGGGGCTTTGTGCTTGAAGGACTCTTGTTTTCGTTTCAGCATTTTGCGTTGAAAACATTAAATGTCGGTTAACTTTTCAAACTCTTGTCACCAAATATTGCAGCCCTGTATTATATTTAAAGAAATTAAGTAATGAAGAATATGCATAAATGTATGCATATTTCTCGCATTGTGATAAAACGACGGGACCTAGAGCCATCGAATTTTGAATGACGTAATCCTGCTGCGAATATGGGCATCTGGAAGCACAAGTTTGAAATTTGAAATTTGTTTTGTTGTCCATTTCATATTTTG
This sequence comes from Stegodyphus mimosarum, assembly GCA_000611955.2. Classification (NCBI taxonomy): domain Eukaryota; kingdom Metazoa; phylum Arthropoda; class Arachnida; order Araneae; family Eresidae; genus Stegodyphus; species Stegodyphus mimosarum. The sequence goes on from KK117687.1 coordinate 351,222, forward strand.
TAAAACTTTAACGAATTTTTGATTAGCAAACTCAACGATTTCAAAGCGAGCAATGGCAACGTTGTACAGAAAAAAGATTTTTATTTTTAGCGCATGAGACTGTGTATCGGAAATTATAAAGATATGCTTAATTTTAAATTATTTTGCGATATTGCTCTTGAACTGAATTTTATGGTTTAGGTGCGAAGAACATGATATTTAATAAATAAAGGTAACACACAAAACTCCTCTTTAGGCGTAATGTAAAATCTAAAAAGCTTTCAGATTATTATTTTTTTTTTTTTTTAAGGAAATAATGTATACTTGCAGTGAGCCTTCTTGGTGATTATCTCCCTAAGACGAACAGTGCTTTTGAGAACAATAAACATAGGTTTTAATCAATACACGAGTTCACCACATCCACACGATTAAAAAGTTACGGAATTTTGAATGGTCGCTTTAAATAGAATTGCTTACATTTACTTTTAGATTTAGACATGTCTTATAAGCAATTTAAAAGTACTATTTAATTTGTTATATACATTCTATTAAAAAAATTTGTAGTTATTTATTGAACTTACAGGAATCAACTTCCTAAAACAATTTTTAATGTAATTCTTCGGTGTTTCTTAATTTTCAGAATATCTTAATTTATGTGCGCCAGAAATCTGGAGCGAAATTAAAATTAATATTTCTGAGTGAGATTCTATTTTGTGAGGATTGTTTGTCTTCGGAATTCTTTACCTAACAACTTTGAAGCGACTAATTTTTCTTGTAAATTTTTAATTAACGATAAAATTTAATGAAATAAAAACTTAATCGAATGTCCCTTAAATAGTTTTCAAGGAATAAAAAATGCATATATTTTACATTGACTTTTATTTTCAGTGACTGAAACGTTTCAAGTACAATTTTTTGTACTTAAATGACAAAATGTTTGGAATAAGAAAATGGATCATTTTAAATCCTTTAGAAACATATGGTTCTGAATATCAACCATAACTAAATTTTAAAATTCGAGTTCGCTTCGTGCCTGATTATTTCTTAATTAAACTAATCAGAAAGAATATTTGTTCGATAAAATGAAAATATTTAGTGCTTGTACGCATTAAAGTATTGAAAAAAGATATCTTAGAAGAAGGCATGTTAATTTCTATAGTTTACGTTTTAAATGAAACAAAAATATCTTCTTGTTTTAATAATTTTACAAATCTTATAGTTTTTTTTCCATCTGTAATTAAGTGTAGTTTTAGTTAAACAACAAATATACTAATTGCTTGTCTGATTTCTTTACCTCAAGGTAAAAAATTTTCTTCATCTTACACTTTACAGGGAGGGAAAAAAAAAAGCCTCTTTCCCCACTCTCATTTTATTGTTGCAACATGACTAATTTTTATATAAAGTTAGTGGTGATAGTGCGTGTATGAGACGTGTACATATAGTCCTTACCCGGTTTGTAGACTGCCCGTATTTAGTAGTCCTTACTGTACTACATATTATAATTATGCATTTTAGTAACGAATTCGCACTGATCCTGTGACACAAAATTTTTTCTTCTTGATTGTTGCTTTTGCAATAAATTTCGAACGTGTCAATTTCATCATAGAAGGGGATGCTTTTCATACTGAATTATTTTTTGTGAATATTTAGCGCTATGATTTTCGTACGAAAAATGTGAATTAAATTTTGTGCTCTAATTTTCCATTAAACTGGACCAAAATTTCTGGGAAATCCTCAATAGTGTATATAGTATCTGTTTATCAGTATATTTTAGTATCTGTGTATCTGTATCAGTATTTAGTATCTGTGTAGTATGGAGTAGTGTATTTAGTATCTGTGTAGTACGGAGTAGTGTATTTAGTATCTGTGTAGTATGGGGTAGTGTATTTAGTATCTGTTCAGAATGGAGTAGTTATTTAGTATCTGTGGTATGGAGTAGTGTATTCAGTATCTGTGTAGTATGGGGTAGTATATTTAGTATCTGTGGATTTATGTAAAGTGTGGATTTATGAGTGTTTTCGTACTTAATATCTATTTAATGACGCATTTAGCATTTGTATATCTGAGTTCTTTCGTATCTTATCGAATCTGTATATCTGAGCTAGTATCCGTATATTTGAGTAATGTCTTGCATTAGTATTTAGAATCTGTATTTGCATTTGTATTTAATATCTGTGTAGTAAATAATGATGTGTATACTATTTATTTATCAGTATAATATAGTATCTGGGTATCTATATTAGTATCTAGTATCTGTGTAGTGTGTACTAGTGTATTCAGTATCTGTGGATTTGTGTAACTACTTGCATTAGTATTTAGAAGCTGCGTCAACATTCGTTTTCAATGTCTGTATAGTATGTAATAGTGTGTTTATCATCTATGTATCTGTATAATGTCTGCATTAGCATTTAATATTTATTCCAAGATTCGTAATTATCTGTGAAATTTCATTTACTCAGTATCTATATTTTAGTTATTTAGTATCTGTGTAGCAATATGTAAAATGTATAGTCTAATGTCTTCATCAGCACATGTAGCATCTTAATAAACTCCCCATGCGCTCCTTGTGAGGCGCCGGAGGTGTTGCACTAAACAGTTGCGGGATCCAGACAATACCCGATTAGTCTAAGTAAGCCGCCCGGGCTTTCACCTGACACCTGTTATTGAAAACTAATGCATATAAAAGTAGAAAATAGTAGTTTCTCTAAATTATTTTGAATTTCTTATAAATCAATGTCAAATGCTTCTGGTACTAATATATTCCTAATTGTAATAGCTAATAATTGCTATAAAATTATAGCTCAAAGGAAATGTAGAATTATAAAACAATCAGATAATTATGAATTTTCTCAACTGTATTCAGAATTCTTGAATCTTTTTTTTTAGCATTGAGTCATCTGTGATGGTTTCACTAATGACCTAGCTAACTACGATGTTATGAGTCTTACAGAAATGCATAATATTATAATGCTTAAAATCTATTAAACAGTATGGATAATAGACATCTGGTCACATTTTTGTGTAAGGTCTTTCTGATTTGTATGTAAAAATATTTACGTTATGATTATGTTATTGACAAATGTTTAGAAAGCAGACGTATAAATATGATTGATTTAAATGAATGTAGGTCTTTACATTTATGACTTAACTGAATGTAGATCTTTATATTTATACTGAAAATAATACTAGTTTCATAACTCCCTACAATTAAATATAATATGAATGTCTTGCATATTTATGAATTTTCACTTTCAACGACACACACGTAATTTGCATTTTTGATTTTCTGTTTTCTTTCTCCAATCCAGCATCAGAGAACAAATAAATTCAGCAATTTTAGCGAACAAGATTTCTAGTTTTCCTACAATATTCATTTAATTTATTAAAAATTATGTATATAGTTTGAGCTTAATTGCAGGAGAGAAAACTAGAAATGTTACTCTTTTGTTTACTCGCTTACCTGCTGTAAAAGTATCTGGAAGTGGCATTCGAGAGTAATTTGAAATTTTTACTTAATATCTTCTACAATTTAAACAAAATGAAGTAATGTGATAAGAAGAAGAAGAAGATATGAATTTACCAAATAATTACAGTATTATTTAAAAAAAAAACACTGGTGTAAGTAACTTATTTTTCGTCTTCCTTTGCTTCGTCGTCTTTTGCTTCCTTTTTTTATATCAAATTACTAGACAAACTGTGTACTCTTGACCGATCTTACTAAAAAGGTGTGGTTTCTGGACTAATCATTCAAATAATTTTTAAAAACATTTAAAATACGAAAAAGGTTGGATAGGAGGTAGTCAGCTGAGGAGCTTTCGATATTCCTGTTTGGAAAGTAAAGAAAATATATATCTTTTCTCATTTCAGATCTTTTTTTCAGGCGAACCAACCTTTTCACATATAGAATAAATTAAGCTTTGAAAACTGCAGATCTCAATAAGTTCAATCTCAGTGCAAAAAGTTTTTTTGATGGCCTTGAAGTTCCATAACAGACTATGTTTATTTTTTGTTTGTTTATATTTTTTCTATTGAGTATTTCTTAAATGTTAATGTTTTTCAAAGAAATCGAAAGTTGATTAAAAAAAACGATATATTCATATACTGAAAAATTCTTTTTCTATACTATTATTCACATACTAAAATGGGTTTTTTGTTTACATTCCTATACAGAAAAAGTCTTTCCTCGTGCTATTCACATAGTGAAAAGTTTTTCCTTATAGTGAAATAAATACTGAATATATACTCAAATGTTTTTATATTCTTTCCTCATGCTATTCATATACTGACTTGTTAGTATTGAAAGACTTGTTTTAACTTTTCCTCTATGTTAGTTTCCAAACTTAAGCCGAAACTTCATTTGTAACATTAAACCACAGTGTTTCATAAAGGAAGACTCCCATCATTAGTCATCTATTTTATGAATCAGTATAGAGATTGTTTGTTGAATTACATAATCACCTTATATTAATACTTATTTCTCAGATCAATTAATATCCAAAACTGCATCCTGAAAAGTTCGTTTACAATAGCCTGTGCTGCTTTCAGATTTTGCAGTGCGTCAGGAAATAATATTTTAAATCTATATTTTAATCAAAAGTTGCCATTCTTAATAATATACTATTTTTATTCAACACACTGCTTTATAATCCACTGTTTTACGATCTTATAATTATTTATAAGTAATTATAAAAAATTATAGTTGTTATCGAATAATGAAAAATATTTATGGCACCCTTATAAAATTTAACGCAGATACTTCAGCCTTGTTCGAAATTCGTAGCTTAAGAATAAGCAATAGTTTTACTTTTACTTCATATCGTTAAAAGGTGATATTATATCAAAACTTTGCAAATAATGCACTATCTGTTAATGAAGTTATAAAACATTAATTAAAAAGTAATAAATACTTCATCGTATACATTTAAAAAATTAGGAGCGCGAGAAAACTGTAAACATAGCAGAAATTTCCGCCTAAGTTAAAACTAATATTTAATATTGTTTCAAAAACATTTGCAATTAAGCTATACGTCGAAAACCCTAAGCATATTTTGAGAACATATTTTTGTGGCAAAAGATCGATGTTTATAGTGTTTCCCATTACAGAAAGACATGAAACTCTCTAAATACTTTTCATATTTATCAAATAAAACTTCCATTTATATACAATTTTCTATTTAGCAAATAAAAAACTGCTGTTAAGAATTTTTAACGTTAAAATTACATTATTGTCGTATAATAAATTATTCTTTAAATTATTTTATACATCAGTACTGATCAAAATTAAAATGACCTAGGCATTTTAGGGATTTAAAAGCAAATTTCTTACTTTAGTTTTCAAATTTTCTCCCTTTTAAATCTGCAGAGATACATAATAAATTACTATATTGTTTCAAAACATAATGGTGTCATATATAAAAAAGTTTTGTCATTTAAAAATCTTTTAGAAAGACCAGAGGGACTTGCATATAAGATGTGCCCGCATGTATAAGTTTAATATATCAAAGTAAGTTACAAGAAAAGGCGTTAAAAGTCTTATCTCATTATTTGAGATAAAATTAAGTAAATATATCTCCCATTGCTTTACGAGTTAAAAAATACTCTTAAATTATCTTAACGTATTCTTTAATATTAAGTTGCCTGATCAGATGATTTCAGAAAGGCAAAGAACAGTTAAAAATTTCGTCTTATATGCAGCCACAATGATATTAAATTTACTGAATTTTATTAAAATATACATAGCTTATTAAACTAAAAATTTAGCCACTGTAAACAAATACCCTACAGTCATTTTCTCACACAAACATGAATT
>KK117688.1:0-102302 GCA_000611955.2 Stegodyphus mimosarum
TTTTTTTTTACGACTTGTGCATTCAATATATAACGAACCCGTACGCACGTAACAATATGTTAATATTGTGTATGTTCAGAGTTGGATTAACCATTAAGCAATATCAATACGTACTTAGAGCACCAAGTAAAGACGGCAGTACAAAAAGGTCCTTAGGTGTTCAGGTAAAGAGCCATTGAAAAATTTCCCATCGCTAGTTTTACTAAGGATTGCATGGTGCACCTAAACCAAAACCGAAAGAGAAAAGAAATGAGGAAGAAAACTGGTGTTTAGTATATGTGAAGCACCAAAATCTTTTAAATGCTTAGGGCCTCTAAAAGTCTTATTCCGGCCCTGACTGCAAAGTCTTGTGTAAGGTTCAATGTCATTTTTAAATATTTCTTGCAAAATTTATTTTCTTTCAATACCTATGTAGCCTGATGAATATGCAAAATCGTCCTGTATATACATTCTGTAGAATATTTGAACAGAAGAAGAAATGTTAAGGCGAACAAGTATATATAATCTAAAACTCGTATGTAAAAAAAAATTTGTACATTTCTAAAGCTAATAAAGATTCATAATAATTCTGAGTATTGGTAAAGTCATCATATTTCATTTGTATTCAGAAGAAATACACTCTCCCAAAATCTCAAAACTATGATGTTCTAAAACAGCACACTTTTGTTAGGTGTTAAATCATTTTTAAACTGCTGGTGTCTCATTTTTATCTGATCTACCGCAGTTTCCAAAAATTTTGATTGCAATTACAGGGATGAGAAACAATGTACTCGAAACAAAATACTGAAATATCGATGACATTGGTCAGAGTATAAGAGGTTTTTGAGCTTTCGAATGGATCAATGTGCCCTTGGTCAAAAGTAAAAGAATACTGTAGTCGTATTGCAGATATTAATATTAGTTGAGATTAAATAAATTGCTTAATTATTGTGTTTACTACTCTGAAAAACTTTCAAAATTAAAAAAAAAAACTGAGAATCGGAATTCCTTGCTTTAGGTTTGTAATTAAAATCATACTTTATTTAAAAATTGGTCAAATTCACAAATGTTTTGGAATGCAATTAACTGAAGTTCACGTGAATAGATGCACTTTATAAAAGAATTCTTGAAATATAATATCAGTCACGAGCAGATACAATTTTCCTATTGCAATTAAAATCTGGTACAAGCTATCTCACTCTGCTAGCTATCTCTTTGTGATCGTGCAGTCAAAAATCATTCATAGGTCTTAACTTACAGCCTGAAATTTAATAAATGTTCATAGTAATAAACAGTTTTGGGGCAATTCGCAGTGCCATGGTTAAATAATAAAAGCATTGCTTTATCTTAGAGTGTAATTGCTAGCATGAGCAACCTAAATTAATAGTATGAGATGTTCTGATTCATTTCTTAATATAACATTTTGCGCTTTGACATTTTAGTCTATATTCTTCCCCAAAGTGCATTTAATTATAATTACACATGTCTAGACAACGACAGTGACATCCTATTCGGAAGCAGTTTAGCTCATGTTTTGGTCTGGTTATTTTTGTTTACAGCAAAGCACTCCAGGGCTATCAGCCTAAGGGAAGGAAGTCTTTGCGGAGAACTTAGGGAAACTGTATCATGTACGCGTTACACATGGGGAAAACCACGAAAACGTCCACGCAGCCCACTCGTCCGCCGGGGATTCGAACCCCGAATGGAACCACCAGTGTTCAGCGACTTGACCACTCAGCCGCTGGTGGGATCAGTTAAGCTCATGATGGAAGGTTAGGTTAGGTTAGGTTATTCAATTATGGCAAAGCACACGAGGGCTATCTGCCTAAGGGCAGGGATGCCTTCGTGGAGGACTTTCTAAGGGAAACTGGCTCGTATACACGTTGCACATGGGGAAAACCACGAAAACGCCCATGCAGCCAGCCCGTTCGCGGAATTCGAACCTCGGACCGAACTACCAGTGTTCAGCGTCTTTACCGCTCGGCCGCTGGTGGGCCATGATGGAAGGCTGTTAGGTACAGCGATGCGTATCATGAATGATGGCAAAGGTTGATAATCAGAATCACGGCGGAATTAAAAATTAATGTATTTTTTAAAGTCCAAATATATTTTAACTTCTAATAGTGAAAAGGATTTCTGAGAAGTAGGCATTTTATGTAACACTGTAATATCAAAAGAAAGCGAAGCCTAGGTCAATTCCAAGAACAATTCGTGATACTGCTGATACTCTGCTTGTTAGTTTTTGTGTCTTTGAGAAGGCGATATGGATGTATACTGAGGGTGTTTTTTTTTCACAGTTTTTTAAAGAAATCATAAGATTATCTTAAAACTTATCCCAGATTTCGTTTCATAAATAGCTGAATTCTCCGACAACTCTTTGACGGATGGCGTATTAACAAATCTGATACCCCTGACATTATATCGAGAAAGGAAAAAAAATGAAGAACATACAGAAGAGCAGAAGGGAAAAATAAAAGCTTGCGCCCATGTACCCTAAAATAATGTTATTCTTAAGCCTTCCTGTTGACTAGCAACTGCGGGAGACATCCCGCTGATTTCGTGACGGATAATGCCCGTTTTGAGATGTAAAAACTTACCAAAGCCCAAAATTAGAACATGCCAACACCGTTGAGATTCTCAGAAAGAACAACTGCATAGTGTGAATTGTATTCTCAAGTGAAAATGTAACCGCAACAAAACTAGAAAGAAAGGAAGTTGACAATCAATGGATAAGTTTCTCAACGTAGTTCTGCTCAAACGAAAGCTAGAAAGATGCTTCTTTTTTACTCCCCCAATTTTCAATGTTTCCAAGTGAAACAAACTAGCAGTATAATAAAGAATATTTTTTGTGTGTGGTGTGTGATAACAATTTTGAGAAGTGTTATAGTTCAAAAGAGTGCAATAAATGGCCATAATACTTTTTTCTTTAAATAGCCAAACGCTTCATTACAAGCTTGATAAAGTGACCCTCTAAGGGGCTCGTAACCTGAAATGAGGGAAGGATATAGAACAATGCAGTTATAATATTCTGCAATAATACAGCGAAGAAAAGAAAATATTTTCAAATAAATACTGACATCTGTTTTACAGCTTTGATATTTAACATCGTTGATCGTTGATTGCTTATTTACTTCTGGTACACAACTACAAAAGAGAGCTTTAACTAGTGTATTACATATTAATACCATATTAACATTTGCTTGATTTGAAAAAATATGATGCACATCATCGCACGGAGGCGGAATAAGGAAGTTGAAAGTTCGTGTCAAGTACACAATAAACAGTCAAATTATCGATGAACGATGCCTTGAGTCGTCGAGGAAGGCTTAGGAAGGAGCGCCTGACTTTTTAAAGTAGCTTTAATGGAATTGTAGTAAACTAAAATTCTAAGTCGATATTCGAAAAATAATGGAAGGCAGCAATTCCAACTTCGAGTTTGTCCGTAATGTATTTTGCAGACTTAAATTGTACGAAAAATTTTTTGGGTTTTTGCATATGAATTTTTATCCAGGTGAAAAAGGATATATTACTTTCTTTTTCTGGTTCTTGCTTTTTCTTGAACCAAGTTGAAGAGGTTCTGGGATGTTTTGTTCTTCTGTGTTGGGTAAGGCCGGAAATTCTGATTCCGTAAGTCGGAAATGATTTCTTTCTGTAGCTTCGCTTTTAGCTTTGGCTGCTTCTATGGTTTTAAGGATATTTTTAGGGTGTTTAACGCAGCCCTTGTGCGTAGAAACATGATCTCCACCACACAGGGCACAGGTTGCAGGCTTTTGATCCTCTTTTTTCTGAGTACAAGTGTATGCTTCGTATTGCTTTGCACATTTCGTGCATCATGCTGTATAATGACAAAGTTCCCGTACGTGCCCGTATCTTTGACACTTATGGCACTGCACGGGCCCAGATTTAGATTCGGATGTGGCGATGAATACATCTAAACCACGAAGTTTTTTGATCTTGTAGATCCCTTTACCTTCTAAGGAACGCTTGCACACAACTTGGAATAGTGGCAATTTAGCTAGGTTTCCGTCTCTTACAGAGGTGAGTTGACGTACTTTTAAAACAGGGATTTTTTCTTTTTAATAATAACTTCAGGGTGATAATAACTTTTTTCCTGTATAATAACTTCAGGGTCTGTGTTTTGGGGTAATTTTTTTATAACAGCTTTGATAATATTTAACATAGTAAAATTTAACTGAATTAATATAATTAAATTTTAAATAAATAGTGGCATTCTTCTGAAATATTTTTTACGCGCAACAAGGTGCGGAAAACGAAATACATTCAAGTTATTCAGTGCTGCCGTTCATGATTTCAATAGTAGGGACATTTCCCGGAAAATAATCCTGAAGCTCTTAATAGATGTTATTTGGGCCAGTGACACTATAAGTAATAGTACTATTATTACGATTAGAAATTGTACACAATACACTTAAACGTTGAAACCGTATGTATTAGGACAGAACTTTTAAAATGCGGTATTCTCAGCAGTCTGACCTTACATCTTGAAGACCTCAGAAAAAGAGGCTTCTCTATATTTTAAATGCCTCCCAACTGGTATAATGGTTAGCGTCGCTGACTGCTGTGCCCAAGGGCCAGCGTTTGAATCCCGGAGGAGGCATGGATGCTTGTAAATGTATAGTGTCGATGCGGTATGGCAGCACTTCAAATATGCGACAAGTCGAAAGTCCTCTCGTGTGGCTTGGCGGAAGAGGAGAGGGGTGGGAGACCCGTCTTCACCCGGGGCGCTCTCCATCAAAATTGGGGGCGGAACTGAGCTAAATCGCACTCTCAGCTGTAAGATGCTCAAGCCTGTTACCAACAAGAAAAGGCATATCTCGCGCTCCTTGCCACGAGGAATTTCGTGGCCTTGGGCTGTTATTGTCATGTTACTTCGATGTTACTGTCAGTAAAGTGAGCATAAGTAACAAAAACAACACAATTTAAATAACGTTTGCCTCGAAAACTACAATTAAACTAAATTTTAGTGTTTTTTTTGTGCCATTAAATTTCAAGGCAAGGCTATCCAGACGAATAATTTTCAAAATGACTTTTAATACAGATCTTTTTATAATGAAATTTAACACTTATTTCCCGAATTAATTTGCAGCTATAACTTAAAAAATAATTTGTGTTTTCTGTTATATTATCATAAAGAAATTCCTGTATGTAGCTCATGCAGGCTATTTATCAATGAATTTATCTATACATTTGTATAATTGTGCTTAAATGTTTCCATTCAAAAAAAAAAAAAAAAAAAAAAAAAAAAAAAAAAAAAAAAAAAAAACCGAAAAGTATTCTAAAATGTTATTACATAACTCAGAAATTATTTTTAATTTTGAGTTTAATTATTATTAATTTTTGCTCTTTACAAATTAAACTATTAAAAAATAATCAGAACTGCCAGAAACTAGATAGCGCCAATTCTATGCTATTCTAAGCGAGTATAGAATAATTCATTATTTTTCCTATGAATCAAATTATTTTAAAAACTCAGTTCCACAAATATAGTAATTGAAATAAATGGGCTATTGTGCACTATCTGAAACATAATTAATTTTAATAACATAATAATTAATATTACTTATTTTGAATATATGTAACTGAAATCAATTTAATAGCTTTGCTAATTAATTTTCTTTTAACTGTCTTTCGAAACGATACCTCTTTTCTAGTCACAGTATATTTACTACTAGCTGGCAAGCCCGTTAGATGAGGGGGCTGCTACCAAAGCAATATTTATGAGTTCTATGTATTGAAAATCAGAAAATAAAATGAACTATTAATTTAATATGTACTGTACACAAAGTTGCTAGCTACGGCCAAAGAGAAATATATAGTCTATGAACACCTGAAAAGAAAATGCATCAGAACTTTTCAATATGAATGAAATCAGTTCATTCGTTCGAAGCAACAACCTATTCGTAAATAATTTTTTTGTTGCCAAACCAGAAAACAAATTTTTTTGACACTTCAATATACGCATTCTTATGACGTCATGATTTAAATTTAATGCAATATAACAACTTTTTCTCCCTAGCAATAAAAGAATTAACGTGGAAGTAACATACCGTGTCAATTATCCTAACCTGAAACAAAAATGTTGCCAACAGCAGCTTTGTTTAAAATGCCGACGTTCATGAAACATTTTCGACATACAATAACGTCACATGCAATCGCTTGCTTTCTTCAACGTCAGAATTTGACATTATATGATAATAACATATTTAATGTTTGGCAACGTTATTTTTATTTCATATTTTGTAAAACTTAAAATTTTTTTTATTAACAAACTCTACGATTTGAAAACAGGCAGTGGCAACACTTTCCGAAATACAGCATATTATCTCCAGGGACTCCGAAACTGTTGCGACTCGAAAACATGAGTGCGAAAATTAGTGTTTTAGAGTTTTTAATTAATATCTTGGCTGATTACAAGTCGGACGAAGATGAGAAGTGTCGAAATAGCTTCCGACAAACTTTTGGAATCCAGGGGGGGGGGAGCTACCTTTTTGGAAACTCAACTCCCGCCGATCCGGAGGAGATGACGCTACAAACAAACAGGCAGACAGACGCATACAAATTTTAATAGTATATACTGTTGCGTAACTTTATTTTTTATTAAATGGCTACACTGAGAATTTTTTCCATTTGGGGAAGTGGGGGGGGAGGACGTTAACGTATATAAACTACTCCTTTTATTTTTCGCATTGCGTTATCAGACTGTCATTCTGATAGTTCAGTTCTAAAAAATTGCAAATTTATGTTCTATTACAGTTTAATAGGATATTAGATTTAATACATTGCTTTAAAGCTTACCAATATTAACATAATTAATTAGAAGGTTTTCTGTACTGTACGGTAGTATAATATTACCCCTCCTTTATGGAAATTTTTATTTGCTTTACAAGGGATATATTCACAAGTGTCTGTTTTTACTGTGATACATTTAGCCTCTTCTACTACCATGAGAGTAGAACTCAGGTTCTAATTTAATTATGTATAAAGACACGTACAAGGGAATATTTTTCTCTTGCTTTGTTGCTTTGTGCCATTATTACGCAGTTTAAGTTCCTCATATTTTTAATGCTATAAGCTATAAAATATCATTTTAATAGCAACAACACATATTAATAGAACAGTATCTACGTAGATTAAATTTGATTCGATATATTTCGTGTTTTGTTCCCTATACCTCTAAACAGCTATCAAATGATTAAGGAAAACTTTACTCCGGGAACTCGATGGAATATTTCGGAAACAATGTTCTCAAGTTGTTATTAGACTGGCAGAAAAATAATAAGGAAACTATATAATAAAATATTTTATTGTTTTCCTTTATTAAGAATTGATATTCTATTATGTAATCTGCTTCCTCATCGAATATCTTTTGTGAATATTTATGCAAATAGCAAGTGCCAGTAACGTAAACTTCTTTTGACATCGACTGGAACTGTGTTCAGTGAGAGAAATAAAATAGTAAAGCATTTGTGGTAAATCAAATGAGTACGGTGAATGAGTCATAAATTTCAATCAAACTCCAGCAAGCTTTAATTTTCTGAAACCGGAGGTTTAGTGCTGTCATGAATAAAATTAGCTAGTGCTGTAGCGTTGTCATGAAAGTTTTTCGCAATGATAATATCTCTTTGTGAATCATCTTTGAACTTTATTGACAAGGATAGGTTTAATTCATTATGCTGTACTGTTTGGTAATAATTTCTAGAAGAATCTTCCGTTAATTCCCTAGCAAAGAAAGAGCAAAACGTTTTTTAGAAGTTCAACTTTCGGAATTCTTCCTGGCTCAGGTAGTGATAACCATCGGCACTTCTTTAAACAGTTAGTGTAGAAGAACCATTTTTGATCTTTCATCTGAAGATAATCAGACTATGCTCCGATTAAGAAGATAAGAGATCGCTGTATTCGGTGGCACATTCGTTCGGTGTTGCCAAACTTCGTTTTCCTTGTTTCGCTTTTTATATAGCAAAATTAGGATTATGAGGAATTATAAGAAGACATTGAACCTCCATAAAATCTCGAGCTACCACTTTTCGGGTATGTCCAGCCACTTGAAAGTGTGTTCCGATGAAGATTCTCATAATAGAAACACGCTGATTGGTTTAGAAGATTGGAGTTATTTAATCAAATGAAAGCATAAGCTTTGATGTGACAGGTTGAACCCGAAAAGACAAGCATTGCATTATCATAGTTATAAAGTACTTTGATAATACTATAACGCTTTCACTTATAGTACGCACTGAAGAGTATGTAGTTAGTTAGGGGTCAACTCTGATAAATTAATTTAAAATCCTCGTACTCAGTTCAGTTCACTTAAAGGTTTACCTTCCAAATTAAAAGCATTCTATACACAATTATACCAAAGCTATCTTGCAATTGTAAACACTGCTCCTTCCATACCGCCTTTGCCAATGGGTGTATTTCCATAGTGACTTCAACAGCCGAATAGCTCAACGCATAAAGCAGGCTTTGCGAAATTTCCATCTTCATACTCAATTTAAAAAATCTGATATGTACACCACATGATTTCCTTGCACGGAGTATTATATTATACGCATTTTTCATTTCATTTAAACTTGTTGGATTTAATTAAATCTACTTCGTCGATAACGCATAAACCTCAATAGAATAAATGCACTCTTTAAAATTCATTATTTGTTTACCATAGTGACACTCTGGCGCTAGGTTCACTTAACAGCGTTACATCGCATTCAATTTATAACTCAGAAGAGAACTCAACACTAGTAGTTCCATCTAACATCGAATTCCGGTGAAGAGGTGGGTTAAATGCAAGTTTTCATAAATTTCCCTACGTAAAACATCAATATAAACTATTTTTCCTTAGAAAATGCTCCACGAAAGCATTCCTTCCCTTAGAAAATTGCCTCTGACATTTGAACAAACATAAATATATATGAACGGGAAAATATGAATAAGCAACTTAGAAAAGAATTTTTTTAGCATTATGTTCACTTCTGTACCAAACAATTATTATTTTTTTCCCTTAATGGCGGGCCCAACTGTCCACAAACGTTGGCCACTACTATGGCCAAAAGCACCTAATAGGTGACTACCTTTGCCTTTTATGACATGACGAACAACTACAACTATGCCTTCTCCGGGATTTGAAACCGGGGGCCTTTTGGTAAATCAGTCACAATCAGAATTTCATCTTCTCAACTGGAAGTTTTCTTATTGCAGGTTTCCATTTTTTTCTACTAATTCTTCCTATTTTACCCAAAGTTATCATCAGATAGCTTTCACATTCTCTTGTGGTTATCAAAGATTATTTCAGTTAGCAATGGTTTTAATCTAGGTATGAAACACAATTTCTAAAAAAACAATAAGGATGGAATATAAATTTCTCTCACGAAACCATCTCTGCCGTCACAAGGTGAATACTAGTCGCGTCAATTGCAACAAGCAGTGGGAGTGACTGCGTAAATGTTTACATGACGTGGAATACGCAGGTGATAGGCTTTCTTATGTGTTGAGACTTATCTCACTTGTCTGTCAGTAACATCAGAACAAGCTCCCGAAAATCATCATGGCAAGAGGTGCAAGATCGCGTCTGTCGTTGGCAAGAGCCTTGAGTACCATACAGGTTGTAGAGACATTAGGTTATTTCGAAGTAGGAGACAGGAAAAATGAGCAATGCCCTCGCCGGGAATCGAACCACGGACCTCTCGAATACATGCTGTGCGTGCTGACCCGTACACCACGAAGGCGGGAGAAATACCTCATATACCTCCCTCCAAAGGGCGATTGGGGACTAGGGGACCCAGTCAAATCCTGGTGTCGGAGAACCATCATCCACCACTTTTATTTCGGGCGCCACTGTGGAGACATTAGGTATTTTTTGGAAAGCAGGAGAGATGAAAAATGAGCAGCGCCTTCGCCGGGACTTGAACCACGGACTTCTGGAATACGCGCCCAGTGTGCAATCCACTACACCACGAAGGCATGCGAAGAAGGCGGGAGAAATACCTCATAAGTTAACAGTACGATTTCACTCATTTCCGCCCCGAATTTCGATGGAAAGCTATCCTGGGGGGAATGGGTCTGAGGGTCTCCCATCCCTCTTCTCCTACCACCAACCTCTCGAAAGGGCTTTCGGTTCAGCGCGTATTTAGAGTGTCGAGACTTGTAGACTATGCTCACTCACTGATTGAACTTTGGTTGATATCTTTGTTGTTGATTAATAATAATAAATAGCACAAATAAAAAAAAAGAAAGAAAGAAAAATCTGAAAGGTTTCAGATTTTAAATTACGTCTAAAGGGGCATTTTTTTAACATTTTGTGTGTTATTTATTAAATATCGTGTTCTTTGCACTTAAACCATACAATTCAGTTCAAGAGCAATATCACAAAATAATTTTAAAATGAGCATATCTTTAAAATTTCCGATACATAGTCTCACGCTCTGGAGATAAAAATTTTTTTTCTGTACAACGTTGCCATTGCGCACTTCGAAATCCTCGAGTTTGTTAATAAAAAATTCATTAAAGTTTTACAAAATATGAAATCTATAATTAAACAAATTTCAAATTTGGGCTTCCAGATGCCCATATTCGGGTGAAAACGTTCAATATTCAAAATTTGATTGCTCTGTCACAATGCGAGAAACATACATACATTTATAGAGATTCTTCATTATTTAATTTATTTTAATGTAATACAGGGCAATAAATAATATTTGGTGGCAACAATTTGAAAAGTGAATCAACGCAAAATGCCAAAATGAAATTAATAGTCCTTTCTGGGCAAACTGCTCCTTTGGACTAAATAGCTGAACAAAAGGTATTAATAACATTACAGTTTCCTACGCTGGCTCACTGATTGAAGTTTGGTTGATAGCTTTGTTGTTGATTTATCACCCACACATATTTTCTTAAATTTAAAATAGAGAGAAATAACAAAATAGAAATTCAAAACACTTGAAGCATTTGTTGAGTTTGCAAGTTTTGGGCAGGAACAAAAAATTAGATAAAAGCTTAGGTTTCTCTTCGACCCACAGGCGCACTAGAATACTAAATCTTCGCTCCGGAAATGATCGTGCAGTGCTACATCAACGAAGATCATAACTTCTCAGAAATGTGTCTTCCTATATGCCTTCGCCAAATACAGCATTTGTAACACCCGATGATGGCAAGTCCGTTAAAGTGTATGATAAAGTTGTTAGTTTAATTAAGTTGTTAGTTAGTTTAGAAACACTTTAAAATATCGAAATCAAACTCTTGGCTCAGAAAGCATTTGAAGAGCGATAAACTAAACAAAGCACAGTTTTAAATCATTGGAATGACAGTTTCATAATAAAAAGGAGAACGGAATATAGAAACTTTTCTACGTTTCAATCATCGCCTGCAATCTTCGTATGAGAGAAGGCTTTTATTGTCTTCAGTGAGCCGCGAACTGCTGTTTTTCTGTACATTTCTTTTTTTTCCCTCCACCGTCTTTGCTATAATTGCATCACTTCAAGTAAAATAACTCTCTCTGTTATGGAACACCGGAACATTTTTTTTCGCTTATACCAAGCTTCGTGACAGCTTTATGAAAAGGTATCTAAAACAGATCTAATAGAAAGTATAATATTAACAATACGTGTGAGTTATATGGCGTTTAGATAAATTCGAAAGACATTTATGTAGCGGCATGTGGTAGCAAATCACACTGAAATATCATGTCCATGTTAACTGAAAATACAACGGAAACACACAGTTTAAAATTAAGTAATATGTATCTTGTACACACACACATGTGAGTGTGTGTGTGTGCAAGATAAAAATATGAGGGCAAACTACTAACATTATATTTAAGATAAAATTATATAAACAAAGTTCTGATTTTATTTCTCAATAGCCCCTTATAGTCTTCATTTTATTTTGGGTACTTCCCCTTTCTCTTTCCAAAAAGTAACTATTTATAATATGTCAGTCTGTAAGGATCTGAAGTTTAACTAACGTTTATTTTGTTTTAAAACTTCACTATCATCTCTTATTTTCTACTTCCGGCCAGAATTAACGCGTGAATATGTTTATGCAAATTGTACTTGCTAACGCTTAAGTATTTAAGCTGTGGCATTTTACCAAGAGAAGAGTAGAAGAATGAGAGAGAGCCCTCTTGCTACGAGTCTTCACGCGAGCTTGCCATCAGTTACTAGTTACTGTCCGCCTTTAAGGCCAGAGGTTTAAATCCTCTTGAAAGTTAAAGACGTATTGTAGTTTTCCGTAGTTTGCGTATTACAGACGTAGTAATTTAAAAGGCCATTTTTAGTGCTAGTCATCTATGTACAATATTAAAAGTTAGCTCTCATTTAAATTTTAGTTAGTTAATAGTCTTATATTCTTTTATGTTAAGGCCAAAAGTGGTTGGTCTTTGTATCCCGAAGTACGGGAACGTCTGTAAATCGATAAGCAAATAAAGGGGAATTTTAACTCTTCTTATCTTTGTTGTATCTTCTACACACGCATGAACATAGCTTTAATTAAGCTCCCTGTTTCTACTCAGGACTCCAGTTATGTTTGCAAAATCAACTAGAAGAAACAGTAGTCCTGATAAGTCTAAACTGCATCATTTCAAAATTGATCCGCATCATACGACCTTAAGTAACGCTGCAATGCAGATACCTTTTATCCAATCACTAAATAAGATTTTTAACTTTCTCTCTTTCTTCTGAATGCCTCACATTTCGCTTCTTGCTGCTGGCGCTTGGTATCTTCAAAGATATATTTAACAGGTTTATCGGTACCGCTCTGAAAATTCTTTAAGAACAGGACGCTGTAACGTCCAATTTATTTGTGATGTATTAATGTAAAATGCGTATCAACCATGAATAAGAAGGAAACAATCGAATTAGCCCACGTCTCCGAGTTTCATTTTTATTACGCATCTTGTAGATGTTGGCATATAGATGGAATGCCTAGTAGAAAAATGGGCCTAGTAGAAGGATGGGAAGACAGACGTAACCGTAGATACCACAAAATTTTTTATTGGACAACTAATGCTTGGGACACATTCTTATTTGTATCATTATTACAGGCGCAGTGTGCACCTCACAATTTTGGAAGTCTAGCACATTTTTAAGACAATGGATGATGCAGAAGCTAGAGGCGACGTATTACTTTGAAGCACTCAAACGGTAAAGTGACTACGCATTCAGAAAGAGCATGGGAGAGCCGAAAGGTTTTGGGTTCTTGGTAGAAATTTTGATCTTTGAGAGAGGTCTGCATTGCGGCATTACTTAAGATCTTATGATGCGGATTAATTTTGAAATGACGCAGTTTAGCTTGCTATGTTATAAATAGCTACTATTTTTAGGACAGAATGGGGAAGTACCCAAATAAAAATGAAGAATAAAGGGGCGATTGCAAAATTAAAGTTAGTAGTTTGCTTTCGTATTTTGTATCTTTATAGATAGTGTAATGCTTGTTTCGTAATTAAAGCAAACTCCATTGGAACACAGCAAACTTTATTTAATAGATCAATTTCATAACTGCAACATATAATTCGAAGAAAAGGTAACATCAAAAATTAACAGCCAAAACGTATTCTATCTCTTTTTAAATTAAATGATTTTCTTACTTCGTGCGAGAACCGCACGCAGCTCTCGTGTTGGCGTTTCAAACATTGCCATTTATTAACATATAGATTTCAAATTCAACTATTTCAAAAGTTTAAGATTATTATTGCAACAATATCTAAAGCTGTTACAATCTCTCCCCCAACGGAGAAACTTTTCCGAAGGGAAAAGTTCTTGAACGCGACTTTTTAGATGACTTTTCATATTTTCTTCGACTTTTTCCATGCGACCTTGATCGTGAACGGAAAACTAACTTGGATGGTGTTACAGATCGGCTGGGTGACCTCGCCTTTACTCTTTTATCTCTGCTTACACTTCTACTTTTATGGCGATAGCCAGAAGAACTCCTTCTGTGACGATCATGGCTCCTAGATCGACTATGTGAGATACTCCTCTTGTGACGGTGTAATCTTGACCTAGACCTTGTACGAGAACGATGTCTAGAACGAGGATAGTATCTATCTCTTTCAAGTTCAGGACAATCACGAGCCCAATGTCCTGTCCGTCTACAGCGATAACATTCTTCACTATTCTGACGTGATGATCGTCCATAACTCTCTCTTCTATAACTTGAACTTCGCTGATATTTAGAACCACCCCCTGAGCGATAGGATGGCCCTCTAGCCCATTCCCCAACAATGCTCTGGCCTCGAATTTCTCGTCCATTTTCATACTTTATGGCATCCTCTGCATCTCGTCTATCATCATAATCAACAAATGCATATGCCATGCCAGTCCTTCCAGAACCTCTTCTTCCTGATGTTCCATACATTCCGTATTTGACATCGCATCTTAGAAGCCGGCCATATTTTTCAAAAACTTGTTCCGCATCTCTTTTCGTTTGAGCTCTAGTAGTCACTGTATTAACCTGGTGAGAGTGATTTTCAGGTTCTTTTTTTTCATTCAGTAGTGCAGCAGTTCGGTTGCCTAATAAATACCTTCCTTTGTCGAGTTTGTTTCCAATAATGGCAGCCTTGGTTATTACATGTCCGAGATCGCAGTTTAGTTCGACTTCAGCCAAGGGTAAACAGGTTGGATTTAAATCTAATGGTTGTTGCACCCACACTTTTTCACCTGTCAGCATTTCTGGCGTGATGTATTTACGACAAACTATATCAATACTAGCACCTGAATCTCTTAATATAGGAATTTTGTAGCCATTTACGTATCCAATACTAGTATAAGGTAACAGAAATTCATCGTCCGGTCTTGAACTAATTCTGTTTAGATTAGCAGAAGATTCAGTACTATTCTTAAGTTTTGGACACTGAGGTCTTAGATGCTGATAGGACCCACAGTGGTAACATTGCAGTGACTTTCGTTTTTCATATTTATCATCTGGACGTGGACTACTAGGTTGATAGATCTTGCTTCCCGAATTAAACTTTGAAGGCCATTTATTTTCAGCATTATTTTTATCATCGGAATTTGTTTTACTTTGAGTTTTTGGATTGTATTTCCCTTTCCGCCGATCGGCTGCAAGATTTTTTTGGAAGTTTCCACGGACGTTTTCGTAGGCATCAAGTTTTTCGGCTAATTTCTTGGACGAAATCATTTCTACCCATTCGTCAAGAAAATGATCTCGAATTTCAGGAGGGACTCGACGCTTAAGCTGATCAATCACCATCAAGTCCAACAACTGTTCAAAACTCTCAACTCCCAAACCAGTTACCCATTCCTTGCAATAATTTTCTAATTCATAGCTGAAATCCACCCATGTTGATTCGGTACTTTTTTGATGCTTCATGAATTTCTGCCTAAACCTTTCAGGACTTAATTTAAAACGCTTTAGCAATAAAGTCTTCACATGTTCATAATCTTTAGCTTTATCAGAGGGTTCTCTAGCTATTATTTGTGTTACTTCGTAAGGAAGTAGTCCTAGCAAATGAGATACAAATTCTTCTTTATCAATTTGAGCCCATTCTGCTTGCCTTTCAAACAGTGATAAATATAGACTGATATCTCCTTCTTTGTCGTCAAATTTCTGCATCAGATGTCGCAATTCCGTTTTCGCCCGGACCTGTCCGGTGGTTTGAGACTTTATCTCAGCTTCAAGTTTTAATCTCTCTAAATCATATTGTTCTTTCCTTCTTCGTTCCTCTACTTCTTCCTGTCTCCTACGTTCCTCTACTTCTTCCTGTCTCCTACGTTCCTGTACTTCTTCCTGTCTCCTACGTTCCTCTACTTCTTCCTGTCTTCTACGTTCCTCTACTTCCTGTCTCCTACGTTCCTCTTCCTGTCTCCTACGTTCCTCTTCCTGTCTCCTACGTTCCTCTTCCTGTCTCCTACGTTCCTCTCTTTCTTCCCTCTCTTTTCGGTCCTCTATTATCGTGTTTAAGACTTCTTTGACGAATACTTCGTCATAATCTCTGCTCTCAATAATTTTCTGTTTCAGATCAACTATTTTCAAATCAGCAGTCACCTGAACACCTAGTTCAGTTGCGAGATTCTGCAAATCCTCCTTACGAGCTCTTCCTAAGAAAGACATTTTTTTCTACTTCTTAAGTTTACGAACACCCTGTTCTTTACGCTTCCTCAAAATAGCTCAACTTAATTGCAATAAATAAATAAAGTGCTCTGGCAACAAGGAATTAAATGCACTTGTTTAAATGCTCAGAATAAGCAATACCACATTTATTCCGAACAACCTATGACTGTTACCATCAGTTGATATGCAGTGATGCACCATAAAATAACATACAATAATTTACGACTCAAATATATATGTAAAAATGCAAGATAAACTTGAGTATTAAAGTTCAATGATGAACACTTCAAACTATCGAAGTCCAATGATGGACACTTCAAACTAAGTCCAATGATGGACACTTCAGACTAAGTCCGATGATGGACACTTCAAACTAAGTCCAATGATGGACACTTCAAACTAAGTCCAATGATGGACACTTCAAACTAAGTCCAATGATGGACACTTCAAACTAAGTCCGATGATGGACACTTCAAACTAAGTAAGGAATAGTAAACTGAGTTTAGAACACAGAAAACTTTTGCACAGTTATACTAAAATTTGCAACGATGCAAAACACATTTTCGTATGCTTTTCTGCAGTGTTTAAAATCAAAATTCGTTCAAATAACTTTATAATATCGTTTGAAATTGGGAATAAAGAAATGCTATACCTTGCTTTCCAGGAGATGTGCTTTCATTTCAAAAGCACGCACGATTATTCTATCTCGTCGGTGCCTCCAAAAATAATTAAGACTGTAATGCTTGTTTCGTAATTAAAGCAAACTCCATTGGAACACAGCAAACTTTATTTAATAGATCAATTTCATAACTGCAACATATAATTCGAAGAAAAGGTAACATCAAAAATTAACAGCCAAAACGTATTCTATCTCTTTTTAAATTAAATGATTTTCTTACTTCGTGCAAGAACCGCACGCAGCTCTCGTGTTGGCGTTTCAAACATTGCCATTTATTAACATATAGATTTCAAATTCAACTATTTCAAAAGTTTAAGATTATTATTGCAACAATATCTAAAGCTGTTACAATAGGTGTGTGTTGCATTTGTTTGTTTGTCTACTTTTAGGATCCGGGCTCTGCAGCAGCATCCCTCATCCAAGCATGGACTGTTGAGGATGAAATCAGTCTCTCAGACCATAGGTACATCACATTTCAAATTCAGAGTGTTACAGCTGTCACAATAACAAAAAGATTTAATTTGCCAAGAAAGAAAATTCCCCCTTTCAAAAGAGCTCTTCGTGCAAAACTTCAGCTGTTGGATCCTCAATTATATCAAGCAAACACAAGAGAACAGATGGAGACGCTGACAGATTCTCTAATGAAGACAATTCAGGACACCTGCGCACAACATTTGCCAATACGCACCTCTAAACGCATACAGGCGATTAACTGGTGGACCGGTGAATTAAGGGCACAACAGAGAAAATGTCGTGCTTTGAGAAGACGATTGAAACAAGAACGTAGATTGCAACAAGAATCTATTACTCTCATAATTTTTCAAAGAGAAAGAGCTATCTACAAACGCCAAATCCTGCAGGCAAAAATAACAGCATGGAAGAATTTCTGTACCAATACCACCAATATCTTTGGTATCCATCATAAGATTGCCACAAGTAAGCTCTTTAAGCCTTCTCATTTTTATCTTGCTCCTCCAACAAATCACTTGGATAAAATAACCGCAGACACGTTGGGAAAAGTCCTTGACGCAGTATTCACTCAGGACGATGTAGTTTCTGATACACCTTCACAAGCCGCTCTCAGAAACAATATTCAAGATGCTATCAACACACCAGCCGATCAGCCTTTCACTCAGTATGAGCTAAAGGGGTTGCTTAGATGGTTACCTAAAAAGAAAGCCCCTGGCCCAGATGGCGTTGATTATGCAATTACTAAAGTTTCCATAGAATCATATATGCCATTTTTCGTTAAATACTTAAATAAATTATTTGCTACACATACATTTCCAAAAGCGTTTAAGGTGGGCCAAGTTATTTTCTTTCTAAAAAAGAACCGTGATCCCAAAGACCCCACCTCATATAGGCCAATCTCTCTTCTAGCAGCTCTTGGGAAAATATATGAAAAACTTCTTATGAATCGACTTAGGCATCACCTTTTTCAATCAGGATTCCTAAATGAAAAACAATACGGTTTTCGTACTGGCACTTCTACTCTTCACGCTTTACATGACGTTACAGAAGCAATCCAAGAAAATAGACTACATGGCCTCCATACTGCGCTCATTAGCTTGGATCTGCGCAATGCCTTTGATTCATTGTGGTGGATTGCCATACGACATGCGCTAAGACAAGCCAACTGCCCTTCAAATATCTATTCTACGCTTTGCCATTATCTTACAGATCGTAGCTTAATTGTCTCGCATAACACCGGCTTCCTAGAACGAAGACAAACACGTGGCTGCCCTCAAGGCTCGTGTGCTGGGCCACATCTATGGAATGTCACTTTTAATCAAATTATTTCAGCTAATTGGCCCGCACACACCAAGTTATTTGCCTATGCAGATGATGTAGCCTTTGTAGTCTGTGGAAAAACTAGAGCGGAATTGCAGTTAAGATCAAACGAAGTCTGTCATCAATTCAGCCAACTCTGTACGGAACAAAAATTACAAATAGCGGAAAAAAAGTGCAATATCCTGTTAGTGCCTAAGAAAGGAGGTTCACTTCAAAGACGACCTACTATTACAATTAACGGGCAACGCATCAAAATTGTTGATAAGCTAAAATACCTGGGAATCACATTTGATTCAAAATTAACTTGGATCCCGCACATCATGGATATAAAACAACGTACTTCCATAATTGCACAACACCTGCGACGATATCAAGGCTTCCAATGGGGATTAAATCCCCACATTCAGAAAACCATCTTCCTTACAGTCATCGAGAAAATAGCTTCTTACGGCGCTGCAATTTGGGCCTACCCTATGCAGAGTCGGAAAATCCGTTTCTTAGCATCAGTTCAACGACCTTTCACACTAAATATAACCAAAGCCTACCGTACAACCTCCTCGGCTGCATTGGATGTACTCGCGGGAATTCTCCCATTACATATAAGGATAGAAGAAGTGGCCTCAAGACAAACCGTAAAACAACTACGAAAATCAATAGCCTTTGAAGACGATTTAATACAGCCTGATGATTACGAAAAACAAAAAACAGTTTACATTTGCATCCAAGTCAAAAGCATGCTGGTATCAATATAAAAGGTCTAACATCTTTTCAGGATTAGCCGACAAGATTTATAATCTTTACAGATGGCTCTAAGATAGAAGAGAAAGTAGGAAGTTCCTTTGTTGCCCTCCGTCCCCCCCTGCATCTTATACAAATGGCAAGGTGCACTTAGGGAGCATAATTCTGTCTTTCAAAGCGAAGCGCTAGCAATTCTACAAGCCATAGTCTACCTAAAACAAGAGCGCATAGATTATGCAGTTATTAGGACAGACAGTCAGTCGGTCCTCTACGCTATTAACAATCCCGACCATCCATCACCCATCATCTCCGCAATCCAACAACACCTTCGAGAAAATTCACTACACGTCGTACTGGAATGGACGAAAGCACATGTTGGCGACTATGGAAATGAGCTGGCTGATAACCTAGCTAAAGACGCAGCATTGGACACCTCCTTAACGCCTATTAACATCCCTTGGCCTCTCTCTCATCTTAGGAGATCACTAAGACTAAAAGCTTTGGCGAAATGGCAAGAATACTGGGACCATAGCAATACAGGACGCAGAACTTATTACTTTATAACTTATGTGGATACAAATAAACTTATATGCAATCCACAATTGGTGCGCTTTATTACGGGGCATGGTCCCTTTCCTGATTATTATGCGCAGCGAGGAATCAGCGAGACAAATATCTGCTGCTGTGGGGAGGAGGGTACTCCCAATCACTATCTCTCTGCCTGCCCACTCACTGCAGGACTGCATGTCCAATTTCCTGAAAATAACAGGCAAGCATTTTGTAAAATTCTAATTAAGCAGCGTCACCTTGTCCGTCAAGTAGTAAAAATAATGGACAAATTATCCACCTTGGGGACAGACTTATGTCAGACAGCATAGGGCGCACACCAATATACCTGTCAACATTATACATTAATTGAACATTATCTAATAACGTCTGTAAATACTCTCTTATTGTCTGCAGCTCTTATAATTCAGTCCCATATCGCATATTGTATATCTTCACACCATAATTTTTCTTCTGTTCATATGTATTTTCATTCATTCTGTATTATAGTTTGCAAATATTTGAATTGGTATAAAATATTATAAAGTGTATGCATACGGAAATGTACAATTGCTCTATATCTTTAACATCATTATTTTCAGTATGCACAGTCTTCACTTTCATGGCATGTTTTAAGATTCTCTTTACGAGATAACCTTTTGATTCTGTACTCTGCAATATAAAACGTACTATTTCGGTATAGTGTACACTCTGTCCCATGTCATACTCAGTACAATATGACATCCTGTATTAAGTAACACTTCATATTGCGTAGTTGTATCTGTACATAATTTATAACTTGAATGCACTCTGAATATGTATAATGTATATTACTTAGTTTTACAGTATATAATATTTTCAACTGTACGTTTACGTAATATGTTGAATTGTTATATGTTAAATTGTTGTATGGCTTTAGTGTTTTATTTCTGTATGCATAGTCTTCAATTTAATGAGGATTGACACAAGTACGCTCAATGATGCGTCCTATTAATTACCGTCTTGACTCTGTATTGTTTAATACGCACCGAACTTTTTTGTATTATGTATCATTCTGTCTCATCGTTTTATCTGTATTATATTTCATCCCATATTAAGCAGAATTCTGTAATATGAAGTGGTATTAGTTTTTATTATAATTTGCATTCATACTTAATATGTATACATATGTATGCATTAGTTTTCTTATTTTCTGATGCACTATTTTCTATTTAATGCTCATTAACACAAATATGCCATATGATGATCACTTTCAGCATTACGTTATCCTATTTATTCTGTATACTATTTCCGTATCATGAAACACTCTGTCTTATGTCATTTTCTGTTTTATATCATTCCGTATTATGCAACTTCTGCATTATGTACAATTTGTACGTATATCGAATATGTATCTTGTGTATATGACTTAGTTATATAATTTTTGTTTGTACAGTTTTAATTTAATGAGTATCGACACATTTGCATACACAGCTTCAACTTAATGAACATTGATATTGTATGTACGGTAATGCTGAGTTCTTACATAATTCAGTACTATGTAACTTCCACAGAACTTTTCTGTATTACGGCACATTCTGCCTTTCTTTTTCTGTAATATATAACATTTCGTAATATGTAACATTCAGTCTTATGCACCCGCACTAGTTCATAATATTGCAATTTGTATGCACACTAGTGTATAGTTTTATATGTCTTTAGTTTTATTACATCAACACTTAACATTATTATTATTATTGTTATTATTATTATTATTTTACACTCTGTTTTAGAATTACTATACCTTCTGCACCTATGCGGTTTCGACCACAAAATTGTTGTAAAAGAGGCTTTGTTACGGTTGTAACTCTGCTTATTAGTCTACTGTACAGGAGAACGTGTTTGCATCATCATTGTTGTACACAAATTATGTCTATCAGGTTGAAAACTATTATAGTTATCTTTTGTAACGCATATTTAAATAATGACACCTGCTACATTATTCATTGTATATTATTGTGCATATGTATATAATTTTATTGTTCGTCTTATTGTATATGATTCTAGCTTTCATGTAATCAAGTGCCATGCACCTCATCACTGTCGTTAAAATCTGTACAGCCCATATAGCCTGTATTTCCCAATCTGCTAATCTTAGTTTTAAATTCTTTCATTGTCTAATCATATTCGTAAATTTTTTACTAGTAATATGCCTAAGCACTTAAACCCGCATCTCCTACATTTATTTAATTTTGACTGTATGCTTCCTTCAAAATAGTATCTATATCAGTTGTCTTGTATTTCGATTTTGTTATCTTGCTATGTTTAACACATTGTACCTCATTGTTCTCATAGGCATTGGGTCTGGGCATACGGGGTTGGCTCTCGTGCGGCCCCTTCATCCGGGCTACTCTAGACACTGGTGGACGTGGTGCTGTACTGGTTAACCTTAATGGTAAAGGGACAGTGCCCACGTCCACCGTCACTTGTCACTTGTCACTTTTAGGATCCGGGTGACATGCATGCATCATATTGACAACCAACTGCTGTTTCTAGCGCTAAGAGATTGCAAATCACCTGTTTTATGACATCCGCTATGCACATAACGAAGAAACTCTGTGGAAGTTGTCTCAAAGCTGTAAGCATTAGAAATTTTCTTTGGTGAATTACATATTGTACTACCATCCGCTCTTTTAACAAGCACTTTTTTGTTCATTGCCTGAAGTTTACAATAGATCAACAGTAGATCCAGCAGAAAAAAAAGAAAAGAAAGCTTCTTCCTGCATTCATGTATGTTCTTGAAGTTGAAAACTATGATCATGCCAAAACACGCGGAGGATTTACACTGCTCGGCACTGAAAATTCAACACCAAAGAAGGAGTGGTCAGAAAGTGATGAAATTTGGAAAAACGACAGAGCCAGCAAGCAGCAATAAGTGATCTTTATTTCAAAATGATAGTCAGAATACAGAGCGAGAACGGCGTCGGCTCAGTAGGATGTAGGACCACCGCGGACAGCGATGCACGAAGAAACACGCCTAAACATACAGTCAATAAGCGTGCGGATGGTGTCCTGAGGGATGGCTCTCCATTCCCTTTCAACCATTTGCCACAGTTCATCTTCTGAACGAGGCAGGGGCACAGTCTACAAACGGCGTCCAATCACATCCCACACATGTTCGATTGGTGACAGGTCAGGAGAGTACGGTGGCCAGTGAAGCATCTGTATACCTTGCAGAGCATGTTGGCAGATGCGAGCACTGTGTGGTCGGGCGTTATCCTGCTGAAAAAGTGCATTAGGCAGCCCCTGAACTGAAAAAGTGCATTAGGCCCCCCCCTACCTAAGGCCTAATGCACTTTTTCAGTTATCTCCTGAAAAAGTGCATTAGGCTTTAGGTAGGGGATTGCCACCGGCCGCAGTACATTATCCCAGTATCGTTGGCCCATCATAGTGCCCTGAATAGGAACTGGAGGTGACCTGGAATCGTAGGTAATAGCGCCCCAAACCATTATGCCACGTTGTCGCGCAGTGGGGTGTTCCACAGTTACTGCCGAATTAGATCTGTCTCCACGTCGACACCACACACGTATGCGGTGACTCTCACTGGATAAACAGAAAGGTGACTCATCTGAGAACACGACGTTTCGCCATTCTGTCATCCACATCGCTGCAGTCTGGCACCATTCTAAACGTTGACGTCTATGCTATGGGGTCAATGGCAGTCTTCTTAACGGACGCCATGAGTGCAGAATACGTTCGACCAATCGACGGGAAATGGTTCTCGTCGACACGGGAACATGCAGAGTATCTTGGACATGCTGCAGAATCGCGGTACAAGTGACTTGCGGGACCGCGACAGCTTGTCGGCGGATGCGTCGATCCACGCGTGCTGACGTCACTCTGGCTGCACCTGCACCCCTCCTTCTTCCCACATTCCCTTGTTCCAACCATGTTCGCCATAGCCGATGCACCGTGCTCGCATCCATGTGGGTATCAGCTGCGATTTCTCGTAAGGACCAACTCGCACTTCTCACTCCGATCACCATACCCCGCGTAAAATCGTCTATCTGCTGGAAGTGACTTCGTTGACGGCGGCCTGGCATTCTCTCCTACTACACGTATCCTCCGGAACAAAAACCAACTTTCTTCGGTAATTCGTCTGGCAGAAATAATGACACGAATATTTCCCATTCTGCACGTTTCTTCCCTTATATCTTACTTCACGTGCATCGGAGAGCTGCGCATTTCACATCATTCGCATAACTCCGTGACGTGCGTCCACTCTAAAATTTGCATAAATTTCTGGCCACTCCTGACTGTTGCATTTTCAATGTCGAGCAGTGTATGTACTTAGGACAGCCAAACTTTCAGTATGAAAACCACCTATAAATAAGAAACATTTTAGAACATTAAAATGATGCTTCTGTGTTTCATATCATAAAAACAGTTGGTAACATCAGTAACACAGTGGTCTCACGTTAAATCTTTGCACTGACAGAAAACTTAACATTATAAAAATATTTCATTAAAAACACTAAAATTGCGTAAGCATTTATATTTTTAAATCAGAAATATTACATGCTAAGAATGTTTAAAATCTTAGGCTGTAATCATTAAAAAAACTTTCTTTTCTGAACTACATTAGACAAGTGATTAATGCTTCATGAGGGGGGAAATGTACATTTTAAATAACTACACCATGAGAAACTTTTCTTTTTGTATGACGTCCTTATCTCCAATATCAGTCATTAAAGCGGGGGAAAAGTAAATAAAAAAATGAAAATATGAAGATTGATGAAGAGAAGATGCAAGTTTATTTCAATACGCATGTGGAAGATTTATTTACTCTCTCGATGATAAAAGAGTGTACAAATGACCTACTAACGAACAGGACTTCCGCAAAGTTAATTTATACTCAAAGAAACTGAGAAAAGAAAGGTTCGAAATATTTTTCGAACATTTGATTGAATACTTTACAAACCTGCTGAGCCTAAGCATCAACATTTTCTTCAGGTTCTGCTCAGTTTTCAAATTTCTTTTTTTTCCTTCTCTTTTTTCCCGCCTAATAGTTTTTCTCCCTCTATTTCTACCAGTCTGACTCTGCCTGTAAAGTCTGGCCATGACTGAAATTTAACAGACACCAAAAGGAATGGGGGCGAATTCTCAAGAGTTGTGAGGAATTAAAACGTATAAATTTCTAATTAGCCACTTTTTTTTTAATTTTTCAAAGATGAAGTAATCTACTGACTTTTGACTGGTTTAGTGACTGTTTTTTCAGGTATATTGCTAAGCAGTATGAACTACATTACTTACCCATAGTCTAACAAGATTTTTCGAGCTCCTTTGCTCAACATCATCTTTAATTTTCGTTTAATAATATTTGAAATAAGTTATTTGCTTATTAGCCCAAAAGGGACGGTAGTCTCGAAACGGCATTTTTCGTTTAATCTCTATAAACGGCGTATCGCTTTGCAAATTTTCGCCACCAAATAGTATCAACCTGTATTATAGTGAACGAAATTAAATAATGAGGGATATGCATGAATGCGTGGATGTTTCTCGCGTTGTGAAAAAGCAACGATACCTAGAGCCATCAAATTTTAGATAACGCAGGCTTTCCTCGAACACGGGCAGCTCGAAGCCCGAATTTTGAATTTCAAATTTGTTTTATTATATATTTTATAGTCTTTTTATGGATTTTTTTATTAACAAACTCAACGATTTCAAAGCAAGTGTGGCAACACTGTACGGAAAAAGCATTTTTATCTTCAGCGCGTTAAGACTCTCTGTCCTAAATTCTAAAGATACGCTGTTTTTAAATAGTTTGTGATTTTGCTGTTGAATCGAATTTTACGTGCCATAAGCGCCAAGAATGTGATATTTAATAAATAAAGTAAACATAAAAAACGTTAATAATAAAACGACAAAAAGTTTTGTAAAGCCATCTTAGAAGAAAAACTGAGCATTGAAATGATAAATTGAGAAAAAAATTAAAAAAAAAAAAAAGGAAAGAGAAAATTGTATGCCAACACTTAACGCTGCATTGAGAATTCTAAATGTATACTGCCATCCTGCTTTTAAAATGTCTGTAATTTTGCTATCGAATTACATATGGCGTAAATGCGAAGAAAATAATGCTTAATAATAAAGCTAAACAGACCAAAAATAAATGTGTTGGTAGGAGTGAATGCACAGTAGGCTGGTAGACTGCGACCTCAGCAAGAGCGTAAAAAACCTTAACAAACCCTTTTGGGAAACCGTTAAAATCTGAAACCTTTCAGATTTTTCTTTTAAGTCTATTACTGACATCTTTAATTTTAACTGATTTTGACCAACTTAAGTTGATCTTCCTGGTATATGGTATCTTCAGTAAATATCTTCAAAAAGTGCATTTTTACATGAACATGTATGGTCTGGCAGCATGAATTCCAGAAAATTCTCAAATTTGCCAGTCTGCAGAATTTCCTTGAGGCTCTAAATATGCGTTCTTAATTAGTAGAACCTAGTACAATAATAAAACTTCAATGTCAGTTAAGCAAGTAGAGAAAAATGTAGATTCTGCTAAAATTATGGAAGTATTTTTAAGAAATTTATTTTTAATATAAACTATGTGACCAAATTCTTTTAATGCGGAGGTTTAAATTTTGTATTATCATTGATATCAGCTTTGCTTTTCGAATGATATCAAGTTTAAATATATAACTGCGCATACCATATCTAAAATATGATCAAGTTTAAATAGGAAGTGTGTAAAATATCAAACTCCATTCATAATCAATTCAGTCGATAAAACATTTTTAAAATATAAATTAAATTTTGTATTGAAAATGTACCATTTAAAGTATCCGTGTTTACCTGTTTATATTCATTAAACTATTAAGACCAATTCGTTTTTCATTGAAGTTAGAAACGGCTATAATACCCACAGTCTATTCTTTGCATTTTTACATAACGATACATTACACCTTGCATAATGGAAACTTGTAAATACTCTTAAATATCATTTGCAAATTGTTGTTAGAGATGCTGCCGTTCCAGATGTCCAGAGATCTTCAATTTAATTCTCAGATTAAAATTATACATTATAAGTTATTGTTTAAGAATCTGATTTAATAATTGAAAAACATTGTCTGAGTAGGTACGTTTAATCGTTATTATATCATAGTGATATTAATATATGATTTGACATAAAGAATTGAAAGGTAAATGATGCACTAGAACTTTCATAAAAATGTTACTTTTCTAAACTGGACATTTTGCATGTAGACATAAATAAAATCTTTTTTTGTGTGTGTTATTTGCCACAAATGAAGCACATTAGCTATAAAGTTTAAAAAATTTTATTTTTCTTTTTCTTAAATGATTCAGAATTTAGATTGAATGATTTTCTATTGGCCACTTCATGGACTTTTTAGAATGCTTTACGTGGATCTGTAATACAGTTTGCTTGGAGATCTGAGATCTGAGATCATGCAGGCAGGTCTTACTATATAAAGACAATCCAGCTGTTTGAAACATGTAAGCAAATAGTAAAAATCTTTGCCTGCCAAGATGTTCTGTGTCTAATTTCATCTTCACTTCAGGAGAAGGAGGGAAAAGGCAGACAAATGGATATGCGTCTGAAGTGGAAGAACATATACTCGTACAATGGATTATGTCTGAAAAGGGTAAACAAACATAGCTGGGTAAATGAGAGGCGGAGATGAGTGAGCAAACTTCTTACAGATGGGAAAGCTTTTAAAGAGCTGAAAGAGTAAACAGTTAAGCAATCAGAATAGTAATTAGTGAATATTATAAAGCTCAAGACCACCATAGAAGAGTTGTAGCTGTTGGTCAGAGGCCAATTTTCAAGTGATAAAAATGTTCTTAATAAAATTATCTCCACTTTGTTGCAATACCATGTCTATATTTTATTATTAATGCATTTGATATCTAGTTGAATTTTTTTAGAGAACAGAAACAATTATATTTCTACATTATGTTTTTAGAAGTTGTAAAGGACATTGGCTAGTTGGATGCCTCTGTTATAACAGTACATTGGAGTTAAAAATATCTACAGTCAAGTCTTCCCATTTGTTCCTTCAAGTTACATTTGTTATGTTATGTTCTATTACCTTACGTTACGCTACGTTTTCATAGTTTTAGTTGTCACCGCTAGTTGGGTGTCTATTAGCTAGTTGTATGACTCTGTTATAACAGTACTTTGGAGTTAAAATATGTACAGTCTTCTCGTTTGTTGCCTCAAATTACTTTCGTTACGTTATATTACGTTTTTGCCAGAGCTTTAGTTGTCACCGCATATTGGCTAGTTGGATGAATCTGTTATAACAGAACTTTGGAGTTAAAAATATCTAAAATCAAGTCTTCAAGTTACTTTTGTTACGTTATGTTATGTTACCTTACGTTACGCTACATTGTCAGAGCTTTAGTTGTCACCGCTAGTTGGATGGCTATTGGCTAGTTGGATGACTCTGCTATAACAGTACTTTGGAATTAAAAATATCTACAATCAAGGTCTTCCCATCTGTTGCCTCAAATTACTTTCGTTACGTTATGTTACGTTACCTTACGTTACGCTACATTGCCAGAGCTTTAGTTGTCACCGCATATTGGCTAGTTGGATGACTGCTATAACAGTACTTTTGAGTTAAAAATATCTACAATCAAGTCTTCCCATTTGTTGCCTCAAATTACTTCCGTTACTTTATGTTACAGTATCTTCTCATGCCCGATATATGTCCTTTTATTATGCGCATTTGCTTCCGATGCTTTTATAAAGCAGAAGTGAATCTTTGGCTTTTCTTCGTCTGCATCATAACTGAAATCAGTATCTCATCATAACGAATGATGTTATTAAGTTGTTAATCGTACTAAGAAAAATTGTGCCTTTTAATTAGATTTTTTTGCCTGATAATAATGCCTGCTAAAAATTATTGTAAGATTAACTGTAAACGAAGCTTTTCTTATTATCGGAAGTCCAAGACATTTTCAGTTGGGAAGCTGTCTATTTGCTGAATAATGAAATGAGTAAACCAATACATCTTAACTTTTGGGGACTCTAAAGGCATAAGGTATGCTTACTCTTTTGAATAATTTTAGAAATTAATCAATGATTTGTCGGGCCTGTCGATATTGTGATCGCGCTATCCTGTCTGTTCTTACAGCAATGCTTTCGGTCTCGTAGCATAAGTAGAAAAGACGTATACTGGGCAAAAATAAAAATGGAAGAGTTCTATATCTCGCATTCTACTGGGCCGAGTGACGAAATTCAACTTGCGTTTTTCATGTCTCTAAAGTGCGACTTAGGATATTTTTTAGATTTATATATAGTATTATTTCAATGTAGGTATATTGTCACAAAATCGGACTTTTCTGAAATTACATGCCAATGTTTTACCATATTTCGATTCTACAACTCAAATATGCCAGACTGACAAGTTTTGTAAAAAATCGCACGAGTAGTTTTTAGTCCAAAGGGATTTAGTCCCGAAGGACTATTACTTTCGTTGGGGCGTTTTGCGTTGAATCATTAAAACGTTGAATCACTTTTCAAATTGTTGCCACTAAATGTTATCGCTCTGCATTAAATTTTAAAAAATGAAAAATCTGCATAAATGTATGCATGTTTTTTTTTTTTTTTTTTTTGACGTAGCTTTCTCTTCAAAAATCGTCTGCGTGCGTTGCACGGGAAAATAAAAAGGAATTTTAATTACAGTTCTAAATAAATAGCCAAATAAATGCGAAATTCGTAACAATATTCTCTAAAACTTTAACGAATTTTTCATTAACAAACTCAAAGATTTCAAAGCCAGCAATACCAACGTTGTACAGAAAAACATTTTTATCTCCAGCGCGTGAGAGCGTGTACCGAAATTTCTAAAGATATGCTCAATTTAAAATTATTTTGCGATATTGCTGTTGAACTGAATTTTATGGTTTAAGTGCGAAGAACATGGTATTTAACAAATAAAGGTAACACACAAAATGTTAAATAAACGTCCCTTTGGACGTAATTTAAAATCTGAAACATTTCAGATTTTTTCTTTTTTTATTTTATTTTTTAAAAATTAGCTCTCAAAATATTAGCTCCTCTATGTTTATTGAATGTGGTATATATATTTATTAATAGCTCTTTTTTTTATTAAACGCATCTGATTCTTCCTTTCATATTTCAAAATTTAGGTTCATTCCAAATAAAATTCGCCCATTTTTTATGATTTATTCTTAAAATTTGTATTTTTAAATCATTTTTATAAATTTTTCGAAATGTTTTTATTATAAGCTACGAAACTTTTAACATCATCTTAAAGTAGATCTATTTCTAGGCACACGAGCAAAAAATTAGAATTTTTTATTCAAAATTTCGTAAGGTATACGTGAATTTACATTTTGGCCCGTTTTGAAATTTGGCTTATTTATTATAAGCGATTATAATGAAAATATGGTTTACGCACTCTCTTAAAATTATTTGAAACTATGAACGATGATTTTTTTTCCGCTTGCGGATAATGAAAAAAAGAAAAGGAAAGTAGGTTGCTATAAATTAAAAATTAATCTCGCTAAGTGAATTATTCTTGGCGCAAACTGAAAAAAAAAATCTGCCAAGATAAATTTTTAAATTTCTCCATAAATTTCTTACCAAAAATTACAAAGTTTAATATCTGGCCATCATTTGAGTCGTAGAATCGAAATATGGAAAAAACAATACATGTTACTTCAGAAAAATTCCGATTTTGTGTCAAAATACCTACGTTAGAATAATGCTATATATAAATCTAATACATATCCTAAGTCGCGCTTTTGAGACATGAAAAACGCAATTTGAATTTCGTCAATCGGTTCAGTAGAACAGGAGATACAGAACTGTCCCATTTTTTTTCGCAGTGTACATAAATCTTGGCTTAAGTACGACCGCATACTTGACATGGCAATTTCCATTCATGTCCCAATATACCTAGCACAAACTTTGATAGTGAATTTCATCTGCATTCTAGAGTCTGAAATATAGATGTAAATGTGATTGTGAGAAATAATTTTTGTAAATGTGCACTATGCAGTGACCTGTTCCTGCTCTCACTTTTGTCATTTGTCGTGGCTGTTTCCCACCTTAAAGAAAGTGCAGCTTCCCGCACAAAGAGAAGAAGTGAAAAAGCTATGTTGTTCTAAAAACAGCCCTGGTGACAATACACACAGCGGCAGCCAGTAAAAGCGTCTCCATCCTCTAGGAGAAAAAAAAAATTGGAAGAGGAAACTCCATCATGTGGCTTAAAAAAAAGGTATACCGAGGAGAATGGCAACACGAATCCTGTGTGCTTTGTTTTACTTTATTTTTCATATCACCTGCGAATCTGGCAACAGGCCATGCAGTCAATGGCCCGCGTGACTCAACGATGGAAAATGAAATTGAAAAAAAATTCTCGACTATTAACCGTGTAATGCTGCATTTCTGAGGATCTTCTGAATGTACAGAAACGTGAGAAACATTAACTCGGTGTAACAACTGTGTTTGTGTAAATATAGGTTATGATGAACAAAAATAAGAAAAAACTATACCTCTCACGTTGAAAATATAAATAACATACGTGAAAAGAAATATGAAAAAATAAAATATGAAAAGAGATATGGAAACCCAACGCATATCTCAGTTTTTGCTTTTTTTCATCACTGTTTTATTTTTTCTGCGGACGTGCGCACAGTTATTTTTAAAAAAGTGAGAAACTGTGAATCTATATCGAGGAAAGTGTTCTTCAGAGACAAGAGTAACCTTTCAGTAGAAGATTGTAAGAAACTATCAAAATAATAAATCCTGAAGATATTTTAGAATATAATTTCCAAACAATTAATTAAAAATTTTCCCAAAGGCTAACTTACGATCGTTAACAACCTTCTGAATAATAGTTTCGAATTTCGCAGACAATTTCAGATCTGATGCATATATGAACGTGGTACAATAGCAAGATATTATAATAATCAGTATTAGTTTTAGTAATTTAAAATAAAGCCTGTCCAACCCGCTGCCGAGGACAGGTAGCCCAAAGGGGCAATTTGCCCAAAAAGGCTATTAATTTCGTTTCGGCATTTTGCGTTGATTCACTAGAAACGGCATTTCAGTTTTCAAATTGGTGCCAACAAATATTAGAGCCTTGCATTATATTTAAACAAATTAAATAATGAAGAAGCTGCATGAATGTATGTATGTTTCTCGCAATGTGAAAAAACAACGGTACTTAGAGACATCAAATTTTGAAAAAAGTAGTCCTCCACTGAAATGTGGGCATCTCAAACTTGGATTTCGTTATATTATTTATTTATTATTAACTCGACGATTTTAAAGCGAGCAATAGCAACACTGTACGAGGGGGAGAGGAAAAAACATTTTTATCTCCAGCTCGCGTGACTGTGTATCGAAAATTCTAAAGATATGCTGCTTTTAAATTACACTCATGTCCATAAATTAAGGATAATGCAAAATCAGGCAAAGGAAGAGTTAGAAGCAAAACAAATTTGACTTATTTGTTAAGCTTATTTATTAAACAAAAGGTAAAGAGCAAAAAAAGATGCTATATGTTTGATATTATTAAAGAAATTAGCGATTTTTTCTCCCTGGAGCAAATTACAAAAACAACCTATTTACAAAAAACCAATATTACATGGTTGGTATGATTGTTAATACATTGTATGTCTCCCAGACGATGCAATACAGTCCGTACAACGATTAGGCATGCTGAGTATCAAATTATAGATCTGATCTTGGGGGATATTACACCACTCAAAAAGCAATACTCTCCGAAGTTCCGGTAGACATGTAGGAGGAGGTCGACGGGCTGCAACTCGTCGGCCAAGCATGTCCCACACGTGCTCTACTGGATTCGAGTCCGGTGACAATGCTGGCCAGTCCATACGGGTGATATCCTCCGATTGAAGGCATTCGCTTACGATGTTTGCACGGTGAGGACGGGCGTTGTCATCCATAAACACAAATTGTGCGCCCATGGCGCCCCGAAACAAACTTACATGTTGTTCCAGAATGACGTCCCGATAGATTTGGCTTGTCATAGCTCCAGTTTGAACATGCAGGTCAGTTCTGGAATCCAGAATAATTCCACCCTAAACGAGCACTCCTGCACCACCGTAACGGTGTCGTTCAATGATGTTTTCTTGGTGGTGACAGTTATCTGGAGCTCTCAATATGAAAGTCCGGCGAGAATCAGGCTGCGAGCTAAACCTGGACTCGTCGGAAAACATCACACAAGCCCACTTTTGCGGTGTCCACAATGCATGCTATCTACTCCAGGCTAACCGCAGGCGACAGTGATTTGCAGTAAGTGGAACGCATCTGACAGGTCTACGAGCATATAGACCAATCTGCTCTAAGCTCTGCACACGGTCTGTCTTGAAATTGTCGTACCAGTGACTGAAGAGAGCTGGCGAGACAGGTCTGAGGCTGTGCTCCGCCTGTTTCTCTTGGCAGTAACTGCCAAATACTGGCCCTCATTCGGAGTTGTAACTCTGGGGCGACCTTGCTGTAACGTCTACTCACATTACCATCATCTTGGAATGGTTGCCAAAGCCTGGAGATGACACTCGGGCAATTCAAAGTTCGTCTGATACTTCCAGTTGGTAACGCCCACATTCCAGACGGCCGATAATTCTACCACGTAAAAAATCATCCAAATGCGTCCTTTGTGTCATAACTATTCGGTTATTGCACTGAAATGCTTATAAAGCGCCTGCGAACAATTTTACTTCTTTGCCTGTATTCCTTATATATCACTCTCTTACACTTTCGTCATTGTGACGTACCATCGGTGTCATCTGGTTACTTCCTGAAATTTGCATATGATTCTTGAAGAAGTGTGTAGTGATTTTACAGGTGATATATTTATTTTAGAGTTCGATTTCCACGTGACTCCGAATTATCCTTAATTTATGGACATGCGTGTATTAGTCCAACGGACAATTTTGCCCAAAAGGATTATTAATTTCGTTTTGGCATTTTGCGTTGGTTCACTATAAATATCGGTTCACTTTTCAAATTGTTGCCACCAAATATTAGAGACCTGTTTTATATTTAAAGAAATTAAATAATGAAGAATCTGCATAAATGTATGTATGTTTCTCGCATTGTGATAGAGCCATAAAATTTTGAATACTGAACGTTTCCACCCGAATATGTTCTTCTGGAAGCCCAAATTTGGAATCTGTTTTTTATCTATTTTATATTTTGTAAAACTGCCACGAATTTTTGATTAACAAATCAACGATATCAAAGCGAGCAATGGCAAAACTAACTTACTTTTACAGCAAAAGATTCGTTTATGAGCAGTTCATAATGTCTTTAATGCAGAAGTTCCTTCAAGAACTGCTCATAATGTTTCTGGGAATTATTTCACACATGCTTAACAGCTAATTACAATACTCGTAGGGCCACCCTCATCGAAAGAAAACATTCCAATGTAAAATAAAAAATTAGTCAAATAAAGCAAAGTTTTTTTGGCGTAGATGTTTTCAGGGATTGTTTTCGTTTTTAGGATGAAGGAAAAGAAAAATTCTGCAGAATTTTCTTTTGTTTCTGAAGAAGAAGGACGTGTATTTGATCGCCTTCTATGCCAAACTGAAATCAAGCTGTTTGGTAATTTAATCTCTTTCTTGGCGATATTTCTCTTGCATTTGGCAAATTTTAATCTATTTAGACCTTATTTAGTAACTTACTTTAGTTTAAAAAAGTATATTTTATAATATTTCGGTCATATTAATCAAATTGCTGATCACGATAAGCGATGTATTTTCCATGCTTTCATATAAAAACGGAAGGGACTTCGCCTGTTCGATAACAGTATACGAATGATAAAATTAACGGCGATTACGTCAGATGGCTCTGCTATACTTGTTCATCTGTCTTGGACAACGTTCGTCATTTTTGAATGTCGGTAATTCAGTTTTATATGTCTAATCTCGTATTTTCCATGCGACAGATACTCAAATATCGTACTGTCTGAGAAAGAAAATACCACATTATAAAGGAATCTTCAAAACTTGACCATTTTTTGCTCCAAACATTTGCAAAATAACTTATTCTTCACATATAGACAAGGTTCTAGTGGTCTAAAATACGGAGTGACTCAGCGCGATTGGTACTTTCATTCAGGCCGATATATTGCTGAAACCGATGTAACATCAAAGAGATCGAAAAATCCTACTTAAGTAAACATTTTGTCATAAACTGAATTGCAAATGCAATAGTTACCAGGTCTATAGCTAGATGACATTGTAGGAACATTAACAAGGAATAATGCG
The DNA here is from genome assembly GCA_000611955.2 of Stegodyphus mimosarum. Classification (NCBI taxonomy): domain Eukaryota; kingdom Metazoa; phylum Arthropoda; class Arachnida; order Araneae; family Eresidae; genus Stegodyphus; species Stegodyphus mimosarum. Next base: position 35,090 of record KK117688.1, read on the forward strand.
TGGCATCCGGTATCTAACAGTTCCTAAAATAACACTTGGTGAACAGTATATTGTTATTGTTTTTAACAGTATTTGAAACTGCAGTGAACAGTGCTATGTACTAAAACGTCATCACATGTTTATTGCACTTCTTGAAGGCGATGAACGTAAGTACTGCTTACAACATGACGTGCCCCATATCAGTCATTTAATGAAATCAGACAGTTCTTATGCGGACTTTTCGCTGACCGTATTATTTCGAAAGGATTGATGCTCCCGTGTTCAGCCAATTCGTCACTCGACAGAGACAACTTGCATTCACGAGGAGCCTAAAGAGGAATATTATAACGAGAGTTAACAATGTGACCAAAAAGAAAGAGAATAAAAACATGCGGATCAATTATAGAACAGTGCAGCCATTTCGAACATATGTTATAAATGCATAGCTTGATGTTGCATTTTTACGAAGAATAGCTGCAAACGTTGGTAATAAATATTAGTTTAGCATTAAACCAACACTACTTTACAAAGTATTTTCTCCCTCCTTTCCGCATGCCTACGTGTTGTAACGGTTGTACATTCGGCGCGTATTCGAGAAATCCAGAGTTCGACCGCCGCGAGGGTATTGCACATTTTTCAGGTCTCCAGCTTAAAAAAAAAACCCAGTGACTCTACACTGGCGCCCGAACTAAAAGGCGGTGGACGATAATTCGTCACCACCAGATTGGTCAGATTTGGCGATTGGGTCCCCTAATCTCTTGTCGCCCTACGAAAGGGGGAGTATATAAAGCATATTCTCCTTCCTTTGCGCATGCCTTCGTGGTGTAACGGTATCACACTCGGAGCGTATTTGAGAGTTCCAGGTTCGAGTTCGAGTTCCCCGTGAGGGCATCGCTCATTTTTCACGTCTCCAGCATAAAAAAAAACTAATGACTCTACAACTTGCTTACTGTTATGTGCGCAACCTTTCGATCAGACTGTATTTGATGAGTCAGTTTCAGTCTTGGGATATCTTTAACAATATGATATTGATATCAGTCCATAGCCCACCTTCATTTCCGTAGGAGTGGGAAGGTATTCTCACTTCCACGAAATGAAGTTCAATCGTGTTCCACAGATTTTCGATTAGCAAGGGATCGGAAAATCGGGCTATCAGCACATAGTACTTTTTTGGCTGATCTGAGCTGCATATTGTCGAGCATTATTTTGTTGAAAAATTGATTTGGGTGTGGTAATTCCATGGGTAGTGCACCTCAGGAACATAATTATGTGCTTTGATGTAATCATCATGCAGACTAAAGGTGAACGGCTACAGGAGTTCATAACACACCAAACTAGGGTTCTATATTGATTGGCTGTGCGACTCTTCAAAAACAGCACAAAGGTCCTTTTAATGGCCAAATCGCCTCCAAGTCTAGATTCTCACACCGGGATTATCATTAGTAAGACAGAAACAGGATTTATCAATAAGCACTACACTGTTCTGCCCTCCGTGCGCTTCTGGTTCGAAACTGCCTTAAAGATTAAGACAATGGCTGGTATTAAGAATAGCTTTCGCAAGGATGGCGGGACAGTAATTCTAACGCTTTTAATCAGTGCAAGAATGTCAAAATGATATTGGAAAATTCTAAATTTCCTTAACGTTTTTTTCAGTGTAGAGAGTAGTATATTATAAATGCGCTGTAGTATACTATGTATGTCTTCAAACTTCGGCTCATTGTTGTAAATTTCCTTCCTGAGATCAGTCTTCAAATGTGGCCAAAATTTGTGGCATCACTTTGCATTTTTCTAGAGTACGACAGAAAAACCAATAAACGGTTGTGAAGGTAGGTCTACGATGAAATCTCTTGTAAACATACCGTTTCATGAAATTGCGCACGAGGGCCTCTTGAAGACATTAATACCCTTGTCATTTCTTCAGAATAATAGTTAACCCATGCACTTTTCATAGCCAGTCGATATGGCTTACTTGAAGGACGGCTTCACCTGCTGCTTGTCTGCTGATATCATGCGCTTGTTTCGTATTGGTTGGACAAAAGTTTCAACTATTTGCTTAGCTTACACATGACCTGCGGTTTGTACGAATTACAGCTACCTTCGTGCTACGGCAATTTCTGTGTCAAGCCGTGGATTCTTTCCTCAAAGTGTCACTAAAGTAATAATACAAAAATTGCACATAAATGCAGTATATGAATTATTGCATATATCTAAGGGCTCATTTTTACACTATGTATTAATTGAATTTTTATAACATTTATATGCTTTAACACTGATAAGTGTTAAAATGAAAAACTGCTGAAGTATGTTTAAAAGTATTTGCTTTAAAACTATGATTCCCATTCCCACCAATTTCGCACATCTCTAACAAAATAAAATCTGAATAAACCAAGCGACGGTCTTTTAACGATATTTCCTTCTTAGAAAGGAATGCTTTTATATCTTTTAAGCTACAACTTTTGAATCCTTTTCATTTTTATTTGAATATCCATTCTTTGATTAATGTGTATAAATGTAAAAGTGATAGGGTGTTTTTCTTATAAATGTTTAGGTCTCCGGAGAAGAGAATAAGAGAAAGAAAAAAAGTACTTTATATTTTGATAATAAAATCAGGTTTGTGTTACGGTAAATAAGAGTTTTATTACAGAATACTCATATATTTTTCAAAAAACAAAAAGGCTGTTCTATGATATATCAAACTCATTCATTAACTTTTTTAAAATTTAAACTACGTTTAGATTTTTATCAAAATAAGAATATTCTACAAACTGTTTGTCTAAAACCTACTTTGAGATTACTGATATATCAATCCTCTTTCTGAGAAAACTGCATTTCACACTGCTAACCGGAAACATTTAAGGAACTGTTAGCTGAAGCATACTAACATATAAAGGAAAACTAAACCCCAATATTACTACAGTTGGCAAGTGGGTGGTAAAAGAGATAGTTTTATGACGCAACTACAAGTCTGTAAAACCAACCCAACCTGACCTTATAAAACTATTAACCTAATTTTCAGTCAGAACTGACGAGAAAGAAAGTCTGATGACAAGTAGCACCGTAAACCAGATTCTGTTCAATTAAAAATATGGAGAAAGTATGAAAATTCATAAAACTCATTAAGGAATCCTAGTTTTAGCGCGAGCATTATAATTTAATATATATATTTTTTGGGGGTAATGTAATTTCTTCCTTGTATTGCATATACTGGGAAATCATTTTCATAGCAAAGATATGGAAAAGATTTTGCCTATAAATACTCATACACAGAAAAAATGTTTTTAAATAATTACGGGGAAATTATACACACCTGCTGCTGTGAATCTTAATGCTTCCAAATATATGCAAAAAATAACATTTTACTTCTTATTTAATATAGTTTTTGATATTTTTGGAATCAGTTTCCCGATCAATGCAACCTCAATGTTTGGCTGATTTTTCTTCTTTTTGCTCTTAATACATAAATCAACAATCGAGGAGTCAAATTTCGTAACTTTAAAAGCAATAAAACTGACATCAGATACACTTCATTAATTACAGATAAAGATACTTAAAAAAAGGACTAAAATTAAGCATGCCATTAATCATTTTTCTGAAATGAGAGCATTATATTGTTACGAATTTTGTACTTAGATAATAATTTTAGTGAAATTGTTATATTTCTTTTCTATAATGTAACATGAAAATCTAAAGAAGCGAAGTTTGCCGGAAAGGTAAGAATACAGGGACAAGTCTAACTTTGAGTAAATGGGAATCTCGCTAATTTGGCGAGATATCACCGAGCTGGCAACGTTTTTGGTGATTGATTTGTGTCACCAAATTTAGCGATTTCTCGCCAAAAGGCGACATTTTTGTCCGGTCCCTGTATCACCATAACGGAATAGAGTAGAAGAGAAACACGCCAATGTGACAATCAAAATCGCTGAAACAACATTGTATTTGACGTATATTTACTAAAACACTCAATCGATTTCAAGGGCAGCTACAGGTCCCTCCTCATCAGGAGAACAAAATATCTAGAAAGGGAAAGCAACCTTAGTAACTTCATTTTTATACCCTCGGGTAGAACCACGCGCGAGGAGGCAACGCCATCTATCGGCAAAATCAATAACCAAGATTTATGTTAATAGAATTTTAAAGACGTTACAAACGATTGGATTGGACTTATATCATTCACTAAACATGCTAAATCTTTGTGAATATGAAAAGCCTCAAGAAAATCCAATCCACCAACGGAAGGAGGTTTTTCCGATAATTTTTGCAGATCCAAAGTCAAAATTATGATTAAATTTCTAAATTTCCAACTATGATACGCTATTGAAGACTTGTTAATTTCGTCCTTTCAGACATAAGATTCATGTTCCTTGATACGAAACTTTAACGCTCTTTTTGTTTGGCCAATATATCTCAAGCCACACTGAAACGATATACTATAAATTCCCCAAGAATTAAAGTCAGAAACGCAATCTTTTAGAGTCGAACCGTGAATTTTATTGATAGGGAAGAAACTGACTTGAAAATTGAATTTCTGGAGAATTCTCGCAACTTTATAACTAACAGAAGGATAAAATGGAAGCACGACAAGGTCATTAATATTATTTCTAGCAGTGGAATGTCTTCTATGATGGAAATCTGAAAATTTTTTAACGGCTTTATCAATGATCACGGGAGAAAATCCTAGGTCAATAGCAACTGCTTTTAAATAATTGAGTTCATTGGTAAGCAAGGATTCTGAGGAACAAACTTTGAGCGCGCGAAATACATAATAGTAAAAAGAAGCCATTTTTTGCTCAACAGGGTGGCATGACTTTGCATGGGGAGGTAAACAAACTGCAAAGGGTTTACGGTACTCAGTAGTGCTAAAATCAATTTCATTGCGGATTATAAGAATATCAAGGAAGGGGAGGGAATTGTTGAATTCAATTTCAAGAGTGAATTGGATGGCTGGATCAATTGAATTTATAATAGATAAAATCTCGGATAAATCTTCTTCATTACCATTAAAAAGTGCGAAAGTGTCATCTACGTAACGAATCCAGAGACGAAAAGATAGTTTATCAAATAATTTTACCTCAAAATAGTGCATATAAATGTAAATACATTAACATATTACATAATACAGTAAATACATTTATAGCAGAATAACTGTAATTGATGTTCTGTGTATTTGTAACCGGAATTCGACCCTCATATTCCTGCCAGCAATTTCGAGCAGAAAGTACTAGAAATATCTCGGCGGGTGGTGAAAACTATATAAGACCAGAGAGAGAGTATCTGCTCTCAGTCCTTAGTTCAGCGTGGAGTAGTGCGGTATCTCCAAGTTAGCTTTGTTCTTTAAGATGAGTTAGTACATTGCACTGTGTTTACGTTCATAGTAGTTTGGAGTGCAACTACTAATTGTATTCTGTGATGTTGTGAAGAGTTGTATGACTATTTTTGCGAAAGTTCCAGATTTCTAAAGTCTTTCCTTTGATAAAATAAAATTTATGAATTTATTATCGGAACTGTGTGCATTTACGTAGATCGATTATATTAAAACATGAATCAAAGCGCACCTAACTTTTTACTTCCATCATTTTGATAACGTAATAATCTTTTGAAAAACTCTTGAAATATTTCCCAAAATTTTCTGAAGAGTCCACCCTCAATGTGTGGTTGTTTTTCCTCCTTTCCGCGCTTAATAAAATATGTAGAGAATTGGTTATTAATAGAATCAGACATAAATTTTAAATAAATAAGTTTTTAAATGCATGACTTTCAAACCTGAGTTACGACAGATGTAGTGAGAAAATGAAAGTTCAGGTTATTGAGTACCGTATTTCTAGGATTACACCTGAAAGCTCGGCTTTAGTAAAAGTCGAAGTGATAGTAGATAACATAAGTTTCATTTAAGATGCTGTCGTCAAATGGAAACTTGATGTTAATGCATCCTTCATCACAGAAGCTGATTTAACAAGTCTTTTCAGAACATTTAAGGCACTTTAAACTTTTATTTTACATAAAACAGCAAATTTTTTAGAACTTTTTAAGAAAATTGAATAGTGTATTGTATTTTAATTCAAAAATTTGTATGAAAGCAGTTTACATTTTTACTTCCTTGTGCGAAGTAAAAATGAAGTATTGCAATCGCGAAAAATTTCGGGTATCATACTTTAACGAAAATATCCATTTTGAGCGTTATCGAATTTAAAGATGATTTTGCGTGATATCTGAACGTACGGACAGAATAAAGGATTCTTTTCCCCCAAAAAATTATCAACTGATTTAAAACGGATTCTGAAGAGATTTTTTCGTGGCGTCTGTGCGTACGTACGTATGTATGTATGTATTTCGCATAACTCAAAAACGAATAGCCTCAGAATGTTGAAATTTTTTTGTACATAGGGCTGCTATAACATGTAGATGTGTATCTCCTATTTTGGTTGCAGTCGGCTGACATGTATATATATATATACACTCTTAGACAAAAAAAACGACGCACCAAGAAGGAGTTATCCGAATGGGACGGAAATCAGTAGAAGTGATGTACATGTGCAGAAAAACAAATGATTACAGTTTGAGAAAAATTGGATGATTTATTGAAGTGATAGAGCTTTACAAAGTGAAAAAGTCAGCAACGCGTTTGTCCACCTCTGGCCCTTATGCAAGCAGTTATTCGGCTCGGCATCGATTGACAGAGGTTGCGGATGTCCTCCTGAGGGATATCGTGCCACATTCTGACTCGCGATACACTAAAAGATTCTCTCGATGCACTCGACGACCAACTCGGCATTAGACTACGAGACACTCGGTCACTGACTGACTATCAACTCGATAGACTCCGCACTGATTCGATTCTCCGCGTACCAGCAGAGTTTATATAGCTTTTGGCTTGTGTTCAAGAATATTCTGGACTAAACCAGGAAGAATTCGTTCCAGAAGGTTGTCCATGGGTCTATAGCATATCGCCAATTTTGAGACAAAATTGGCGATTTCTCTCCAAATATGGAAACCCTACCTTCCCATGGCATTTTCTGGCAACCCTAAACCTGCTTTGCGGGGAAGCTATCCCACCACGCCTGGACATTTCCTAACAATATATACACTCTTAGAGGAAAAAAAACAACTCACCGAGAAGATATAAAGCAAATTGGACACAAATTGATATGCATACAGGTTTGGACGGAAGATGCAAAATTTTACATTTTGGCTGCCAATGAATGAACGGTTGTCGCTACAGCGCATCTGATCTGCGCAACTGGCAGCATATTTAACAGGAGAAATTACGATTCCAGGTCATAAATTTTTCACGGATTTCATTCCGTGTATTCTGGTAGACAGTGACTATGCCTCTCATGCAGGTGCGCGAAGGATATGCGCAGATGTCAGAATTTCAGAGAGGTTGTGTAGTTGGGGCTCAAAGAAGTCGGTTGGTCTTATCGGAGAATAGCTGGACATTTGAGCAGGAGCGATGCCACTATTAGCCGATGTTGGAAGGAATGGGTGAACCATGGCTGTACACAGCGTCAAGAAGGAAGCGGTAGGCCTAGAGAAACGACAGAACGCAATCGTCAGAGCGGCACTCACAGCCCTCAATGCATCATTATCATCGATTGTACGTGCAACTACTGCTTCAGTGACCGCAAGAACCATTCATAGAGGCTCACAGAAAGGGGGCTGAACTCACGGCGCCCTTTGCGCCGACTACCATTGAGCTCTGTACAACGTCAAGCCCGTTTGCAGTGCTGCCAGGTTCATTCGCACTGGAATGTCACTGACTGAAGTAGAATAGTCTTCACTGATAAGTCCCGCTTTGAACTGAGCCCCGATGACCAGCGAAGGCGAGTCTGGAGACGCCCCGGACAGCGGTGTGATACCAACCTGACTGTCTTCCGGCAGACAGGCCGACAACCAGAAGTGATGGTCTGGGATGCCATTTCATTTCATAGTAGGACTTCTTTGTTTGTCATCAGTCACAACCTTACAGCACAGCAGTATGTCGACGAAGTTCTAACTTCCGTTGTGTTGCCCTTCATGTCACGCCACCCTGAGCTTACATTTCAGCAAGATAATGTTCGCCGCCCACACTGCACGTGTTTCTACTGCTTGCCTTAGTGCTTCCCGAACATTACCTTGGCCAGCAAGGTCGCCGGATCTCTCTCCTATTGAGTACGTTTGGAGCATAATGGGCAACCAGCTTGGAATGTTGACGATCTAACGCGCCAGTTGGACAGAATTTGGCACGATATTTCTCAGGAGGACATCCGCAACCTCTATCAATCGATGCCAAGCCGAATAACTGCTTTCATAAGGGTCAGAGGTGGACAAACTTGTTACTGACTTTTTCAGTTTGTAAAGCTCTATCACTTCAATAAATCATCCAATTTTTCTCAAACTGTAATCATTTGTTTTTCTGTACATGTACATCACTTCTACCGATTTTCCTTCCATTCGGATAACTCCTTCTTGGTGCGTCGTGTTTTTTTTTTTTTTTAAGAGTGTATAAAAGCCGTTAAGCATATTGATAGTAACATATTTAGGTGTTAAAGCTTGCATATAAGTATTGTGGTGGATAATTTCTTTGCATATTAATTCCTTAAGCAAGAATGACAAATAATGCTAAAATTGTTGTTGACTCTATCAGCGGAGGAAAAATAAATTTGTTTTTGACTTGTTACTTTTGAAGTAAATTTAGTATTTTTAATAAAAAAAATTTAATACTTACAACAGAGATTTTAATTCCTTTTTTTTAAAAGCAGTGTTACATAAGATCCAAATTTAATAACAGTCTACATTAAATTTCTTAATATTTCATGATCAGCGATATTTAAATTGCTAATAATAATCATTTCATAGTAGCTTCATATGAAATAATAATTATTTCATAGCGCTTGTGATCTGGATCAACAAATTCATTCTGTTATAGTTCTTGCCAAGAAAGATATTCGAAGATTTTCGCTTTAGGGACAGAAAATGAAAAGCGAAAATCTTTCAGTATTTAGTTTAAGCTATGTTTGATAGAGTGTATGAACTTATATGGAAAGAAATGTAGTGTTTGGAAAAGAGTGCATGGAAAGAAAACTCGTGTTTAAGGCAGTTTTGTAGGGTATTTTGAGTGCGTACGAAAACCTGTATGATAGGAAAAATGTATCAGTCGAAGCAGAAAAGCATACTGTCAATCTTTTCTATTTGCAAGGGTAGATGATAAAGCATTGATTTCTAACAAATGGGCAGGCAGACAGAGAAACCTGCAGAGTTCCTCACTTTTATGTTGTCAGATTAAGTGTCAAGGAACCTGGTGAACTGCTCAGCGAATAATCGCTTAAGTCCAAGAACAGAAACGTAAATTCAAGAAGGCTTAATTACCCTTTATTTGCGCAAAATAAAACTGACAGTAAAAATTAACAGCAAAATAAGACTAACAGTCGGTCCCTTTCTTTGGGTGTACAACAAAGCTTCCACTTGGGCTTAAAATGCAAGAAATAAGAACTAACTAATGACTAACTAAAGAAATTTAGCCGGTGCTAACACAATTCTAAACTAGTTGGCCCGTAATAGTATTAAATTAGCCAGAGAACTATCAAAGGGCACGTAATACGACCGAGCGTAATAAAAGCTTGGAGAGACGTATCCCAAAAGTAAACGCGAGCTATTTAGGAATCCTAACTCTCTCTGTAGAAGTCAGTTCAACTTGTCTTAAATAATATTCTCCTTCTCATTTGCATTTCACGCGATTCTAAAAACTCATTCAGGTAGGAAGTTGTAAGTTGAAACTAGAAGAGGTGGGAAAGAAGTATTAAATCAAAATAACTGGTATAAAATTAAAATATAACTTACAAACTGTAGTTGAAGTGACCTGACCGATACAACCAATCCTGCCCCTCGAAGAACATGGTTTCCTGCACCTTCCACTATCAAATCTCCGACAACCCATTTTGAAATTCCATTGTTATTGTTCTCACGTCGAAACCTTTCGATGTCGTCTTTTTAGTTTTGGGAGGCTAAATTGCTCTAAGCAATTTATTTGGGTTTTTATATTTATCATGTCATTCTTCTTTAGAGGTAATATAGGTTTTATCTGATATTTGACAATACGATAATTCTTTTAAACACCTTTTTAACATCTTAAGATATATTATTGTTTACAGTTAGTGGTAAAATCTTGTTCGTTATGAATAAATAGATGTTGTTTGTACTACGCGATACATAAGACGATGCATAAGCTTAGAATTTTATTATCTGTCTTATTTTCCTTATCATTTAAGTTTCAATAAACTGCTTGATTTCTTGCCTTTTTCTATCGAATTACTCTGTAAACTATTTCCATTCACGTGATTAAAAGGTGAAATTTTTGAAAGCTTACAGTCGCTATAACAACTATAGATTGTTCGTAATGTGCTTATCAGTTAATTTAGATTACGTCAGTTAATTAGCCAATAAAATCCGTGAAAACGTGCGTGTTAATGTATTCATGGATTAATTACTTTATTACTTTAAATACATTTTCCTGCTTAAGTAGTTCTCAACCTTGTGACCCTTGAAAAACTTAACGTTCGATGCTATGTTACCCATTATTGTATCGTATGTCATTAAGTAAGTTTTTTGTAGATAATTCACATATAATATTTGTTTAGAAGAGAAAATTCTAAAATTCTTGTCGTTACATATTACTTATTTCTTACCCAATTTGTTTCACTTTCAAGCACTTACAAAATAGAATTTCTCGACAAAACCCGCATTCGGTCCTATTTATTTTTAGATCCTAAAAAAAGCGGCAAGACAGCTCCAGTTATTCTTAGTCAGATCTTTTCTGTTCCCTGCGGAAAGTAGTTCCGGGCTTTCCTTTGTTTAATAAAATAAAGTTCTTTGCTTTATTAAACAGGAAAAGAAAAGGAAAAAAGAAAAGAAAAGAGGATGGAATCTCATTTAAGACGATATTTTCAATATGGCGGTTGTTTTCATATAATGAAAAAAAGGCTTGATAATAAATGATTAAGTGGTTTAAATTTGAATGCTTTATTGACTTCATAAGCATTTTAAAAATAGAACTTTTGTTGTTAGATGTGTAAAATATATTTTTTGTGTAAATGATAAGAAACAAACCCTTACAGTATCCAATAATTCTTAAAATAATAACTTGTATTTCAAATAATAATGTAAAAAATATAAATGTGTAAAAAGAATGAATCTAGATGTACAGCTTAATTGCAGAATAGATTTTATACTTATTTTAAAAAGTAATATTAAAGATTTATAATGGTTTAAACTTGATATCGTAATTAACTTCAGATTTTCCTCTCCCTCATTTTTGACCTTATTCATGACATTTCCACGTGTTTTACACATTTTTACAACTTAACTTCACACAAAATGCAATTTTCCACTAGAAAGACTGATGCAGTCTTGAAAGTTCGTATGTGTACGAACCCATTGCAAATAGCTGATAGATTTGGAGTGTAAAAACAGTAAATAAGAAAAATATTTTTTATATTGAGTAATACTGATATTAGAAATGTCTTTTTTCGCGACTACCACAGCAATAATCAGCCAAAATGTTCAGCTATAAAATTTCCAATGCTGATACCTATTGCCAACCTTGTGGAAGAAGATCTTTGTCTTTCAAAATTTAATAGACTGGAAGGTATCATTTAGCTTTTTAATAATTTTAATTTTTAAAGAATTTTGATGCTTTGCATGCATATTTGTGGTAGTTTATGGCATATGTAAATTGATCAACTTTGTAAATATTTACTTCATTGGTGAGTAGCGTTTCCCCTATTTTGCATAAAAAATTATTTTAAGTTTGATACCTTTCCTGAACTCCTCAACTTCCCCTCGCATTTCCTCGCCAGGTTATAAACTTAAAGTTAAGTGAAGTGAGTATTTAAACGGGTGAATCTGAGTTTATTCAGAGCGTGTTTCTGATAGTCACCACACGTTTCGTTGCTTATCTCGTTCGTTGATAGTAGGAGTGCGCGTTTTGTTGCTAGTACGCCCTTTGGCCATTTCGAATAATCGTCACATCTGTTAGGTTTGTGAGTCAATCTACATAAGCTGTAACTTAACGTGCTAATCCAGCATTATTCTAATTAGACTTTGAACTGATTTATATTCTACGTTTAAGTTTCACCAGAAGTTGACGGTGTTATTGTAAAGCACGAAGTATGTGCCCTTCTGTTCATACATAGACTTAATAAAGGGTTATTTTCACCTTTCTTCTGTGCTGGTATCATTGAACGTTCAAATTTTGTATATAGGGCTGCTGTAACATGTAGATGTGCACCAAGCATTTTGGTTGCAATCGGCCGCACCAAAAGTGTATAAATATATGTATATATATATCCCCTCTGCTACTCGGCTCAGTGAGCTCAGTTTTTTTATTCTCATATGCTGGAAAATTGTGCATTTTTGCTTTAAAAATGATTGAATTATGTTGTTCTTATCTTTCGGTTAAGATTTTTATGCCTTTAGTTAACCTGCATGCAATAATTCTGGAATTATCAACAATTTAAAAGTTTTTTAAGTGCGGCTAAGCCTAATTTTTGGTTTTGATAGCGGACATATTTGTTTACATTTGAAGCTTAGCAGAATAGTGGATTTGTTGCCAATCTAGAGAAATTAAGCTTCGCAACAACGAAGTAACGTCTTCTTTTATTATTGCGAATTAAATTATGCTTGATTCATTCTGGAATTATCATTTAAGTTATTAGCTGGTTTTTGTCTGCAAATTGTAATATTAGTTAAAAAGTTATTTTTTTAATTTTTTTAACTGTACTTGGTGTTTTATGTTTTTCTATATTTTTCAATTTTTGATGAATTTGAATTTTTATGATTTGCCTTATCGCGAAGTGAGAACTGAATTAATTAGTAGCGCATGCGCATTAGGTAAGCGGCGCTGAATAATCTGTGAAAAACTGTTCCTTTTTTATTTCTTTCATTTCTTTTATACATCGTTTTAGATTTATTATAGTATTTGAATAGCACTTGTGATAATTCTTCAGATAATATAATTTTTGCTCACTCTGAGTTATAAAATGAATTAGAGGTAACGCTGTTAAGTGAACCTAGCGCCAAAGTGTGGCTATGGTAAATAAATATAGTGAACTTTAAGGAGTGTATTTATTCTATTGAGGTTTATGCGCTATCGACGCATAAACCACAAAACAAACGCGCTTTAATTCAAAATTCATTAACTGTTAATTCAATGTGTTTAAGTAAAATGCATGAAAATTGCGTGTAATTTAATATTCCGTACAAGGAAGTCCATGTGGTGTATACATCAGAATCTTTTACTCTTATATTTCGGTAAATTGTGCATTTTTTGCTTTAAAATGATTAAATTGCGTTATTCTTATTTTACGGTTAATGTTTTTTTTTCTTTAGTTAATCTGCATGCAATATTTGTAGAATTATCAACAATTTAAAAGTTGTTTAAGTTCGGCTAAGCTTATTTTTTTACCATAGCAGCCATATTTGTTTACGTTTGAAACTTAGCAGAATAGTGAATTAAGACTTTGCACGGAAAAATCTGCCATCTTGCCTGCTGGCCGAATTGCTTGTTTTTACGTGGAAATTGTAATTCTAATTGAAAAAATTGTTGTTTTAATTGTTTAATTGTATTTTGTGGTTTATGTATTTCTATATTTTTCAATTTTTAATGAAGATGTGTTGAGTTTTTATGTATTTTTGCCTTGCCGCGAAGTAAGAACTGAATTAATGGAATAAGAAATATATCTAGTAAAAATCGAGGAAATATGTGTAAATGAAATGAAGGAGAAAAGTCTTATAATTTAATGTTCCGTACAAGGAAGTCATATGGTGTACACATCAGATTTAAAAAAAAAAGAAAAGAAAGGATAAAGGAATAAGGAAATAACGTTTGATAAAGTTGCCATTCCCTACTTGAAATAAAATGTGTAAGAATTAAATTTAAAATTAATAATGACAGATTTTCTTCTTGACAAAAGTTATCGTTATTCAGTAATTTTAAAATTAAAATTGTGATTACGCTTGGAACTATTGCATTTAAAATTTTATCTCACTTGCTTAAAAGGTTTCATTTATTCAGTTGCTGATATTGTATTTCAAAACTGAAAGTTTCGTAAAGTTGCATTTTGAAAACATTCTTAGGTAACAAATTCAAGAATTCATGCTATATTGAATACACATAAATAATTAACAAAATTTAACCTTTGGTTGATGCTGATTTCAGCTGTAAGGTCTCAGTTTCATATCAAGGGGCAAAACAAGGGTCTCTCATTTTTGAAAGCAAATTATTCGGCGCGCACGTATTGGGCATTGTCATCGTAATTGTATAGACACATAATGTACTTTATTGAGTAAATGAAGAGCGAGTAAAAGAAAAAATAAATTTAAAAATAAAAGGGCAGATGTAGTAGAATAAAACAGAGAATTTGTCTTGTGTGCTAAAAATTTTAATGGAAATCTCATTCATAATCTGAAGAATGGTTCGGATAATTTAACAGAGAAATTGAAAGAAATATTGAGAGACCACAGTTATTAATAATGGCAGAATTGTTAATTATTTATCTTTTGATGTTTCGCTTTTCATTTACTCCGGAAGCTATGCTTATTTTTAGACTTTTGCAAAGAATAAATAAATAAATAAAAGAGAAACAGTATTATTGATCACGCATATTAGAATTTACTTGAAACTTTCCGAGAAGGAAGCAGAATTGTATGAAGGGAATTTTACACGTCTTTCAAACTCGAAAGACTAAAATCCATCAAAGTAACCATGTCGAAATCATTTAAGTATCGATATTAAATCCATACTTGCATTCCAAATATTTTATCGATATTAAATCCATACTTGCATTCTAAATATTATATCGATATTAAATCCATACTTGCATTCTAAATATTATTTCAAAAGCCCGAAAGAATAAAATCCATCAAAGTAACTATGTCAAAATCATTAAGTTTCGATATTAAATCCATACTTGCATTCTAAATATTATTTCAAAAGCCCGAAAGAATAAAATCCATCAAAGTAACTATGTCAAAATCATTAAGTTTCGATATTAAATCCATACTTGCATTCCAAATGTTATTTCAAATTTAAAAAGTAATTACGAAAGCAAGTTCTTAACTGAAAACTTCATAATTTGATGAACGGTTAATTACAGTTACACAGTAATTGAGAAATATGTGATAGCATTTATAAAAGTAATATATATATTACTATAACTTAGTCGTTTGTTGAAAAATCTCACTGCGAAATCAATGCTTTTACATTTTGAGATGCAAAATAATCACTCGGAGAGAGGGATAACTTTCTTGCTAACTCCCTGAAAGGTATGTGGTTTGAATTCTTCATGAATATAATTCTTAATTCTTTATAATTAAGAGTTTGTCGAAAATGAATAATTATTTAATTCTTGAAGCATGAATAAAGTCTGTATCGAATAACTTTTGCTGTTTGGCACAGTTAAGAAACGTCCTATTAATGCAAAGATATCAGAAGTAAAGAAATCATTTTTACAGAATTTTTTATATAATTACAATGAGTTCTGTACGTTAAATGATAATTGATTCACTATAAGAAAAAATATTACTATGACATTAGCGGGTGTTTTGCAGTAATTTCTCTCGCGCGTCTAAATTAAATTCAATACACTAAATAAATTCCGTTGTTTGATATTTATGTCAGACAATATAGATATTGCTGCTTTATATTTTAAACTCTAATTTCTGTATACATTAATATTATATTGGTTAAACTAAAATTCCGTGATAAGAAATCATGAAAAAAAGAATGTTTTATGCCACATGTTGCGTAATTAGTGCAAATATTTTCGTGGGAAAAGCCTCTCAATTTAGTTCTACTTACTTATACTACTATCTTACATATATACGAAGAGAAATAATGGATGCAGTGGAAATTTGAAGGAACGATCGCAAAAGCAATTTAACAGCAACAGTGTCCAATCATATGTGGTAAATGTACATCAAATTACAACTACTTGTATGTATATCATATTGTAAAAGTAGAAGTAATTTTGAATGTATCATCTGCAAGTGTATGCTGCTACAAATATTCCAATGATTTCAATACCTGAAATCTTTGTATACTGAAAAAAAGGAGAGAGAGAGAGACAGTTCTATATCTCCCGTTCTAATGGTCCCATGGACGAAATTAAACTTTTTCATGTCTCGAAACCGAGACTTAGGTTAAGTATTAGATTTATATATAGCATATATATATATTTATATATATTGTTCTAAACATAGGTATTTTGACACAAAATCGACCTTTTACTGAAATGACATGCCAGTTTCTTCCACATTTCGATTCTACGATTCAAATTACGCCAAACTGCCAAGTTTTGTAAAAACCGCAAGAGTAGTTTTTAAAAAATTACCTCTCAAAATTTTAGCTCCTCAATGTTAATTGAATTTGGTATATATTTGTTAATATCTCCTTTTTTATGAAACTTATTTGCTTCTTCCTTTCACATTTCGAAATTTAGGTTCATTCCAAATAAAATTCGCCTATTCTTAATGATTTATTTTTTTAAATTTGTATTTTTAAATAACGTTTTTAAATTTTTCGAAAAAAATTTGAATTATAGCCTATAAAATTTTAACATCATCTTAAAGTACATGTATTTCTAGGCACACCTGCAAAAAATTAAGAGTTTTTTATTCAAAATTTTCTCTAAGCTATACGTGAATTTAAATATTGGCGCGTTTTGAAATTTCGCATATTCGTTATAAGCGATAATAACGCCAAATGTGGTTTCCGCACTTTGTTAAAATTATTTGAAAGTATGAACGATGACTTTTATTTCCACAGGTCTACAATGAAAAAAAGGAAAGCAAAATAGGTTGCTATAAATTAAGAAGTTCGCCAAGTGAATTATACTTGGCGCAAGCTGAAAAAAATGCGCCAGGATAAATTTTTGAATTTCTCCGTAAATTTCGCACCAAATTTTACAACATTTAATATTTAGACATAATTTGAGTCGTAGAATCGAAATATGGGAAAAAATGGCATGTAATTTCATAAAAAGTACGATTTTGTGTCCAAAGATGTGTGTTAGAACAATGCTATATATAAATCTAATATATATCCTAAGCCGCGCTTTCGAAACATAAAAAGCGCAATTTGAATTTCGTTAATCGGCCCAGTAGAACGGAAGATAAAGAACTGTCCTTTTTTTTGCGCAGTGTACAATCGTACAATTAAATTTGTTTTTCGACATACAGTTGGACTTTTTTATTCGGGGGGAGGGGTTCTGTGTAGGCGCTTTACTGTTCCTCTAACAGTTTTGTTGTGTTTTCAGTAAAATATCTCTATATGATGTCAAAATTTTATTCATGAAATACTAAACATTAAAAAAGAGGAATTCTTTAAAACAGTTCTAGTTTGAAAGTCGACAACAGGAGGGTTTTGCTGAGAAAATATAAAAATGAAAAAGACTTCAATTTACATTTCATACACTGATGTAAGATGCTCTACTTGTAATAATTTTGCAATTAAATTAATATTTTTATTATCTTAACATTCATATAAATAGCCTATAAAGCAGAATAAAATCTATTCAAAATATAAAGATGATATATTTAATCCATTCCAAATTCCTTTCCTCTTATCTAACAACTTTTTATGTACACTAAAATAATTTTAATATCTTTAACCGTTACTTCACGAATGATAAGGCAGTGTGCATATATTAAACATTATCTCACTCACTATAACAATATGAAATATTACTCTGTACCTTTGCATCATTAAAATTTTCCTACGATTGAATAGTTCTACTTCTTTCCATGGTCATAAACCTTCTTTGGGTTCACTTGTCACTTTCTTTGCTACTTCAACTACTAACTCTTTAAAAATTATGGTATCTATATTTTGACCAAGCATGTACATGAGAAACCAGTCTCCGAATGAGCCTTTTCGAACCAAAGTATGTAGATTTTCCATGTGCGCGAATCGGTAACGCATACTCAGAACATATACCCGAACTGGTGGGCATGCAAAAAGTACTGCATGAAACACGAGCACAAATCCCGATAAAATAGAGAGAATGATAAACCAGAACCATAAAAAAATATATATTTTTTCGTTTATGATGTTCAGAGGCATAAGGCACAGAGCATCGTGGGTCTCTATATTAGCAGATGGACCGTATTTATGAAACCGACATTTTGTGATTCTTGGAAAAATCCGAATCATAGGATCCACCCTATCCTCCGGATCTGTATTCATAAATTCAATCATTTCAAGACCATAGTTTATAAATTCACCATCAAAGAATCGGTTGAGCAAAAACATTTGTCCAAGGACGTTCATAAAAGCAAGAATTTCACATATTAGGTATCTCCCAGCGTACCAATCGTGAGTTTTCCAACTAGACATAATATAGTCCACCAACAGCTTTTTTTTCTGCTTTTTCTCAGCTTCTCCTAGCAAACCGATGTCCAGGTCCATCATTAGAGCTTGTATCTTGCCTCCTTCCCACATGCGCCATAGCCACCTCGGGATGTAGAATAAAATGGCCTGAAAGAACAACATGAAACAAACCCATTGGTAGTATTTGTGGTAGCGAAAAAGCTTTTCATCTTGCGTTGAATCAATTCCCGGATGTGGTATTTCTTTTCCAACCTGAAATAGAGAACATGAAAGTAGAGTTTTCTGTTTATTTGTAATTACGATAACAATAATACTTAGTTTTGCAATTTTTTTCGGGTAGCTTGCGATACTTAGTTTCTATTGGCCGTATAAAGATTGCAAATGTAAAAATATATCTAATTTGCATTTTATAAAAGATACAAAGCTCAATTAATACTTTATCATGGAAAAGGAGAGTCAAATACTTTCTTAAAAATTGTTAAATATTTTTACACAGTCCACGGACAAAATAACAATAATTATTCTAGTCTTTTACCTTCTAAATATATCAAACTTTAGGTATGGTTAAAAGGGTTATATCCAATGGCATGGTTAGGAAACATTAATTTATTTATATTGCCAGTAACCTAATATTTGCCGGCATTTTACTCCAGTGTAGCTCAGATTCTTAGGCAACACCTCGCACTAAAATTAACCACAGTTCGAACTCACCTCTTAGTTGTTTTTGGCAACAGTAATTCTTGCACAATGATTTCGCGTTTAGTAAACTTTGCGGGCCCCTATGTTTAGATACGGGGGCTTCTAAACTTAAGGCAAGGTATTCCTACCATTTGTTTTTTAATTAATAAATGAATGATTTGGGGATCCTTAGGAATGCGAAACCCTTTGCGATTTTGATTTGCACGACTCCATAAATTCGCCTCTGACTGAAGAATACATCTTGGAAAAGTAAAAAGGAATTTAAATGTCCATTTTTATTGTTTTTATTTATTATATATATATATGTATTTCACACTGCGCGCAAGCAGAAAGGAAGTTGGGTGCGGGGGATGGAGAACACTATCTTATTTTGGCGCAGATTTTGAATAAAACTCAACGATTCCAAAGGCGATCAGACACAGATGTCCCTACTTCAACAAAAAAAAATTTTCAGAATGGGAGGAATGACGTTCGCTTTGAAACCGAAGGTAATGGGCGGAATAAAATGAGCGAAGGTACATCATCTATAGAGAAAAATGGTGCTACATTTGTCTTCGCTAAAAACCATTCTTCCATTTTACAAATTTTTTTGTTTTCGAAAAAGACAACTTCCCTCTATATTCTTGAATAGAATGAAAGAGAGTTTCTCTGATATTCTTGAAATCGATAGCGTTTCATTTGCTAAAGAAAGTAGTAGTTCTGTTCCATTTGAGAAAAGAAGTTGTTGAACTTGGCCAAAGCTCGTGAAGATTGTACCTTCAAAATTAAATACTTTTCGCTTCTCAAATATTCAGTTTCACAGAAGCTAAGAAAATGATTAGTAAAAAAAGTTGACATCAAATACTTTTATGTTCTGTTGAAATCATTTGCTAAGTGAGCGAAACATAAAAGCTAAATAGAGCTTTTATGTACATTTCAACAGAACATAAAAGCTAAATAGAACTTTTATGTTCTGTTGAAATCATTCTGTTTTAAGCACAAAAGGATATTTGACTAAAACCATATTTAACGCAAGTATTCAGAAATTTCTCGTAACTGGTTTATCTTTAATCTGATCAAACAGGAATTAAGGATAAAGCATGTGTGGATTTATTTAAGATACTTAACAGTTAATTTCATTTTGAAATAGCCTTTCCTGTTACTTTCGCTTTGAACCCTCGCTTTCTTGCTAGAATGTAAATGAGTCAGTGCACGTGTATTCAAATGATATAAAAAGGAGTTAGTATTTAAGGGAAGGTTTTGGAAGGTGAATTCAGAGAGAGAGAGCGTGTTCTGCCTGCCTGGAGGCCACGTTGTTATCTTTGATTCGCTAGCGATTAGACTTCTGTGACGTTGAGCGCCTGTAGCCATTAGGCTTGTTTACACCGCCTTTTACGAGCCAGAGCCTGTCTGCGCCTTAAGTGATCCGTGACAGACTGTTAGGCTAACTTAATCACATTCGTTTTGAGTTAAGTGTTGGCTTTTGTAAACACGAGTCGGTGCCATTACACAGTGTATTAACGTCTAATTAGTTTGTGCTTGCTAAGAATATGAAACGTTATAAGCACACAAAAAATTTATGTATTTTATTTGAACAAATGTTTAAAAAATACCTTAAAGAATAGAAAAGAGGAAGGAGAAGAAAATTACCTTCGAAAATTCTACACAACATACGGCATAAGGTTAACAGAAAATAAGTTACTTCGAAAATGCCGTATCTTGTAAAGCAAAAGGATCTGTCGCAGAGGGAGAATAAATTTATCTCAGTGGTAGATTTATCAAGCCGCGAGGCAACTTTAGCTAAACATCTGTGTCCCTCATCTTAAAGGTTATGTTTACTAATCCTTACTAATTTCTTTTACTTACTAATTTCTTTTACTTTACTAATTTCTTTTTTCTTTTTCATGCAAGGTTATGCTTACGAATTTCTTTTGGGGCTCCTTGCTGTCACGATTTGCGCGACCCCATAAATTCAGCTCCAAGTTACCTGAAAACAAATCAATATTCAAATGCAGCTTACACTGCAAAGAAAAGTCAGTTTGTTTGAGTTCCGAAAACCATACAGAGGCTATTTGCCGTAGAGGAGAAGCACCTTCATCGAGAACTTTCTAAAAGTTTATTTGATTTGGTTATTTGGTTGCGGTAAAGCACGCAAAAGCTGTTTGTTTTAGGGGAGGAATGCTTTCGTGGGGGACTTTCTAAGAGGAACTGGCTTGTATCTGCGTTACAGATGTGGAAAGCCACGAAAATGCCAATGCAGCCAACTCGTTCACTTGAAATCGAGTTCAAGTCGAACCCCCAGTATTTGGCAACTTTCTAAAGAGAACTGGCCTGTATTCAAGTTACAGATAAGAAAAAGCACAAAAAGTACCCATGCAGCTATCCACTTTTTTAGGTTCGAACTCGGGTCGAATTACCAGTTTCAGCGGTCTTAACCATTCGGCAACTAGCGGAACCCAATGAAAGAACAAAGTAGCTCGAAAAGATATTTTCCGGAAAGTATTTCCAATGGTAAATAAAACAGGTAAATCGACAGCCTTGTATTTGGCGTAGATTTTGTAAAATCTCAATCGATTTCGAGGGCAAAACGGGTCCCCCTTCTTCGGGAGCTTGCAGAATTTTTTCGAAAAAATAGTTTAGTAAAAGGAAAAGGAGCAACAACATAAAATTATCCATATTAAAATTGTTTAATAATTTAACCAATTTTCAAAATATTTTCAATATTTTCTTTTACCTTTGTTAGTCTTATATTCCTTTAATAAAAAGTTTTATTTTGGTTCAGTTTATTCGCCTTCATATGTCATTAACATTTTCATGTACAGCGTGATGTTAACCATTCTCAGATTTTGAATGCTTAAGTTTCCTTGTTGCGTTTCCAGTAAAAGTTCATTACTTCATTCAAAAATATGATATACGGAAGTAGAAAAAAATTCTTATTTTTTCTTGTGCTCACAAATTAGTATGCGAACAGGCATTTGAAACTTATTAAGTCTAAAAAGATGATTGCGGTGATTTGTTGGTGCTTTGCATTTTAAAACGATATTTTGTATGAAGATGTTTTAAAACTGCAAAGTTACTATCGCGCATCTACGACGTTGTTTTACACCATGATGTTTTAGAAGTTGATGTTTTCGCCTTGCTTTCCTCCCACGATGTTCTGTACGACAATTTGTTGATGTGATATATGATTGCGATGATTTGTTGCTGCTGTATATTTTAAAACGATATTTCGTATGACAATATTTTAAAACTGCAAAGTTTCTATCGCGCATCTACGACGTTGTTTTATACCACGATGTTTTAGAAGTCGATGTTTTCGCCTTGTTTTCCTCCCACGATGTACCTGTACAACAATTTGTTGATATGATATATGATTGCGATGATTTGTTGCTGCTTTATATTTTAAAACGATATTCCGTATGACAATATTTTAAAACTCCGAAGTTTTTGTCGCGCATTTACGACTTTGTTTTATACTATGATGTTTTAGAAGTCGATGTTTTCGCCTTGCTTTCTTCGCACGAAGTTTTGTACGAGAATTTGCTCGATATGATATATAATTGCGATGATTTATTGCTGCTTTATATTTTAAAATGATATTTTGCATGACGATGTTTTAACACTGCGAAGTTTTTGCCGCGCACCGACGATATTGTTTTATACCACTATGTTTTAAAAGTCGATGTTTTCGGCTTGTTTTCTTTGCTCCCAGAATGTTCTGTACGACAATGTTTTCCCCTTCGTTGTTTTCTCTGCGACGTTTTCGTTCGCGATGTTGTTTTTGCTGGCATGTTTTCAGCGGTCACACTGAAAATTAATCTAATGGGTAGTAGCACTGGATTTCAAATTTTTCGTTATACAGGAGCTTTAATTCTGGTCCTTCAAACGTATTTTTTTCACTTAAAATTCTTCATTATCGCAACGCTTAAGAGACCATCTTAAGCGTTGCGATAATGAGGAATCTAAAGTAACAAATTTATAGCTACTTTCAGTAACTTGGCAAGCAAAGTAACGATTTCAGTTTCGACAAGAAAAGGAACGAAGTATACTTTTGGTCAGCCAAATTAATAGTGCTTTTGAAGATGTTAAAAGAAAGCATGGAACAAAATACGAAAAGACATATCCAAGTAAATGTATTATTTAATAGGTGAAATAATTTAAAGACACAATGATCAGCAACCGGAAATTGCGGTCAAGTTGAATATGTGGAGTAATTTAAGGATGAATTTTATAGGATTCCGAGGAATTACCCGAAGATGACTTAAATTAGACCTTCACCACGAGAATTGATTTACCGAAGTTGGAGCATTCCTTCTTTAATTAAACGCCCATACAGAAATTTAGTGAAAGTACCTAAATAACTTTCTCTTCTCGCCTTCGTATTATGGATTTTGGCAATAAAAAGATTAATTATTATTGCTTTACTACGATAGCGATTTCAATGTAATTTTGTGTAACAATAAAGAATTTTCGCAGCCACTGTGGGTTATTTATTGCTGTCTGATTTAAGTGTTCGTAAGAAAATTTTAATAATTCTTGACATCTTTCCCATGATAATAAATAAAAAGCAAACTGTATTTAAAATATAATTTTAGCATTGTTTAATTAATACCTTGCTCTTTCGCTAGTTATTATATGTATGAAACAGAGTCTTCGGTTTGCATTATTTTTTTAATATCAAATGCCCATACGAAAACATCGAAGGTTTACCTCTGTTATTTTAACCAAAACAGTACACAAATATATCAGTTTAAAAAAAAAGAAAAACGGAGTAAAAGATTAATTTAGTAAAATATAGGGAATCAATCTGAAATTTCACTTTCTCAGGTGAAAATTCTCAAATTTAACCTGCATTACACGATTGTAAAGTCCTATACTTTTTTTTTCTTCCATTTAGTATTCAGTACGTGCACAGCATTTAACTAATCTTCAAATCTGCAGTATTTAGCCATCTGTTCGTCGATTTCGCAACAATTCTATTAGTCATATTCGCATTCTCTTCTCATTTTTCATCTTTAGCAATAACAGCATTAAGAACAAATGCAATTAATAGTTTATAAACATTTTCTGTGCTCCACAGCTGTACTTTTTAAGCCGTTTTTCGGATCATTTGCCTTTTCAAAAACGTACTTTGTATGCTACTACAGCACTTTCCCCTTCAAATCAGTTATTTGTAATTGCATTTCTTACTTAAAATGATACATATAGAAGCACTAAAATATGAAACAATTAAAAATTTTGAAATTTTTATTGTACCGACACCTTAGTAACGTATTGAACATATCACACTTTTCAAAACAGACTTTCTTCATACCTTACAGTCAAGAAGACACACTGATATTTTAAAAATTAATGCTGGTTAGTTTCCTTTAGAAAATCGTTCGCAAATGCACCTCCCTCCTCATACATATAGTTCTTTCTCATAATGAAGTGAAAATCCTAACTCATGTTGACTTGAGAATTATAGTTAAATGTTTCAGTTTACTTGGAAAGCGAAATTGAATCAGATTAAGCTTTTAAGAGAATAATAAACCAATTCTAAACGTAAAAATATACTTAGATGACAGCGAAGATAAAATGTGCTTCATAAAGAGCATTCATGTTCTACTCTAAGACTGCTCAAAGAGAATAAATACAAGGGCATAGCAATTATTTATTTTCTAAATTATAATTTAATTAAATTTCGTTAAATATGTACGCCTTATTATAGATTACTGTTGTTGCCTTTTAACTGCTTTCGCTTAGCACGTGTTTCTGAAATTAAGCGTTCTTTAAAAACAAGAAATAAAAAATAAATAAAATATGATATAGACACCACATCACTTACTTGTATCATTTATTAAATTGTACTCATTTTTGCTGCACTAAATTTAAGCTTATTTCCTCGAATTTTTCTAACTTAATTAACAAAACGCTCAAGGCAATTAGAAAATGACATAAAAAATTGCAGATTTTGGGATTAAATGTCCCTCATAATTTTTTTCGTACGGGAGTCAATCTTCTAATAACTTTATTTTTTTCATAACGAGTATACAACTTTCCCAAATGTAAGTATAGAATCCGGAAGATTACATTAAGGGTTAGATTTCGTTATTTGTCGAAAATTAATTTTTTTAAATTTGAATTTGCCAAAACATGAATATTTCCGTCATTTAAAATGGTAGTATATGACTCCCACCAACGATTAAGAAAATAAAGGCCGGGCAAGGTCTATTAAGCTGCATAAGGGGTGGGCATACACGCACGGTATATACACAGTCCAGTCACATTAATGTGACCATCTGTCAAAAGCCAGAACAACCACCTTTCGCAGAGCGGACTGCTGCGAGACGTGCAGGAAGAGAGTCACATAGGTCCCTGAAGGTGTTCTC
This sequence comes from Stegodyphus mimosarum, assembly GCA_000611955.2. Classification (NCBI taxonomy): domain Eukaryota; kingdom Metazoa; phylum Arthropoda; class Arachnida; order Araneae; family Eresidae; genus Stegodyphus; species Stegodyphus mimosarum. The sequence continues at coordinate 60,476 of KK117688.1, forward strand.
TGGGATGTTGAGCCATGCCGACTCTAATGCCGTGGCCAGCTGCGCTAGATTACGCGCTTGAGGATCCATGGCGCGAACAACTCGATCGAGATGGTCCCACAGATGCTCGATTGGGTTTAAGTCAGGTGAGTTTGCTGGCCAGGGGAGGACGGTAAACTCATCCTGGTGCTCTTCGAACCACGCACGTACACTGGCAGCTGTATGGCACCTCGCATTGTCCTGCTGGAAGATGCCATCATCCTGAGGAAAAACAATGCGCATGTAGGGGTGAACATGGTCCGCAAGGACAGATGCGTACTTGTATTGATCCATTGTGCCTTCCACAATGATCAGTGAACCTAGAGAATGCCAGGAAAACATTCCCCAGACCATAATGCTCCCGCCTCCAGCTTGGACCGTTCCGGCAATGGTTGCAGGGTGGTTCCTTTCAGAGGTTTCACGCCTTATACGCCAACGTCCATCTGTCCGATGGAGCATAAAACGCGATTCATCCGAAAACGCAACCTGTCGCCACTCAGTGGACGTCCAGCTGCTGTACTGGCGTGCAAATTCTAGCCTTCGCCGTCGATGAACAGCAGTCAGCATAGGTGCACGAACCAGGCGTCTGCTTCGGAGGCCCAGACGCAGCAATGTTCGCTGAATAGTACTTTGGGAGACACTTTTGGTAGCCCCTTGGTTCATTTTGGTGGTCAGTTGCTCAACGGTAGCCCGTCTATCTGCCCGAACGCATCTCCGCAACCGTCGTTCGCCTCTGTCATCTATGGCCCGTGGTGCACCACATTTGCCACGTCGCTGATTTTGGACAGTCCCATTTTGCCATGCACGGTACACTTTTACCACGGCGGCACGCGAACAGTTCACAAACTCAGCCGTTTCGGAAATGCTTCCACCCTTGGCCCGAAAGCCAATGATCATGCCCTTTTGGAAGTCGGATAAATCGCTTCGTTTCTGCATTACGCCAACGATTGAAATGTTTTCCGAAGCCTTCACACACCCTTTATATACGCTCAACTGCACTGTGCTGCCACCTGCCTTCTGTGATTGGTTATTTAACTCTGAGATGGAAAGTACGTGGTAGTCACATTAATGTGACTGGACTGTGTATAATAAATAAGCATAAATGGATTTTAAAGATAAAAATCGAATGCTGTCACTGCTAAAATCAAAAATTTAAATTTAATTATTATTTTTTTATTTCTATTATCCCTTAGTAAATGAAGAGCAAATTCTATTGCTAGATGAACCTTATTAAAAGTTAATTGTTTAGAAGATTGAGATAAAATTGTGGATGAAATACTTAGTAGAAGTTTTAAATTGTATTGCAAATCATAATAGAAATTTACTAATGAATATATGAAATGAAAATGAATTATTATTGATCCCATGGAATAAGGCCAACTTTTAAAGGGAATTAGTGTTTTTACACAAAATCCGCAATAATTAAGGAATGATTGTTTTTCGTTTCCTTCGTATATATGAATGAAATTATTTTCAAAATGCGAAAAAAGCTAAGAAATATAATATTTTCTCTTGAATTTAAATTAGAAAATTTCAAATACAAGAAAGAAATTCCCCGACGCGATGTAATAGAACATTTATAAAAAATTTTAAAATGATGATTGGTAAACACAAAGATTCAAAACACAAAGAGAAATTCAAAAATTTAATTTGGCGAATTGTTTTCAGTTTGAGCCAAGAATAATTCACTTGGCGAACTTCTTAATACATGGCAACCAATTTTTCTATCCCTTCCATTGTAATGGAGCGGAAAAAAAGTCACATCGTTCCTACCTTTTTACATTGTGCATGAGAGGAAAAAAAGTCACATCGTTCTTCTTTCAAATAATTTCAGCAAAGTACGAAAACAGCATTAGATGTTATTATCGCTTTCAACAAGTATGCCAAATTTCAAAACGAGCCAATATATAAATTCAGGTATATTTTCGAAAATTTTGAATAAAAAGCTCTAATTTTTTGTAGGCATACTTAGAAATACACCTACTTCAAGTTGATGGTAAAAATTTTATAGGTTATAATCCAATTTTTTTTTCAATCAATTTATAAAAATTATTTAAAAATACAAATTTAAAAAACAAATCATAAAAAATGGGTGAATTTTGTTTCGAGTGAACCTAAATTTCGAACTGTGAAAGAAGGAATTAAAACATAGGTATTTTGACACAAAATATGAATTTTTCAGAAATAACATACCGATTTTTTCCATATTTCGATTCTGTGACTCAAATTATGCTCAAATATTAAATTTTGTAAAATTTGATGAGAAACTTAGCGAGAAATTTCAAAATTTATCTTGGCTCACTTTTTAAGTTTTCGCAAGAATAATTCACTTGGTGACATTTTTCAATTTATATTAACCTATTTTTCTTTCCCTGTTTGCATTGTACCCGAGCGGAAAAAAGTGCATCATTCATTCTTTCAAACACATTCAACAAAGCGCATAAATCGCGAATCAAGTACGTTAGGCGTTATCATCTCTTTTAAAAAATTCAAACAAACTTTTAACAAATTTCAAAACGCGCCAATATATAAATTCACGTATATCTTTTGAAATTTTGAATATAAATCTCTAATTATTTTCAGAGATGCCTAGAAATACATCTACTTTATGGTAAGACGATGGTAAACATTTTATAGGTTGTAAATGAAAAATTTATAAAAATTACTGAAAAATACAAATTTAAAAAATAAATCAGAAAATATATGCAAATTTTAGTTGGCTTGAACCTAAATTTCGAATTGTGAAAAAAGGAATCAAGTACGTGTAATAAAAAAAGAGATATTAATAAATACATACCAAATTGAATTAACATTGAGGAGCTAAAATTTTGAGAGCTAATTTTTTAAAAACTATTCGTGCGATATTTACAAAACTTGCCAGTTTGGCATAATTGGAGTTGTAGAATCGAAATATGGGAAAAAATTGGCATATCCTTTCAGAAAAAGGCAGATTTTGTGTCGAAATACCTATATTTGAACAATGCTATGCATAAATCTAATACATATCTTAAGTCGCCCTTTCGAGACATGAAAAACGCAATTTGAATTTCGTCAATCGGCCAAGTAGAACGGGAGATATAGAACTGTCCCCTTTTTTTTTTCGCAGTGTACGTACATACAGATGTCACGAAAAAAATCCCTTTTGAACTCATTTTACAGTCCGTTTTGGAATAAAGAGTATTTCATTCTGTCCATACGTACAGACGTTAAGCCAAAAAAAATCGTCTAAATTGATTCGGGAATGATTAAAATGGATATTTCCGTTGAACTATGTCATCCGAAATTTTTGAGATTACAACACTTTCTTTACTTCGCACAAGAAAATAAAAAGATATCATTCATTAGAATTTTTTCAGTGGAAATTTACATCATCTAAGTTAGAATGAACATTTATACCGTAGACACTTTAACGTGCTATAAGATTTGATAGAAAAATATTAGCAAAAATTAATATCTAAAACTTTTGACTTCCAAAACTCATTTTAAGTTCAAAACTTCAGTTTGAGCTTTCTTAACCAAAAGTAATATCCATAAATGTGCAAAATAGATTCACTTAATTATGAAAATTTTCAAGTTCGTAAAATTCAATTTCAGAGAAAAATGGCATAACTTTGTAAAATTAACGGACGGAAACAAGGCTTTTCTTAAACTTCATAGCAATCGATCTTATGACTAAGTTACGGATATTTCGTAACATTTTATCTAAGTTTTGAAATAATTTATAGTAAAGCTGCGCTTAAATATTTCTTCATCGAAGACAGAAAGATAAAAATTCTCTTATGTAAAATGTAGATGCTAAATATACTCCGTGGATAACATAATATTCCATGATTCGGTGTCCTTCCTTGTAGTTTAGCTGACGTTAATGCCTCAGCCGCCTGATCCTGAACCCGACCGTGGTCTTTGTATTCAATTTTATTCGTAAACTGTATCAGGACTGAGTATTCTGTGTGTGTTCTTTGAGAACATTGTGAAATATTTACCAGGGTGTTTCTTCTCAGGTCCTGAACTGGAGCAGTGAGCTGATGAAATGTAAGCTTTGTTCTGATGTACTGCTGGGCTGGATAGTAACTGCACGTGAAGGGATTTGAAATCCTCTTTTATTCAATCACTATTATTTACAAACTTCCCAACTCGGGAGAGATACAGAAAGTAGAAGACCGCACTTGGGTCGAACTTAACAATCAAGTAAATTAAATGCTAAACCTAAAATAGAAATTAAATCAAACTTTGCTCACAGAGCGATTCGCGGAGATTGGCCTCTACCTAAAAGCCTACTAATACTAACGCACTTCAAATTGTTTTACAATGCAATCACGTAGTAAGCACTATGGCTTATAAATTTAAACTGCTAGCTGGTCAGGCGAACGTTGAGCAGAGTGACCGTGATCTGAGACTAAGCTCTCTCACGCTAAGAGGTTTCTACCTCTGGCTTAAATAGTACTTCGCTGTACTTCAAAATTAGCATAAGCTGAAAGCGCGCGCTTCTTCTGACGGGAAGTTGAAACAGAGAAGAGATAGAAAGATTTAAATTAAAATAAAACTTGGTTAGTTTAACTAAAACCTTACAACTGAATATGTCTAAAGTTATAATAGTTCCCCAAGAGTGCTGTCGTGTGATAAATTTTTTACGTGTCCAACTAGCCGTTGCAAGATCCATATTTCGAATCCCAGCTAGAACACAGTTGATTTTTTACGTTTCCCACTTTGCAAACTTAAAGTCTCTACAGATCTATATTTCATTCTATGGAATTTGTAACTAGATTATTTTTATTTTGATTCATCTGGTGACTTTTTCTGTAATAGTAGTTTTAGGTACAGTCTTGTGTAGTTTCTCTTCTCTTTATTTTCTTAAAATTGCATTTAAGTCAGTACTATACCTACTAAAACATATTAAAATGTACCTATTAAAATTGTACATATTAAAAAAGTACATATTGAAATTGAATTTAAATATGTACTTCTTGTTGCAAAGTTTCATAAAATAAAGTGCAGAACTTAATGAAAACAATGTTAACACAGCAGTTTATGCTGTTTTCGTAGCGTAAGTATTTCGATTAATAAAATCCATTGTATTTTAATTAACTAAAAACAAAAAATCCCGGTCATTTGTGCTTAAGGTTATGGAATGCAGAACGAATTTACTAAGCTCATTTTGTTTCGTAACTATTATTGCCTTAAGACTTTTGATAAATTTTAAGAGAGTTATAAAGAGAGATCTCTTTATTTTGACTGTTAGTGGTTCCATGTTGGAAGCAGTTTCATTTAGAATGAAATGTGTAACTGCCTTTCCGACCCTTTGCTATTAAAATGCTTGTTTAAAGCAGTCATTTTTTCTGATTCTCACGCAGCCATTCAGTCAATTAGCTCCGTTGAACACCCATTATTACCTGAAATTTTGCAATGTCAAAAGTTCCTGAGAACTCTCACTTTAAAGAGGAAACAAATCCTTCTCCAGTGGGTGCCTGGCTATTGTGGCCTTTGGGACAATGAAAAAGCGGACTTCTTTGCAAAAAAGAGGTGCTAGCTTACTACAACATTATAATACACCCACTTCTTATTGGAGGATCAAACTGTTTTTAAAAAGTTTTTTTATGTCTAATATCTTACGAGACCTTCAACTCGTACAGCCTTCAAAAGTTGGAGAATGATAAGTCCTTCTCTTATTCCGGATTGTCCAAGACGCAATGCAGTTGCGGCTTTTCGTCCACCTACAGGACATGATTGCCTTGCCGCCCACCTGCACCGCATAGACATTTCAAGCGATCCTATTTGCCCACTTTGTAATTCTAGAGAAGAAATGGACAGAGACCACCTGCTTCTATGTGGGGCTGTTCGTGGTCTTACAGAGGAGTCGAGATACTGGGAGGCAAGAGCACTCCTTAGGCGATGACTTCGGTCTTTTTGTTCTTAGTTCTATTATTTGTAACATTTTAGTTTTGTGTAACTTTTAGTCTAGTTATTGGAAATAATTTTAAAAAAAACATATCTCAGCAAATTTTACATGTGAATATAAGAAACGTTCATTTTTGCTGATTAAAGCACAAAGAATGCTTTACTGATTGGAATACGTGCTTCACAGGAAATAAGGAAAAAATTAGATTTTTGTCTTTGCCACAGTTTTCTTCTCCCAAAGCGACGTGACAGTTTACATCAAGTTGTGCATCTTTATAAAACACATTGAAATTTTAAGTCCTTGTTTATGATCTTTCTCTTGTCATCGTTGTGTGCCATTTTTCGATTGATTCTGAACATGGATTAATAACGTTTATAGCTTTATAGCTGATAGATTAAAATTTTATCATGGGACGATCTTCCGTCAAATATAAAGCTCCTTTTCTTAGTATTTTGCACACTATAGTAACGTTTCCAAAGTACTGATACGATTTTGCAAGCACTTATCAAGCTGTTCAGTTGATACTTAAAATCGTGCAAGACAACACGCATCCAAAATACTTGCCAATATAAGATCATCTTCCTTTGCCTGACAAAATTTTAAGCAATAGCGATGTTAAGATTTAGTTCTAAGTTTGGAGTTCATCTGTCTTTTAATAATGAAAATATATAGAGCTTTATTCAAAAAAACTCTCTCATTCTCTCTTGCAGGTGAGAACTCTTGAAGCGTCCTAATTTTAACAAAAGATTAGCAGAAGACTATGTTTTAGCAATCGTGCTACGGAAAACTTAGCCAGTTGCTACCATGAAACACTTAACATGAATGACAATGTTAAATTCCTTCAAAAATTCAAAGTACAGAGCAAACAAAGAAAGGAAATTAATTTCTACAATTCTTCATATTTATATTAGCTGCGTAAATTATGAGAAGAGTATTGCTAATCAGTCATGATTTATACGAGTAAAGGGAGTTTCTGGACAGAGAAATCTATAACCGTTTTGTTTGCTCAAATCTTAAATGCCTCAGTCAAGAATTCCGAGTTTACATTCTTATGTAATGCTCATTGCATTACGTGTAATTGAATATACCTAAATGATACAACTTTACAACCTGGAACTCAGTCTTGATTTCTCCAGAAAAATGTTAGAACATTTTCAGCTCTGTCTATCAGAAATGCTGAAACAGCAATGAAATAAAAAAAATCTGGCATCAAAACTTTCAGTTTTTAATATTAATGTTATAAGATCGGGTCTTCTTCGGTCGTATACAATTAGACCAGAACTCTAAAAAGACAGCTAGTGAGTTTTCACTGTGTCTTATAAATATCGCAAAGACAGGGTAAGGCTGTGAAGAACCCTTTATTTAACTTGAACAAAGTTTAATATCCAGCACCAACTCATACTTACAGAAGACAGTTTTCGGCTTAAATAAAAAAAATGGATGAAGTAAAACTAATGCAATTAAGTATAGCCTGATGGCTTCGCAGTATAACTAGCGCGCAAGCTAGCTCTGACCAAAGTCGGTGTAAACAAATCTACTGACAAGAATAACTCAACTCCGCAGAATAGTAATCAAGGGAATAAAATTTAGCAACCTGGCTTTCAAGCAGGCAGAACATGCTCTGATTTTACCCTCCAAACCCCACTATTTACCGAGATTAGTGGGCACATTTGCACGCTGTGTTTCGGTTGTCATGATGTGAAGACGCCTGGCGATAAAGTAGAGCCTGTCATATCAGAGAAGACTCCCATTAAATATCCTCTCCTTTCTACTTCATTTGACTACCGCGCGCACTGGAAATTTACATTATGGCTGGGAAATGAAACGAAGCTTGATAGGGAAGTAACTTAACTCAAAATAACAGGTTGGAAAATTAAAATGACACCTTATAGTGTATTTGACCGAAATGAAATCGATTGAAGTGTCAACATTGCATCAATGATTGTTACAGTTTCTATATTTATTTCAGGCACAAAACTTCTAATTTGATATTTGTTTGCTAATTTTACAATTTTTTCCAAAGTTAATTCTGCGACAGTAAATTTAAGTACGTGAACTACGAGTGTAAGGTATATAAATTTTCTAAAAATTAATAGCGACACTCTGAAAGTTCTTTTATCTCTTTTTTTTTGGAAATGTTTGCCTAAATCGGGTTCTAAAAAACAATTAATAATATGATTTGTTGTTGTTTTTTAATGAAAAGCAAGATGAAAAGTAATGAAACAATAAACAATACTGCATAAAATCTCAATAAAATAAATAATTTTCAGTTTTGTTTGGCATTTTCAAAACTTATTTTTAAACACAACGTAGTAAATCAAACTACGTTCTCTTTCTGAAATATGAAATGTATTTTATTAGGTATACTAAAGTCGACCGAACATCAATAAATATTCAGTTTTCACATAAAGTTGATAAGATATTTTGCCGATAATTGTACATCTGAAGAGATTTATTTTAGAAATGAAATTATTTGCTTCCATTGATCTTAATTAACATTCTGATCCAAAACGCAAAATATATATACATAAATTTATCTTATTATTTTATTTAACATGAAAGGAATTCATTTTTGAAATCACATAAGAATAAAGTGGATTTTATTTTTTTTTCCAATGGTGGGCTCTAGCCTGTATAGGCACTGGACACTGCTACGGCCGGAATCGATGGTCACTTTATTATGGAGGGGCTTAATAGGTAGGCCACTGTTTCCTCCTATGAAGGCACGGACAAATTACATCCATGCTTTCTCTGGGATTCGAACCCAGGCCCTTCAGTACGACAGTAAAAGTCACTAACCACTTCCCTAACTTAAAAATCATATAGCAACAAACAATATAAATAACTCGCATTAATTCGAAGTATCAAATAAACTAATTGTAATCATGTATGTTACACGAATAGCTTGTTTTGCAGGGCATTCGTTATTATTTGCGGTAAGTTTGAGAATGCATTATTTGCGGATATGGAAATGCTGCTACCATTTTACTCAATTTCTTTCAGATATAAAATGTTTATTATTATCACTTTTTTACAAACTGCGCCCCCTGTCAACCTGTAGCATAAAAAATTTCTAATAGTGATTTACTACATCCAAAACCTTTTTTTTACTATTTATTACTCAGATAGTTGAAATATTACGAAACCAAGCGCAGCGACAGTTTTTCTAATCTTCTTGGTTTTCAGTTTCACACCATCGCAGAGTTTACTGTCACTGTTTCATGAATGTCAACGAACTGCGCTTTGGCACATCGACACACTAACTTCAGACGTGAGACAGGTAGCGAAAAAAAGAATTTTTATTTATTCATTTATTTATTCTTTTTTTAATTTTTATGTTTGCTTTTTTGGCATCAGTCTTCTCAGAAGAGCAGCATCCGTATCATAATTTTTTTCATTGGAAACCTTCACTGATTTCGTAGTATGCGTGTATATTCAAGCGACGCATACTGAAAAATTCTTACAAAATGATTTATTTATACTATTTTTTTATCCAACAATACTTAATTGTCATCAGAAAGAAGTGCTATTACAACAAATTACTTTTTTGATATAGTTCTTGTTAGCATGAGTAGAAGGCTCTTTTTTTTTTAGATGTAATGTATTCCAGAATCCAATTGAAACGGTTGTTATTGTTTATTGCAATCACAGACTTCAGTTAACTGGTACCACAGACCGCTTCAGATTTTAGGAAATTCCAAATAACAGAACTGCTTGTTATTTTCCACACAAAATACGTATGTAGGGTGATGCAAGAAAAAAATTGTTCTGTCACATTTAATTTCACTAAAGATTGTACACTTAAAAAAATCATTCTAGTAACATAACGTACAGTTAAACACTTACTTCTAAAAAATTATGGTGGCCCATTAGTGGCCGAAAGGATCAATCGCTGAACACTGGTAGTTCCAACTTGGATTCTTGCAATTCTCTTCCAACTCGGAACAACTTGGATTCAAATCTAGGGCTGTCTGCATGGGCGTTTTCGTGGTTTTCCCCATTTCTAACGTGTATACAAGCCAGTTTCCCTTAAAAAAGACCTCCACGAAGGCAGCCCTTCCCTTAGGCAGATAGCCTTAGTGTGTTTTGCCATAATAAACTAAAACCAACTCCCCCCCCAAAAAAAACCTAAATCATTACATTTAATCTACAAGAACAAAAATTCGCATTCATAAGCAACGTGAATTAGATCTAAAGCTAACGCCTACAAATGGCCAAGCGGATAAGAGCACTTAAAACTAGCAGTTCGATCAGTGTTCAAATCCCGATAAACGGGCCGTCTGCATAGACGTTTTCTTGCTTTTCCTAACGTATAACATGAATACAAGCTAGTTTCCCTTAAAATGATCAAAATAGTTTCCCTTAGAAATATGAAAGCGTCCTTCTGCTTAGGCTTCCAGGCGAACGGGCTGACTGCATGGGCGTTTTCGTGGATTTCCTTATCTGTAACGTGTATGCGAAGCAAGTTTCCCTTAGATAATCCTCCATGAAGGCATTCGTTCCCTTAGGCAGTAGCCATATTGTCCTTTGCCATAATCAGGTAAACCATTTAGTCAACCTAAAGGTTAACAGAAAGAGAATGACTAAAGTTACGTTGCATACTGTGAAATTAAAATTCCTCGTGCAGGGAAAAAATGGACATGTGTATAACTTATATTTTTAGAAAAAAAAGCGCTTGTTATGGCGCTACAATGACTCCCGGAATAAACAAAGAACAGTTGATCATAGTACAAATACCTAACTTATTTTCCTTTTATGTTTATAAGCTATATATTAATGGTATACTGCAAGCGAATGTACCTGCCGTACACATAAATTTAAATTAATTTAACAAATCCTTAAAATTTTGTACTTTAATGCATTATCTTTTAGATTATTTACACAAATGAAAAATTTAGAAATATGTCACTGCCAATAAAGAACTTCGTTTAGTCTAGAAAGAAGAACAAACGATTCGGATACTTGGATTTCTGATATCTGAAATCAGAATAATTAGACTTCTGTTGCATATCTACGCTGTAGCATTTTTAGCAATTTTAACATCAATAAAAATTATGGCGACCAAGCAAGAAAATCGTACATCAGAGCTATTGTAACTTCTTTCCACGAAGTAAAGGAAGTACTGTAATTGCGAAAGATTTTGGGTATCATACTTCACGAAAATACCCATTTTGACTGGTCGTGATTCCATTTGAAGGATGTTTTTGCGTTACATCTGTACGTACGGACAGAATAAAGGATTCTTTTTCCCAAAACGGGTTGTGAAATGGATTTAAAATCAATTTAGAAGAGATTTTTTTCCTTGACGTTTGTAGGTACGTGCGTACGTATGTATGTATCTCACATAACTAAGAAACAAGTAACCTCATAACGTTGAAATTTCGTATATGAGACAGCTATAACTTGTAGATGTGCACCTCCTTCTTGCTGCAATCGGCAGCACCAAAACTATATAAGTATATGTATACATATCCACTCTGTTACCCGGCTTGTTGAGCTCAGTTTTTTTATACTTATATGTTGCTAATTATGGTAAAATATATTGGTCAATTTTTTTTATTCTTATATGTTTGTGAGCTCAGTTTTTTTATTCTTATATGTTGGTTGGACTCAAATTATGCCTGAAAAGTGACTGAATTATATTGTTCTTATTTTCCGGTTAAAGTTTTTATGCCTTTATTTAATCTTCCTGCAGTAGTTGTAGAATTATCAATAATTTTATTTTATCTGCATGCAATAATTGTAGAATTATCAATAATTTTATTTAATCTGCATGCAATAGTTGTAGAATTATCAACAATTTAATAGTTGTTTAAGTTCCACTAAGTCTAACGACGCCCCCATTTGTTTACATTTGAAACTTAGTAACATAGTGAATTAAGTCAGCTTCTGCGCCTTAATTTAAACTTTAATTTTAATTATAAAAATTGTTTTTAACAGTTTTTAACTCTAGTTTTAGGTTTTTCTTTATTTTACCGTTTTTAATGACGATGTTTTGAATTTTTATGTATTTTTCCTTGCGCGATATGAGAACTGAATTGACTGAATGTGAAATATATCTCTAATGAAATTCTGAGAAATACGTTTGAATGAAATGCAGCAAAAAAAATATGCATAACTTAATAGGTCGTGCAAGGAAGTCATGTGGTGTCACATCAGATATTTTTTTTGTATCAGAATATCAACTTTATTCTAAGATAATGAATATTAATTCATCATTCACTACAAGAAGGTATAAAAGAAGAAACATGATTTTTGAAACATTCCTTAACAATGCAACAGTAACAATGCATCATGTAAAGCGGAATGAAGTATGCAGATTTAAAAAAATATAGAGAGAGAGAGAGATGTGAATAAAATCGGATTTTTTTTAAAAAGAAGTTTTCATTCGTAAAGGAGGATTTAAATAAATTATTTCTTTTTTAAAAGAAGTTCTATTTCCTCTGAATGCTATTTCTGATAAAATATAGCTAATGAAGTTTAAAGGTTTTTATTAAGTTTGAAGTCAGTTTATTCTATTTATAGAATTACTTTTATAGACCTCTTATACCCACACTGTATTCTTAAAAAATTTTAAATTCTCTGTCAGAGTGACTCTCCTAGGTTCTTTATAGAAGCATGAAAGATGTGACTCAAGATACTGCTAAAGATTGAACAGAGACAAATAAAGTCTCGCTATCTGCGACAGCGCGTCAGAGTCAAGGGGAAACTTTCTCGACAGTTCTTTGCACTCACGTCACAGGAATGGTTATTTATCCCTCAAATAATATTTTTACGAGTTTATTCTAAAGGCGGTTGAAGCATGGCCCGGAATACGCTTAGTTTTCAAAATCTCCAGGGCTTCGGTTTGTGCTCGGATGATATATTGTCACTGCGGTTAGATTCCGAGCATTTGACGAATCGCGGGTTTGACGTCATTCTTAGGAAATATAGATTATTAACTTAGGAAGTTTTCTTTTCCTTAAGAAGGTTTACGAAACTTGGGGAAGATCCATAATTAGCCATGAGCTATACGACGCTTCCAACGAAGGCAGAATTCTGATCTTTTCTGAGAAAATAAAGGGCACAAAGAAATAAAAATTTCTCGAAAAATTAAACGACACAGGAAGAACTAAAAAAATTATTGGTAAAGCCGATTTGTTCCTTTCTCATAAATACAACAAGCGGAGAGTTTGACATAATGTTATACAACTGTATGTATTGAGATTTAAGGATTATATGAGATTTTTATTCTGCTTTTCTTTTATATATAGCAAATTTTATATTTATTATCCCATATAATTACTCTTTCTGTAATTCATTCAGTACTTAATAAATGAATACTATTCGATACGTTTGATAGCTTATAAAGTATTTCTCCCGCCTTAGCATGCCTTCGTGGTGTAATAGTCAGCACACTCGGCGCGTATTCGAGAGGTCCGAGGTTCGAGTCCCGGCGAGGGCATTGCTCATTTTTTCACTCTCTCAGCATCAAAAACTCCTAATGCCTCTACAAGCTATATTTCAGTATATTTGAAAACTCCGACAAACAGCAAAAGTTTTTGACGAATATTTAACCACAAATATATGAATTCAAAAACAAATACAGATTTTACCTTTATTAATGCAGACCCTCGTATATCAAAGTACGAAAGTGTATTTTTTAATTTTTCGATAAAGCAGCTGTTCATAAACAAAAATACAAATAATAAAATTAAATAAGGAAAACTTAAATTCAAATATTTAAAATATGCTATTCTATTTATCTATGTGGAACAACTGCATTCGTCAAAATAAGAAGGAGCTTGATTTCAATTAATATTTAAAATGCATATAGTAGCTTAATCTACCTCGTACTGCTTTACCTTATTTTGCTAATCAATCCTGTTGTTTGAAAAATTTGGAAGACTGGCTTTCCCTATCGGCATAATTACAACCATAATCTATTCGGTGATTTATTTGATATGAAGTTTTAAAATGTTTCACGAAATAAAGAATACTTCTTCTCTTTTTCTTAAGGATGAATGTAAAGGATTCTGATGCTGTTAATCCAATCCTAAAGAGATGATAAAGAAATGATAAAAAAAAATTCAACTTACAGTTTCAAGACATCACAGAATTTTATCGAAGCAATGCATAAGCATTTAAACGCTGGTCCGAACTGCGAATGCGTTTTTCTGCTGATGATCGGTATTTCCAGAGGATGACACTCTGAGTGCGTGTAGACAGCTGTATTTCAGCATGTTACAGTCGCGGTCATTTGTCATTAATTTTACCATTTAAGAAGAATTCATTTCTTTGATTTTCAAAACTTTGAAAAGGGGTCTTCATAAACCGAGGAAAACTAAAATTATATTCATAAAAGAAAAATATACATGACGATAAAAAAAGTTATGATTTCGCCATGATCTTGGACAAGGAACATGTAAGACAGTAGAACAGGCAAATCGACAACTTTGTATTCGGCATACATTTTGTAAAATCCCAATCGATTTCGAGGGCAAATGGGTCCTTCATCGATTTTACAAAATCGATTGGGATTTTACAAATTTATTATCGATTGGGATTTTACAAAATTTACGCCGAATATAAGGTTGTCGATTTGCCTGTTCTATTTTCCACGTTGGCGTGATTCTCTTGCCACTATGACCGCCCAACCACGTGTTGTGATTAGCGTCGTTGACTGCCGTGCCGAAGGGGCCGGGTTCGAATCCCGGAGAAGCCATGGATGCTTGTAAATGTATAGTGTCGGTGCGGCATGGCAGTACTTTAAATATGCGGCGAGCAGAAAGTCCTTTCGTGCAGTTTGGTGGAAATGGAGAGGAGTCAAAGACCCTCGGATCCGTCACCCCCGGGGTGCTCTTTGTCAAAATTGGGGGCGGAACTGAGCTAAATCACAATGTGACCTGAAAAGTGCTCAAGGCTGTTGCCAACGGCAAGCGTATCTTGCGCTCCTTGCCACGAGGAATTTCGTGGGCTTGGGCTGATGTTACTGTCAGGCAAGTGAGCATAAGTAACAACAATTAAACTGTGAGTTAAAACGCGTAGGTTTCACATATACATTTCTAAGACGCTGGAAAATAGAATGGAATTACTATATTGCGGCTTACCTTTTTAAAACATCTCGTGTACGGCTTGGTTGCCGAAGCGTATATTGATCAATCCAACGAATAACACTTTCAATTTCGAATTATTCCTTTACCAAACAAGATCGCGAGTTCAAGAATCATCACTAATTGTGAAATTTGGAGTTATAGAATTGTAAAAAATATTATTTGGGTCTAAAGTACCTATTACGTAATCTCTGTTTTAAATATTCGTATCGGTACGGCCCTTTGTCATGATTTCTTTTTATTCGACAAAGCCACAGCCATGAAAACGGAGACTTTCATGAACATTCTTTAGTAAGTCGCGTATTTCAAGTTTAAGATAAAAATAAATTTAGAATTAGTGCTTGAAATGTATACTGCGCAAAAAAAGGGTAGGGACAGTTCCATATCTCCCGTTCTACCGGGCCAATTGACGAAATTTAAATTGTGTTTTATTTAAATTGCGGTTAAAGAATGTCGACGAAAGTCTCAGTTTTCATGGCTGCGGCTTTCTCGAATAAGAAGAAATCATAACAAACTGCCGTACCGATATCTCTCGAAAGCCCGACTTAGGCTATATATTAGATTTATCTGTAGCAATTGTCCTAACATAGGTATTTTGACACAAAATCGGACTTTTTCTGAAATAACATACCAATTTTTCCATATTGCGAGTCTGCGACTCAAATTATGCCTAGATATTAAAAATTGTAATTTTGGGTGAGAAATTTATGGAGAAACTTCAAAATTTATCTTGGCAGATTTTTTTTTCAGTTTGCACCAAGAGTAATTCACTCGGCGAACTTTTTAATTTATAGCAACCTATTTTCCTTTCATTTATTTCATTCTCCACGAGTGGAAATAAAGTCATCGTTCATAATGTCAAATAATTTTAACGGACTGCGTAAACCACATTTTCGATATTATCGCTTATAACAAGTACGCCAAATTTCAAAACTCGCCAAAATGTAATTTCACGTGTATCTTAGGAAATTTTGAATAAAAATTTTTTGCAGGTATGCTTAGAAATACATCTACTTTAAGATGATGGCAAAATTTCTATAGGTTATAATTAAAAATGGTTTTCGAGAAATTTATAAAAATTTTTTAAAAATACAAATTTTAAAAATAAATCTTAAAAATGGCGAATTTTATTTGGATTGAACCTAAGTTTCGAAATACGAAAAGAAGAATCAAATAAGTTTAATGAAAAAAAGAGATATTAATAAACATATACCAAATTCAACTAACGTGGAGAAGCTAAAATTTTGGGAGCTAATTCTTTAAATACTACTCGTGCGATTTTTACAAAACTTGGCAGTTTGGCATAATTTGAGTCGTAGAATCGAAATACAGAAAGAAATTGCCATGTCATTTCTGAAAAAGTCCAATTTTGTGTCAAAATACATATATTAGAACACTGCTATGTCTAAAATAATACATATCCAAAGTCGCGCTTTCGAGACATAAAAAACGCAAGTTGTATTTCGTCAATCGGCCCAGTAGAACGGGAGATATAGAACTGTCGCCCCCTTTTTTTGACTAATCTTGACTAATAAGGAGAATTCTGATGCAAGTATTTCCATTCTATATATGATGTAGTAGACAACAGCACTTCTTGCTGTAAAAAGCAGACAAAGAGGCACATACATTGACAACCTTACCTACAAAATCCTGTCCTACAGATTTTGTCAATCAGTAATTGTGGCTACTACAAGATCAGACATAAGTTAGCTTACATCTGTATAACGACTTTTATCTTTCCAACAGAAACAAGTAGCGGTTTTCGTATATGCTAGCCCAGTGTGGTCCAACCTTTAGTTACCCGAGGGCCAATCAAACGTTAGTATAGGACAGTGAGGGCCAGAGACATTAAAGAAAGAAAATAAATTACATATAAATCACTAGTTTAATATATCACTTTATTTTACAGTTTAGAAATTAATGTGATGATTGGCACTGCTTTTTTTATACAAGTTTATCAATGTCCACCTTAATTTTCAGTAAGACAATATCTCAGGCTCGATTCCAGTGGAGCACTTTCAATGCGATTTCTCGTTTTTGATTTTATTTGTTTGGGAGCCGAAAAAGCACTTTCACACACATATGTACTGCCAAACAGCGATAACATTTGCAAAGAGAATTTATGCAGTTTAGAAATCAGTTTCTAGAAATGTTCAGTGACATCACACTTTTTAGTCTGGTAGAATGGATCTGCCTGAAGATTACAAATTTCCATTTGAAGGTCGCAAGGCACCTCACTTACTTCAATCTCTGATGTAACTTACATCTAAAAATGGCTTTCGCTTTAGAATTCTAATTCAACATTCAAATAAAATAATCAAAGCTTCTTACCTGTCAGACGAGATCAATTCAATCCAATATTTTATCCAATTTTATTGACGACACAGACAATACATCACGAGAAGAAAACACTTATAATTACAGTTATAATAGAGTTCGCACTTAACATCCTATGGTTCACCATTCTTCGCAGTCTCAATCGCAATTAATTTCAACTCAAAAAGAAGTCAGACGCACAGCGCTATCTGGCTCCTGTAATTTTAGTTTCTACAATCTCCATGGGGTTTTTCAACAATGAAAGTTTTGTTTTTAGGGAGTCAAAATCCTGGAATCTGTCCTGGAACTCTTTCTTGATATCGGTAATTATTTCATGAAACATACTAAAATTTCTGTCATTTTCTTCTTTCAGCTGCTGACAAAATGGGAAGTATGCCGTATTATTTGCCTTCTGTGCAATTTGCGTTACAGTAAGTTTTTTGCGAAAGCCTTCAATATGTCCATAAAGCTGCGATATATTTTGTTTTCTGCCTTGTAATTGCAAGTTTAAAGCATTTAGATGGGATGTTAAATCTTTCAGAAATGCAAGATTATTTAAAAACTGGATTTCTTCCAGTTTTTCTTGATACTCATGCCCAACGTTTTCTTTTTTGAGGAAAGCAAGAATTTCATTCCTCAACCCAAAAAAACTGTTGCAGACAATTTCCAGCACTTAGCCAGCAGACTTGACAGTACAATGAAATGTCACCGTACTCAGCATCCAAATTGTCCACAAATGCAATAAATGATATGTGTCTCTGGGCTTTGCCTCCCCTTATTAAATTTACAATATTTGCAACAGTGTTCATTGTCTCAGTGAGTCTTATAATTTTTCCACAGAGAGCCTCCTCGTGGATAATGCAGTGGAAAAACAAAACAATCTATTCCTTTTTCTTTACACAGTCCTACCAATCGCTTTACCTCCATCTGTTGTAATGCCAGAGCACTTCTCAAAAGCTCCATATTTAGACATGGCATTATCCAGTACATTGAATATATCAATACCTTTGGTGCTAGTTTCTAATGATTTTAATTCTAAAAGTTCTTCATGAATTTCAAATTCTTCATTTATTGTTTTGACAAAGATAAGGAGCTGGATGATGTCAACTATATCTGTGCTGACATCTAGAGAGCAAAATTCACATTTTCTCAAAATGCCCCTGAGAGTATCTGAAACTTCACTACCCATATCATTAATTCTTCTACTTAGTCTGATGATACAAGGACACTGTTTCAAAATTTCTAGCTGCCTTATTATGCCCAAATGAGCATGCCATTTTTATAGGACATCTTTTAATAAACTCACCATCCCTATAAGACTCTTTACTTTTAGGTAGCTCTAAGCATACCTCATAAGATGCCTTCAAACCAGCAGTGCTTGACGGTTGCTGAAAGATATTCTTCTGTCTAGTGAGTTTCAGCTTCAATTCATTAAACACACAACTCCTGGCACTTCCCTGGTATTGGTCGTATTTTGATTTACGCAAGCTGGTATAATGTCTACTCACATTATACTGCTTTGAAACACTTAAGACTTGAGAACAAATAACACACTGTGGTTTTCCATTACAACAAAAAAGTAACTTTTCTGCCACTTGGACTGAAATTGTCGTTTCTCGTTTTCAACAGGTCGTTTCTTTAGTTCCACCATTTTACGTAGTACTGAATGAAAGCATGTACGCCACGGAGTATAACGGCTGTAGAATGAAGCTTATCATCGAAATCACATGACTATTCTCAACTTCACCCGCAAGACCGAACTGGGATCCACCAACAGCTTTCTTTGCGCCGTCTCCCCCGTTGGTGCACTGAATCACATGACATGTAACCCTGCGTATTCCAAACTGACTCTCACGAAGATCCACAATTCAAGATTGACTACTAGCCGAACAGCGTTGCTGTGCATTTTCTCATGGTTACAAATGGTTACCCCATTTTTCTTTTTCGCCTCTATGCTTCCGTTCTCACGCTCGTCACTACGCCACAATTCTAGCTAAGTCAAATGACAATAAAGGCGAAAGAGCTAAGATCGCGCTTTGCCCGATAAATCAGATATAAATCACTGTTGCTAATGCCTTATTATCTAGGTGGCCGTTATAGGAGAAATGAACATTGTAAGGTGATGTCATCTTTAGGAATGAAAGAATTGTCATCTGATGGACAGCATTGCTAATGTCAGCGGTTTCCCGCTAAATCTGCTTTTTTGTATTCCTTGCAGGGCAGGTTCGCCATCTAGTTCACATCCTGGTGACTGTTTTACACTGCTTGTTTTATTTATAGTAGTAAGGAGGGTCTTTTGTTTTCCTAAATTTTTAACTAACATTTTTTTTTCAGTAAGAAGGGCAAGTGCAAACAAAATGAATAAAGAGGGCCGCATGCGGGACGCGAGTTGGACCACGCTGGCTAACCAACCCTTGGTAAATCCTTAAATTTCCCGGTGAGTAACATTAACAATGCTAGAAACTCCCTCCATATCTCTGAGATATCGTTCTGCAGAATATGTAATCTTTGGAGAATTCTGAGCTCTGTGAATGACTTTCAGTTTAGTTTCCACCGCTGTCTAAATGATAACTTATTAACATTACCTAAATTCTTAGTAACTCATATACGTATCCAAACCTAATACGCATAGACGATTTCTAATACTTCTCTGTGCCTCATTTGCTGGCGTTCTTCTTATTTTCAGATTCTGCGCGTTAATAAAATTTCATATGCATGTTTAAATATAATACATATTTGCATGCAGAATAAGATTCATCATTTTAAGACTGTTTTTGATGAATCTTGAAAGACAATCAGTTGAGCGAGAAGTAATTGCATTGGGCTCTTTGAGCAGTTTACCAGAATGAGACTGAAATCACCTACGTATGTCGTGAATCATCTTTAAGCAATCAATGAAATGATACAGCTTTTCGGAAGATACTTAAAATCTCTAACAATGCGAAATATCTCTTATATTTGGGCTGGATATCTGAAAGTGTAACGTTCTGTTCATTTGAAATACAAATATTTATTTAACTTCATTTAATTCTACAGAATTTTGGGTATTTTGAAAATGGTTTTGCGCACTTATCGAGTCAGAATACGTATAGCACGGGAGGAGACCATCAATAGAGCAGGTACACCATCATTTCGACTTTCAGCTTAATACATATACGGCAGTAAAACTAATTGAAGTGTCATCACCCGAAAGACTGCCTTACGCTGCTGACATAACTTAAAGTGTTTAACTCCAGTTTAAGGCGGCAAAATAAAATCTGCAGACGAAACTTATGGAGAGCTACCAGTCAGACTTGAGTCGTATGTTTTTGTCCTCGTCCATTCATCACTGCACCACTTCCCATGCGCTTGCATCATTATCAACAGGAAACGTCAGCTCTGCAGTCGGCTGTAACTTGGTTTCGCTCCAATATAACGCATAGCCAAGATGGTTCTCTGCACAGTTATTTTAGTTGCCACCAGTGACGTCACGACAACAGATCCGCAAACCACGTGCTCATTTGTTTCAGAACGCTGGAGACAATTTGCATGCTAAAAATTGGATGATATAAGGATGAAAAATAAGGTCCAGGGCATGATCTATTCTTGTGCACTTGGCAAACGCAGGCTATTAATTTTTTAAACTCCTAGCAATAAATCCAAACCTCATTGCTCAAATTAATTAAAATATACTCTTAAAATAAATATTCAACTCGAAGCTGATTTCTCCGTTGTTATCTGAAAATTAATAAATTCGGAAAGTTGAAAGGGGGCTAACTGTGAATTATTTCATTTTCGCATAATTTACAAGAACAGTATTAAATTTTGGAATTGTGCTTATTACTATTCTGTCACTGGTAAAAAAAATGTATCTTCAATTTTGCATAATTATTACAGTACATTGTTGTTCCAAAAAGAAATCTTTAAATAAATCAGTGGGCAGCAATCTTTTGTTCTGGTATTCATATTGGGTCTCATACATACATACGAATAACAGTATCTTTCCATATTGTATACTAATGATGATTAAGCAGGTTAATGCGGCTGATCTAAACTACTTTTATTTATAGTTCATCTGCACGATTTTGTGACTTGTATCGATGCATTCGAAATTAAATTTTGAATTAAGTTCGTTTGCATAGTTCCTCAAATACTTATGTTGATGAGGTTCTGTATCTTGTAATGTAAATAAGGAGCAATAAAAATGCCGAGTTTTAAAACAAATTTTTAATAATATGCCTCTTCGTAAAGATCTTCTTCCTCCTTATATATAATAGCTAATAATGGCTGACAATATTTTAACTTAATTCGAAAAGAGAAATTATGGTGTTATCAATGGTAAAAGCATTAAAAAGTTCAGTTTTCATTCATTAATTAAATTCTCGCAACAAATTTACTTATGTCTTGAATTAAAATGAAATACTATTTTTGATTTCGAGTTTAAAATGCGAAGGTTTTTGCTAAATCATACATATAACACGACATCCTGATTTCAGGAAATTCTGCTATGGTTAAATTCCTGCCAGAAGAATGGCCGTGTAGTAACTTTCACAGTTATTTTGTACATTTTAATGTTTTTTAAATATTCTAGTTTATGTAAACATCATTAAACTATTATTTAATAAGATTTCATTTCTTTTTGGGGGGTTGTCTTTTAATGATATTTTAAATCGAATAGGGTAGAAAGAAAAGTCTATGCTCTTTATTTGATAGTTTTTTCGTATGTTGCAAATATATAATCACCCCTCTAATCTGCCATCACACTGAAACAGAGTTGCTAATATTGGACGTTAAATAGAATCTTAATGCCCAAGTTTATAGATTTAATAAATTCTTCAAGCTGTAAATATTCCTATTTAAAATATTGTCGAAAAAACAAAGACGAATAAAATTGAAACATTCTGCTCATTCTTCTGAGATGTTTAGTTATTTAGACTAATGTCTGAACATAAAACTATCTAGAGATGGACTATGCATTCCCCTCTTACAGAACACAATATTTCAGTTTCGATCACTTGAAACTGTATATACCTACAAGAAAAAATACGTAGATTTGATTTTGCAGCAATAAGAAGGTGTTCGATAACTTTCTTTATTAATTCTAACTGTACCATTCTACGTATTTAGGTAGGAAAATGCTACATAAGCACACACATTTTGGGAGATAAAAACTGAAGAATGGATATGATTTGTGTACAATTTGATGGCTAATACTAAGATTACCAGCTTTAAATGCCATTTAAAGGTTTTAATAATAGACTTAAAAGAAAAACGTTTTATACCGCTATCGAACCGACATTTCTATCAAAACGTGCTTCGAAGAAACCTTCGGAACATTACATGCGATCTTTCGTTATATCATGGATTAGAGAATATTACTTACGTTATTATTAGTCCAAAGGGATTTGAATTCCGAAGAACTATTACTTTCGTTTTGGCATTTTACGTCATTTCACTTTTCAATTTACTGCTTATTTTATTTTATTTTATTTTATTTTTTTGACGTAGCTTTCTCTTCAAAAATCGTCTGCGTTGACGGGAAAATAAAAAGGAATTTTAATTACAGTTCTAAATAAATAGCCAAATAAATGTGAAATTCGTAACAATATTCTCTAAAACTTTAACGAATTTTTCATTAACAAACTCAAAGATTTCAAAGCCAGCAATACCAACGTTGTACAGAAAAACATTTTTATCTCCAGCGCGTGAGAGTGTGTACCGAAATTTCTAAAGATATGCTCAATTTAAAATTATTTTGCGATATTGCTGTTGAACTGAATTTTATGGTTTAAGTGCGAAGAACATGGTATTTAACAAATAAAGGTAACACACAAAATGTTAAATAAACGCCCCTTTGGACGTAATTAAAATCTGAAACCTTTCAGATTTTTTTTATAAAGGTTACACTGTTTTTATGAGCGTAGTTTGTTTTCAGTTGATCACGTAACTACTCGCGCTTTGGCAACGAGAGTATATTTTGTTTTTTTCTGTTATTTTGGTCTTATCTACCCGGTGGCACTACGCATGTGAACAATAATTATTATTGCTCAGTTTTGATTTCTCATGCTACGACGTCACGAACGCCATATAAGCCATTTTTAGTACTTTCAGCTAGCACATTTGTTAAAGTGTAGAAGCAAGTATAAATTCGGAACATAAAATAACGGGTTATTGAAAATAAATACTTTACAAATTCTAATAACAAAGGCAATGTAAGTGGATATGTAGTACGACTACCATTCAAAACATACATCATGATACCTGACATATAAATTCCTACGTAGTTATCATACATTACATGAAATATTGAGCAGAGTTCCAAATAATGATCTAACATAGTAATTAACTTAAAAAATTTAACACAGTCATTTTAAGGTACGCATTCCAAATTGACATTATTTTATTTAACACTGAGCTTTTAGCTGCTCTTTGAGAACATTTAACATTTGATTTATCATGGATAGCAAATAAAATTATGTATATCGATTATAAAAATGCTTATATTTTCACTTAATTTTAAATGATTTTTTTCCACATCTTTAACTTTTCTTACTCAGACCAATATTTTTAAGTTAAGCATTGAACTTTACGGCTGTTAATTATTATTCTTATACAAGCCATTTAATACTCCTTACTCAGTCTATATTTTATAGTTCTACTTTAATTTATATTTTCTTCAATTTCTCATTCTGTAATAATCTTACCATTACTAATTCTACTATTTTACTCCATTTAAGTACTATTATTAACTTCCTTGGCATCTTCAACCTTTATCATTTCCTGCTTATTCAGATATTTCCGTATAATTTATATATGAGAATGTGTGTTTTTAAGCTCGTTGATGTTACAAATATTTAGTTTCGAACCTCAGTTGCCTTTAAGTTAACACGATATATTCCAGATTTTTACAATGAAGTGCTAACTTTTACCTGTAATTTTATTACCATATTCATTGTTTCATGTACTCGTACAGAAATCTTTCCTTTCATTTTGAACATTTAATACCTTTTAATTCAGCATTTTTTTGTTCATTGATTTTACAGTAATACCATTATTTTCATACTTTAAATACCCTGACTATGCTATTTTTCGCTTATTGCATTTATCGTGGATTTACGGCTATTTTTACTTTCAAAGACAACTTTCAAGAGAAACTAACATTTTTACGTTGCATGTGCAAAGAACTTCTTATAGTCAATACTTCCAGTATTGATTCAGAAACGAATTACCCAGCGTTCAATGATTTTATCCATTAATTACCATCTTATCTCTTGAAATTTTGGTTTATTGGCATACTTTCATTTCTAGAGCATAATGCTAATACATTTATTCGAACTTAATTCAGTTCAAACCTAATTAATTCACTATCCTACTTCACTGATGGTCTATTTTATAATTTCTTTTACTACGATTCTCTTTCATTAATTTTATTTACGAATACATTTTCTTATGAATGATATCTTACTAAAGACTACTATAGCGTTTACACAACACATCATTAACAATAGCCATATATTTACAGAAGGAACCAAAGAAAGAATAGTAAGAGATATTTTACCAAAATCTACGTTATATTTTAACTTTCTTACACGTCGAATACAGAAATTTCTTCATAAAAGTCCTCATCATACCACCTAATATTTCTTACTAATATCTATTTAATGAGGAAGAACTCTTTTTTTTCAGTGCAGAATTACACCAAAAATAATGTTCCATTCTTATAATTGTAAGTATGCATAAGAACGTTCTACGTATTTCGGACAACTGTAATTGATACTTAATTTCACCGTTTTTCAAGGCAAAAACTCCAAAGACTATCTAACTTATTCAAATTTTCCTACATTACATACTCTCTTCAGTAAAGAATACCCATATTAGAACTATTTTCTTAGCATAACGTTAAGAATTAAATACGAAATAAGTGAAATAAATGTTCCCACAGCAGAATCTTTACTGTTTTACCCAAATAAGAGTAGAACCTGTACCGAATTTAAATTATCTACCCAGAATTCCCAACAAGTTTTAGAAAATGTTCTATAGAAAGGAATTATAACGAATAAGTCTTAACAGATTCTTATCGGTTTCAGATTTACTCTGAGTGGGAAAAAACTGAAGCTCCGTTTATCAGTATACACACAAAAATCATGAACATTTCATAGTACAATCAGCACTATAGGTACATTTGATACTGATTCAATCTAATTTTAACATTTAATTAACTTTCAAGTAGGATTTTTAAAAGATAAGCATAATTAAGAGATATATTATTAGATTAGTCCTAAGCGTTATTGGGGGAAAATACAATGAAATATCCAATACTCATATACACGCTAAGAAAATCCAATCATTAGGAGCAGTTAACGCTTGCATATTTTTTCGATGAAATGTAAAATCTTGTAATACGTCATTACAAAACCTAAGTAAGATTTAAAAACAAATATTACAAAAAATATCTTGACAGAAAAGAAAATATAAACAAAAAATAATTTTAAAATCTGTATTATTTGTTTTCAAAAAGTACTATTCAATAAATCTTTAAACAAATCAATTTCTTCACCTACATACAAACTTTGAACATTAGTCAGTACATCATTTATATTAATAACATCAAAAATGACATCAGTAGCAATTCGTTTACTAAAATTTATATTGCATTCATTTTGACGAATAAAGTCGTTTGCCGTTTCAGTCCAATTAACTGTAAACAAAGCTTGGCCAAAATAATTTTCACATTTTTCGGCGCGGCTTGTTGATAAGCATTCATGTCCTAGCTGATTGTTATAACCTACTTGGCAACTAAAACACACAAAAAGTTCTGTAATTTTGTTATACATATATTTTTCAATACACTGAAAACGTCCTAAAGAGTCCTGAAGTTCATAAAATCCATTTGGACGGTCTGGATCGCCAGCATATTCACGTTCAAAATGTATGTCACCAGCCAACTGCTTTCTCACAAAATAGTTAAGAGTTTTAAAAATAAGAGTTTGCCTCGTAACGGCCCATATTTCGCTATATTTTGAGTCCAGTTTAAGTAAATGTTCTTTCCTCAACAGAACACATTCCGGTACGAATTCCAGTGTAAAATCCTTTCTTTGAAACAATCTTTAGAGTGATATAATTATTTCGGCGTTGACATTTTGTTTCGAAAGACATACATCTAGCCTTCAAAGGAAGCAAATGTATTTGCATGATCGCAGACTTCTTTCCAAACTAGTGGAGACAGCAAAACTCCATCTTTGGTAGGATGTAACACACTATTGTCATCAGTCTCATATTTCCGCACGTGAACACGAGTCAAACCTAAGAAACACGATACAGTCACAAAAATATCCCCTCCAAGATGAAACACATTCTTTGGTAAAGAATCAAGTTTCATCAAAGTTTCATCATTTGAAGCACCGTGAAACACTTTTGATGGTAAACATGAATTTGCATGCCGACTCAGCAGTTGTCCTGGCGTATCTCGAGTATCTCATCTTGTAAACATTCTTTCTTGCGCGGAAAAATCTGTTTATTCATGCACGGTCTTTGGGGTTATGGAATTAATCATGCCACCGTAATAATTAAAATCCATTTCATCAAACGAACGCTTCACTTGCGGAAGTAAAAGTTTTCTGAACGTCAGACTTATTCGAGTAGTCTTGACTTCGGGCTGGGATGGGATATTGTGTTTTCAGAATACATTCGTGGGGGGTTTCATCACCAGAAGCGATCCGTGTTCCAGACTTAGAATGTGAGTCATGTCATTCTCCCTCGTAAAATGCATCACTCGCGTCGAACCGTAACTCAGTGAGGGAATGCAGCACGTATGAACTGATCATCAAATTCGTTTTCAGTCATAGTTAGTATGCTAAGAGTCAAGAGTGACTGCCTCGAAGTACAATCGTCTAAGATTTACCTTCCTACACCCGCGAAGAAACTTCTTCCTTTGTCTGAAAAATGTTGATACGATAAGAGGTCATGACATCAATTTTTCAGCGTTTCGATTGGTGGAAAATGTTCTTAATTATGGACAAGAGGTTCGTTTCTTGTCCCGCCATCTTGGTTTTCCCCGAATCCGTCATTTTCGAACAAAAGCATGCACAGACGTGATATGGGTGATGTCATCCACCGCAAAACAAATCCTTCAACACGTTCTTCAGATTTTGGAAAGTAGGGTGATTCAGTAAGACCTGTAAACATTCTTATAATTCGAAGTTTATTTCCGAATGACATAGTCTATAAGACCTAAATTTTCAGGTAGAGAAATAGTGAAAGTTAACTATCCTGGAAAATCTGGACGGTAATTATACAAAATTAATTATACTGCAATTCCGTATGAAGCATTCGAGTAAAGGAAATATGGCAGCAAACTCCCACGAAACTTACTGGGCACCTGATCTTCGCTCTTACAAAAGTTTCAGTAGAATTGTAAATTCTGCGTAAAAGCGAAGATCAAATGCCCACTTAGATTCACGAGAGTTTGTTGCCATATTTCCCTTACTCACACAGCAAAGCCGACCCTAGAATATCAATATAATCTAAAGTAAGTGGCTAGCACTATCTATTCAACTACAGAACTACAAACGCGGCATAAATTCAGAGCTAACTCTGTTACACTTTGAACTCTTAAAATCGACTACTTAAATACTGTTTCCGAACTTACTTAAGTTTACATATACGTCATTAAATTTGCATTCTGGCAGGAAATTAAAATCAGAAGGGAAAGAAAAGTTTCTTAAACTAAAAATAATTGGTTAGAACAAAATAAGGTCTTTACAAGTTAAAGCCCAAATGGAGGCTTTCCTGTAAGCCTGAGAGGGGCCGACTGTATTATTTCTGTGAGTGAATAAAAGGGTATTTTGTCCTTTTTTTTACTTATCTTTATAGTTGTAAGAAGACTAGTGAATAGTCGCTAGACTCTTCACTAAAGTTCTAGTAGCCAAGGAGAAGTAAAATTTACTAGAACATTATACCACATTTTCTGTTCTTCTAGTCATTTTTAATGGTTTAAAATCACTTGATAATGCTTCTAAACTTTATCAAGATTAAATCCATTTGGTTTAGTAGATAGGTCCGATGTCCACGGTACATGATGCTTTAATTTTGCCATGTGCATGGCTACTGCATCTGTTGGATCATGCACGAACGATGAGAATTGCAGACATGCATATTGAGCATAGATGTACTTTTGTTCAAATAACTCATGTAATTTCACCCCCATATCTTTGGCCATTCTGCGTATAGATACAAGATCGCAAATTTTCGAGTTCGAACGTCCAGAAAAAGATTCCACAAGCTGCTGTATTGCCCTTATCAAGTTTGGCCAAGTCGTGGTGGATTTGATTCCGTACTTCCGCTGAACCTTCATAAAAAACAGGCTCTGATATGATGATCTCGTTGCAGCCCACCTCAAACGCTCTTTCTTTCACCATAAGTATACCCTAGGCCATCTACTTCTATATGACTCAATTTTCTGAGTAAAAAAATGTATCTCTTCAAAACAGTTCTGTAATTAATTTTTCCTAAACTTCCTTGAAAAGTTTTTCCTTCACACAGAACACTTTAGGATTAACTGCAGATGAAATCTGTTAGGCTTACGTCAGCGTTATCATTTCTAGTCAAAATGCGGAATTGGGCCTATAAACTCCTGAGAAAAACTGCTAGTAGATATATAACTAGATAACAGACTAGGTGGTTCAACTAAAAAATTTTTAACTAAAACTACAGAACACATGCAAATATGTGCCGATAATTCAGTTCAGGAAAGTAAAACAGAATTCTGAAATGGTAGAACTGAAGTTCATATTATTTTCAATAAGATTAACATAAGGCGCTCTTCTTGTCGAGTAAATTTTTCTGAAAATTCAAGAAGAATTACTTGGCAGTCCCTTAGAAGTCATTCACCAACAGGACATAAGCGGTGCTATTAAGTATAAGAAAAGCAAATTTTTCTTTAGCGTTTTTAATCTGTAGAAAGATTCGTTCAATGAAATCATAATTAAATTTTTTAGCGTTCTGGCTTTTGGATCTTTTCACAACAAACGTACAGCATGTGTTTCGGATCTTAAAAGCTTTAATTATTTAATAAAATGCCTTGCATGGATGCACTTAGTTTCCCCTTTTTTTATATACCATAGTTTTCTACGGGTTCTTCAGGTCAATATCATCTTGATTATAAGTGTTTTGCCCAAAATAATTGCATTTAAGTCAACTAAAATAATATCTTAGTTATTTAATATTGTTTAAAGACGTTTCCTGCGGCATTTACCTGTGATTTGCTAAATGTATTCCTTATTTTCCTCTTACATCTTGATTTTATTTAAATTTAGTGTAGCTATTACATAATAGAAATTAAAGAGTGAAAAATATGAATGATTCCATATTTTTCATTCTTTTGTTCGAAAATAAAGAAAGACTTCCAAATCCAATTTCTTCCTTTTTTACTCAGAATGACAAATTAACTTGTATTTTGGAAGATTATCTTTCAAATTTATCATCAGACGAAATGTGGTATGGTCTATGTACATTCATTTAAGAACACTTTCGAATTTTAATATTTAAATTATTTCTTTTTAAATTTTATTATTTGCTACAGATAATGCCAATTCCCTCGAAAAATTTACCATACTTTTTTCTTTTCACCCCTATATTTGCTGGCATATTTTAAACAATTCAAAGCAACTCATAAAAAATATTAAATTTTATTATTTTTGACAGTATACAAAGGTGACTCCTTTATGCTGTTTTTGAGATATTTAGTAAATTTCTTTTTTGAAAGTATTCATTTTCCTAAATCCTATTCTATCAAATCTATAAAAAATTTATTCTGTTTGTAGTGTCTAATCAGGGTCAAAAAATAATTTTATTCCAATTTTCTTTTTCATTTTATTGTTGATATCCGTTTTTTCAGTTGCATTTATTACTATATAAAAATCTACCCTTTACAAACTTTTAATATGTTCTATGTTCCTGTAATACACCGAAGCGCACAGGGTTTTAACAATTAAAGCATTAAATAATGCAAATTATAAATGTTTACAGTTCGTTTTGTTGTGAGGTTGTCGACATCTTTTATTTGCCTGAACGATGATACAAGCACGAGAAGTCTATATAGGATGTGTTGAGAGCTCTGTTTATGAATTAGATTTAATTTTTTAATTGCCGTATTTAATAATTAAATATTTTTCCCGAAGCACACATGAAAAAGCAAACTTATATTCATCCTTTAATTAGATTACATGTTCCGGTTTCATAGTATTTGCGCTGCGTATGGAATTTTTTTAATAAAAAAAAGTTTGGTTATGTAAAGAACATGTATCCTTTCTGTGACATCAATGTTTCAACGCTTCACAATACCTTTTCTCCTGTGAATGTTCGGAGAACAGTCTCGCGTTCTGGGTATCGTTTGCTTTCCGACGCACGAACTATTCTTCAACTGAAGATGAATTCGCGCTTTTAGGCAGGTTCGTTCAAAAATAGCTCGGCGCAAACTTCAAGCTAAAGTTTACGTTTTAAAATAATGCGGCTGCAACTTTCTATCTTCCGTCATGGATATTATGACAAGTGAAGAAAAGTTGTTTATGCGTAACGCAGTGAAAAAAAAATCACGTGGCCGGCAGCTCCCGTGTTTACTTTCTTATGATGTATATATTCTCTCTTGAGTGACTCTGAAGTTTTCCACCATTTTCCGATAATATACATATTACAGCATGTTTACATGGCCGCGATTTTCTTCAGTTCTCAAAATTAAAAATGCATTCATTGCGTTGAAACTGGCCATGATAAACTGAGACTATGGAATTTTATTAAATGTAATTTACGAAAAGTACTTTTTTTTAATAACGAAATTATATAAATTCTGAAACGATACTTTCTGAGCAGCTGTGTGAAATTCTACTTTGCTTTCGACATGATTAACATTTCCTATGCAAAAGAAATTCTGCTGATTTTATGGATTTTTACATCAGTTTCATTTATAGTTTCCACTGTGAAAAGTGTCACAGAAATACAGTGACAGCGTTATATTACTAATAGACTACTGACGCAAATTTCCAGTTGAATTTCTAATTTATACTCCTCATCATTTCTTCCAAGAGTTATACTATTTACTTTCGCCGTCTTACACTTCGGTAATACCTAACATTTCTGAATCTGCATTGTCTCAATAACACTGATCACTATCAGATACAAATCTCAACAAATACATTCACATTCTTCATTTTCTTGTGTTTATTATAACTGTTTAGAATCAAAGTTAATCAAACGCCACTACGAAGAAAGATGAGTATGAATACAGTGTATAAACCTAGTACGTATTAAAGAAGCCTACTAGTATTCTATTATAAGGAGACGTAGAAATAGGATTCAGAATTTCATTTTATTATACACTAGCCGCTGCGCGGCCAGCCTTCGTCTGGCTTTTTTAAGTCTACCAGAAAAATGCCTAAAGAGAACACCAAACATTAAATTTGAAAACTGCACAGAATTTTATTCTGCAGAACAATTTTATCGAAAAAGAAACAAACAACAGCGGAAAAAAAATTCAGTTAAAAATGCATTACATATAAAAAGCATACAACAAAATAAGCAATATCCCTTAATACAAATATTAGTTATATTAATAAATAAATTAACCAACTTCCCTTTGCAAAATCTTAAGAACTCAAATGGTATAAACAGATTAAGAACTTAAACAGATTAAAAAATATCATGCAAAACCTTTTTATAATTAAAATTATATATAATTAAAACATAATATTGCAACGAAATAAGCAATATCCCTTGATACAAATGTTAATTATCCTAATAAAGTAATTAAACAATTTACCGTTGCAAAAAGAAACAACTTTTTAATTTCTTAAACTTTTCAGTCTCTTAAAAACAGTAACATAAGAAATACGATGAAAAATTGTTGCCAAACCGAAATTTTTAAAAGAATGAAACTATTCAAAATGATGCAATTTCATCAAAAATCTATCAACAACAATAAGAAAGGAAAATTGTTGCCAAAACTACATTTTAAAATATCTGAGATGTGAGAAGTGTATTCGGAAGCTTCATTTAAAAAATTTAAAAAAAATACAAAATATTATTATTTTTCCAAAATTCTTTTTTTAAAAGGAGTCGAAAGGATTAAAGTTCAACGTGTCCAAAAATCAAAGGAAAATAAACAGCACATTTTTTAAAATAAGTTTTTTTAAAAAAAATTCCGCCGAAAAGGTGTTAAGCTCACCTTCCTAAATAAATTCGTATTTAATCGATTTATTGAAATACGAAATTTATTTTAAGTTCGTAAAATAGCTAAGTGTCTACGCTTCACGACGATGTAAAAATGAAATGTATAGAGTGAAATCTCGCTTTACTGTAGCCCATTATGTCTCAAAATGACGCCATTTGGTCACAAAACATAAAATAAAAAATATTCTAATTCGAATTTCGAAAAAATCGCTTCGAGGTGCACTGGCTCTTGTGTAGATACACCTATGTACCAAATTTCGTGGCCCTGGGTCTATTAGCTTACTCGCAACACGAACGAAAGACACACACACACAGACTCTTTGTTTTATTATATGTAGAGAAGATTTAAAGATAAATAGATTGAATATTTGCTTATTGTTAGTAGTGAGCTTCTCAGTTAAATCAAATAAAGGTACTGTTTTTACTCTGGCTTCATATTTTGCGATAATATTTCGAACAACGACTAGAATTTTAAGAATTTGTTATTTTTGACCTCCCGGCAACCTAGATACATAAGTACGGGAGGTAATGTTTTCGGTCTAAAAATTTGATAGAGAGTGAATAAGGAGGAATTATGGTCCCCGAATATGTTTTTAATGCGTTCACAATAATGTCTGTCTCCCTCCGTTGACAATTTTTTCGTCCGTAACAACTCTTACATTAACTTCCAAAAGTTTCTCTTTTTCGTATTTAAACTTTCTGAATTCAT
This sequence comes from Stegodyphus mimosarum, assembly GCA_000611955.2. Classification (NCBI taxonomy): domain Eukaryota; kingdom Metazoa; phylum Arthropoda; class Arachnida; order Araneae; family Eresidae; genus Stegodyphus; species Stegodyphus mimosarum. Next base: position 93,708 of record KK117688.1, read on the forward strand.
ATAAAGTATTAATTAAACTTTCGGTAAAATTAGACAACCAGAAGTGGTACTTGAAGCCCATAACAGTTGTAACTTAAGTTACTTGACTAATAGTACCATCAGAATAAGGCCACGAAATTCATCGTGGCAAGGACAGCAAGACTGCCCTATCATTGGCTAAAGCCCTGAGCGCCATACGGGCGACAGTAAGACCTCACTCAGTTCCGCCCGAATTTTGATACAGAGCAGCCCAGGTTCAAGTTCATGTTGTAGTGCAGCGGACACCAATTGTTTAACTATTGGTAATGTGGGTATTGTCCAACTGCACTATCTGCAACTGGAGAGCAGCCCAAGGAAACAGGTCCGAGGGTCTCTCAACCTGGTTCCCCTACCACCAACCTCTCTAGAGGACTTTCTACTCGCCATGCATTCAGAGTGCCCTCTTTCTGCAAGGACACTATACATTTACAAGCATCCATGCCTTCTCCGAGATTCTAAACTAGGCACTTTGGTATCGCAGTAGACTTCCCTAACCAATACACTGTCTGGGCATCACATTACAGTTTACAGTGTTTAATGAACACCCAGAAGTGATACTTTACTTGAAGCCTGTAATAGTTTTTAATAAAAAACCTGTATTAAAATATAATCTAAAACTTTTCAGTATTAGTATTTAAGACATTTATGTCAAAGGAAACAACATATTAGATTTTGGATGTTGCTTATCTTCAAGAGGTCCGACGGAGTCAGATCAAATCAAGGAATCCATTGACGGAAAGGAAATCGATAACAAGGCGGGGAAAAGTGTAAATATCGTCCCATAGGATATTCATACAGTCCAGGATATGTTCAGGAGATGCCTGGTGTTTGTAGCATTTGGGACAAAGGGGGAAGGTTTTGTTACCCACTACGAAAGTGAGGTAATTCAGGTGGCCAGAGGCAAGACGTGCAAGGCAAGAGCTGGATTTCCTGTCACAGGAAAGAGCCAGAGAAAGTCCTGGTAACCTTTGTAAGAGAAAGTCCCGGCTTTGTAGTAATGGTGAGTCAGAGGTGCCTGTCAATCGGTTTTAATCTGGGCTTTTCTCTGAGAAAAAAGTTCAAGGTAGAAGCGCGGAAGAAGAAGGAGCAGGATGACCTGAGCCCTCTTTTGCTAAGGTGTCTGCAATTTCATTGCCTCCAATGTCCACATGAGACGGGATCCATTGAAAGTAGATATTATGCCAAAGGGAGATAATTTTCAGCTTGTGTAGAATAGAAAGGCTTGTTTGATCTCCCAAGCAAGTCCATTTTTGCAGATGTTGAGTTGAGCTGCGACTATCGGTTAATATCCAGATATCACCATAATTAGTTTCGTCCATGATGGATTCCAATCCGATGTTAATGGCCATTTGTAATGGTAATTTGGGTAAAAACGGTATACTGGAAGCGATGCTTTACTCGAAGCTCTGAACAGATTATGGGGTAAAAGTACTTCTCATACTTGGTGTTTAAGCAATCATAGTTGAGTGTAACATATTACATTTTGACTTTGTATGATAAACCGGAAGTGGTAATTCTCAATAGATTTTCTTGAAAAATATAGAATCACTACAATAAGAGTTTAACCTGAAATAATGCAAACATATTAAGGGTATTATATCTAGGCATGATAGTTATTTACATCAAGCCGCAGAAGAGAATGATTTTTATATCGATCTTTTGATTCGCAGAACTTTAAATTCTTATAATTCGGGCGTGTTACGAAAAAAACGCATTTGTTATTCTCTTGCACTGTTGATATTGACGATGCCCAAGCGCAAAACACTCACTGCTTTGCTTTTTAACTGGTTCTGGAAAGCACGGTAGTTCCTATTCATCTTTAAATTCCAAGAACTAATGAGCACTGTTTACTGACGCCTTAATATCGCGAAGATATACGTGCAGATCTAATTGAATTTAGACTTTTTGATACTGTAAAAATAACACAGAAGAAAATTAAATTACGGTATTCTTTTCAAAGTATTTATTTTAAATATATTATAAACCCTTAATTTTCTTTAATTAAAAACCAAGTATTCAATCAATGTTTTTTAACGGCTCAATGAAATACAATTTTTAATAAAAGGAAATGAAGAGGCAAACATTTGATTACAAGTTAAAAATAGGTTTTATAAGCGCAGGTTTTTACAGAGTTTTTTTTAAATATATTTTTATATCTAATAAAATATAACAAAATTTCGTATTATAAGATTATTAAACGGAAAGGGAAAACCCGTCAGTCATTACTTCTAGATGGAAAGAAGACTCCAAACGAAAGCCCGAAAAAGGTATGTACTGTTTCTAATGTTTCTAAAGTTAAATCATTAGTAACAAGAGAAACTCCGCCGACGCAGAAATCAGTTGCAAAGTCTTTAAATACGTCAATAGCAATAATAAATAAAATAATAAACCAAGATTTACAGCTTAAAAAGTATAAAGCTCATCAGCTTTTGCCGAGACATGTGGCTAAATGCAGAATAATTTATAGAACCTTGTATAAATACTATTTAGGAGGAGATAAATGGAAATAATTGTGATTCTTGACGAAGATAGGTTTACCTAAGTGACTCCAAGGAAAAAAAAGGTCTATTTATCATCGAAAACGAAGAGACAAAACGAGATAAATGTTAAATTACATTTTCGGACTTACCTTTTTGGTATAAGCAGAAGGAATGGTGTATGTGGTATGTATCCAGCAATACGTGTTGATGATGGAAGAAGGAATGTCCTGCCCGTGAATGCAGTCAATGGGATCACCTACGTATTGCTTGGTAGTCACCACGATGCAGAATGTCAGCAAGCAGAGAACGGTGAACGTGTAGTGCAGGCGGAAGACTTCGTTGTCGATATGAGTCCTCCCAACCTTCACTAGGCTCTTGAGACTTCTTAGAACATCCAACATAGTATGGTCTTAAACTGGGCTTATGTTGCAGTTTGCGTAGTTTGTGTAACAAAGAATTCATGTATTTTAAATCTTCTGGTTTAACTCTGATGGCATAATACTCTCAGCAATGATGGCAAGGGGCAAGGTATAGTATTCAAATGATTGTCAGAATGTGAATGAATATATGATTAAGTAAGGATGCATTTTGGAAAAGGAATTTCAAAATTCATCTGCTAAAAAGAATGCGTCATGATGAATTTACAAATGATGGGACCTTCAAACTCTGCCTCGTCAGCATTCATTTAAGGAAATGATTATTTAAAAAATAAGATCATGTCTGTAACACAACGCAGACACCGGATGACTAATATTATTTGTAAAAGATCGGATCTTTTCTTTAAGAATTGCATTTCCGAAAACGTTTATATTTCTGTTTCAGTCTACGATTTAATGTAATATCTTATCATTCAGAATTCTTTCTAAGGATAGTGACTAGATCTGAAAAAAAAATGAAAATGTACATGAGTTATATTTGAAGCCAACAACTTAATGAACAAAAATTTTAATCTAAATTAATTCATCTAGTTTAATACTATTTATAGATAAAGATGGTAATTATACGATTTCAGTAAATAATGTACGCGAGTGATGATAAATTGGCACACGAAAAGCATAATTTGAGGCCTTAATGAATGGCTCCATGAGTGATGAATGGCTCCATGAATGAAAATCAATGCAAATTTCATAATATAGTGAATTTATAATTAATTTATTTGCGCATAATCCAAGCTTTCTCCCAAACCCAAAATTTTGATAAAATGTGTATTTTATACGATCTTATCAACATCAACATATACCTGATACCTCATGCAACTGGTACACCTTGCACAAAAAAAAAATGGTACAGTTCTATGCATCCCGTTCTACTGGACCGCTTGTCGAAATTTAACTTGCTGTTTCCATGTCTCCAAAGTGCGACTTAGTATATATATTAGATTTATATATAGCATTGTTCTAACACAGGTATTTTGATACAAAACCGGACTTTTTCTGAAATATTTTGTTTCCTATTTCGATTCTGCGACTCAAATTATGCCAAACCGCCAAGTTTTGTAAAAATCGCACGAGTAGTTTTTAAAACATCAGCTCTCAAAATTGTAGCTCCTCCATGTTAATTGAATTCCGTATATATTTATTAATATCTCTCTTTTTTTAAACTTATTTGATTCTTCCTTTCACATTTCGAAATTTAGGTTCATTCCAAATAAAATTCGCCCATTTTTTTCATTTATTTTTACAATTTGTATTTTTAAATAATTTTTGTAAATTTTTCGAAAACCGCTTTGAAAATATACCTATACCATTTTTACCATCATCTTAAAGAAGATGTATTTCTAAGCATGCCTACAAAAAATTAGAGTGTTTCATTCAAAATTTCCTAAGATATAAGTGAATTTATATATTGGCGCATTTTGAAATTTGGCATGGTTATAAGCGATAACGCCATTATTTGAAAGTATGAACGATGCCTTTTTTCCGCTCGTGTGCAATGAAAAAAAGGAAAGGACAGTAGGTTGCTATAAGTTAAGAACTTCGCCAAGCGAATTTTTCTTAGAGTAAAACTGAAAAAAGTGCGCCAAGGTAACTTTTTCAATTTCTTACCAAAAATTACAAAATTTAATATTTATGCATAATTTGAGGCGTAGAATTGAAATACGGAAAACACTGGTATGCTGTTTCAAAAAAAGTCCGATTTTGTGTCAAAGTACCTATGTTAGAACAATGGTATTTATAAATGTAATATTTTTAATAAGTCGCCAAGATATGGAAAACGCAAGTTAAATTTCGGCAATCGGTCTAATAGAACAGGAGATATAGAATTGTTCCTTCTTAGCCCAAAGGGGTAATTTGCCCATACGAGCTATTAATTTCGCTTTGCGATTTTGTCTCGATTCATTATACGTGGCGAATCGCTTTTTAAATTGTTGCCGCCAAATATTAGAGCCCTGTATTGTATTTAAAGAATTCAAATAATGAAGAATCTGCATGAATGTGTCTATGTTTCTAGCTTTATGATAATACCTAGAACCATCCAATTTTGAATAACGTACGTTTCCACCCGAATATGGGCATCTTGAAGCCAAAATTTAGAATTTGTTTTATTATCTATTTCATATTTTGTAAAGCATTTATGAGTTTTCGATTACGAGACTCAGCGATTTCATAGCGAGCAATGGCATGCACTGTACGGGGAAAAAAACATTTTTATCTCCAGCGCACGAGACTGTGTGTCGGAAATTCTAAAGATATGCTCTTTTTACTTTATTTTGTGATATTGCTGCTGAATTGAATTTTATGGTTTAAGGGCGAAGAACGTGATATTTAACAAATAAAGTACAAGGTTAAAAAAAACACCCCTTTGGGTGTAGTATGAAATCTAGAGCTTTCAGAATTTTTTTCCCTATAAGTATTTTTTTCCTGTGTGTGCGTGCAAGGTATACCTCTCTTTATTTTAACTATGCTGTAAAAAGATAATACACTCACGTTTGTGAAAATTGCAACACCAAGAAGGAATCGTCATAATTGAATGCAATTTAATACACAGTTGAGTGGTAGTGGTACAAATAAATGATTAAATGTTCAAAGCAAACAAACAAGAACAAGAGATCAGAATCAGTATTTTGTGTGGCCCCCACGCGCCGCAATAAGTGCTGCTACACGACGTGGCATGGAGTCAAACAAAGTTTGAATGTCTGACTGAGGAAGAGCATTCCATATCGTTTGTACGCGTACCCAAAGTTCGTCTGCAGACGCAACAGGACGAGGATCACGAGCAAGACGCCGACCAATGACATCCCACACATGTTCAATTGGCGACATATCCGGGGAACACGCAGGCCAAGGAAGAAGCTGTACCTGCTGCGCTGCAAAGAAGGATTTAACAATCCGAGCAGTATGAGGGCGGGCATTGTCCTGTTGAAATACAGCGCCTGGCAAGCTTTGAAGGAAGGGAACAGCTTCGGGCTGTAGAACTTCACGGATATACCGGTTGCTGTTCAGATTGCCCACAATTCGTAGCAATTGAGATCGTCTATGATATGCTATGGCGCCCCAGACCATAACTCCGGGTGTTCGTCCACTGTGGCGTTCGATAATGCACTCCGGAAGGTGGCGTTCACCGGCATAGCGTCTGACACGAATGCGGCCATCATGGTACCACAAATTAAAGCGGGATTCGTCAGAAAACACGACATGCTGCCAATCAGCACGCCAGTCTCTATGCTGATTGGCCCATTGTAGCCGCAGGCGGCGATGGTCGTGCGTTAGGGGGATCCTGTATAAAGGAGTCCGTGCGCGCAGTCCACACTGCAGCAGACGTCTACGAATTGATGAAGCACACAATGAAACACCTGTAGCTATTGACCACAGTGCTGCCAATTGTCTAGAGGAAGCTGTACGGTCCGTCCGCGCCATGCGGACCAGGTGTCTATCATCGCGAGCTGACGTCACATTTCGGGGTCCACTCCCGGATTTCCGAGTTGTCCGACACTCGTCCGTCCACTGCTTCCAAACGCGCATCACTGTGCTGCTGTTACGCTGCACACGAGAGGCTACTGCACGATACGACAATCCAGCTTCACGAAGGCCGATGATTCTCCCTCGTTCAAACTCTGTAAGTTGTTCAAATCTCGCTCTCTTTCGTCGACGAGGCATAAGTACAGATTGAGTTAACGTTTACCACTAGCAGATAACCACCGATAACCATACACGCCTCGCTACAGCCGTCTATTTATTCGGATCCATCAGCCGTTCAGAGGGCGCTGCTCAGCATACGCATGCGCTACGGATTTGCAATTCTAATCATTTGCATATCATACGCTACTTTGCATTTCCTGAAAATTTCAGCTCACTCGCGTAAGTCCTTCATGGTGTTGCAATTTTCACAAACGTGAGTGTATAAAAGTTAAATCGCAGAGCATGAAATGGGAAAAGGAAAAAAAATTACAGTGCGAGCTTTAAAAGAACGTTTCTGCGTTTACGTTAAAAATGGTTTTTCAAAATAGCTCACATTTACACCAAAAAGCATTCTTGATTGAATTTTTCTTGTAAATTTAACGACTTGGCAAACTCTACCCATGTAAAGTAAAAGATTTTCATTACTTAACTATTTCACAGCTGCGCATTGTCTACTCATATAAAGTAAAAGATACTCATTAGTTACTTTAATTCTTCTTATTTAAATATATTGTTACTTGTGTACGGGTTCGTAATATTTTGAATGAACACAGAACTAAAGATAGCTTGATAAAATTTATTTTACCAAAAGAAACAATTCACAGTTCTGGAACTTTTCACAAAAATACTCGTACAGCTCCTCGCAGTATCACAGAGTACAATCAATAATTCAATAATTACACTTCAAACTACTAGGAACGCTAATGACAACGAAATGCAAAGCGCATCTCGAATGCGAAGCTCTTTTAGTATCTCAATACTTCGAATTCAGCTCTGAGCTAACAACAACTAAACTGATAAATTGATGCCCCGGCCAGTCTTGTATAGTTTTCTCTCGGTTGTCGAGAGATTTTTAGTGCTTCTCGAAATTACTGGAAGGCATAGGAGGGCCGGATACAGTTACAGTTGCATAGAGGATCAATTACAGCTTTTCAATTATAATATCCATTGCATTACACAGGGACCTGACTAAAATGTCCCCAGTTTTGGCAACATTTGGCGCTATCTCGCCAGATTAGTCAGATAGCCACTTACTCAATGTTAGATAGACCCCGTATTCTTATTTTTCCGGCAGCGCGTCGTTTTTCTCAAGCTTTTCATGTTACATTATACAGAAAACTACAGCAATTTCACATATAATTTTGCTAATTCTATCTACATAGATGTACACATATTCATCTATGTATCTATGTACAAAATTCGTAACGTTATTTTAATAATGTCGGTATAATGTTATCTTATTTTAATATTAGATTTTTTTCGGTAAATAAATAAAATGTAGTATATTTTTTGCATATATAAATATTGGGTTGGAAACTAAGTTATTGCGGATTTCACTCATAGATGGCTTCAGTTGAATTTTTAGGTTTGCAAACGTAGTACAAATGTAAAACGCATTTTGTTATTTGATAGTTGGCAATTCAGCTGTGAATCAGTAAAAAACGTTTTTTGATGGGTTGCGTAGTTTTCGTTTGGCGTTCGTTGAAAAATGGAAAATCAAAAGGAACATTTTCGTCATATTTTGCTATTTTATTTCCGCAAAGGTAAAAACGCATCGCAAGCTCATAAAAAGTTATGTGCTGTTTATGGTGACGAAGCCTTAAAAGAACGGCAGTGTCAAAATTGGTTTGCCAAATTTCGTTCCGGTGATTTTTCACTCAAAGATGAAAAACGCTCCGGTCGTCCAGTTGAAGTCGATGACGACCTAATCATAGCAATAATCGATTCGGATCGTCACAGTACAACACGTGAGATTGCAGAGAAGCTTCATGTATCACATACATGGATTGAAAATCACTTAAAACAACTTGGCTATGTTCAAAAACTCGATACATGGGTTCCTCACGAACTGAAAGAAACGCATTTAACGCAACGCATTAACAGCTGCGATTTGCTAAAGAAACGTAATGAAAATGATCCATTTTTAAAACGACTGATAACTGGCGATGAAAAATGGGTTGTTTACAACAATATCAAGC
>KK117688.1:110267-133930 GCA_000611955.2 Stegodyphus mimosarum
CTGCTGAACTTTTTATAGTTCTTTTTAGCCCAAACGGCGTTAGCCCAGAAGGTCTATTAATTTCGTTTTGGCATTTTGCATCGATTCATTTTTCAAACTGTTTCCACCAAATATTACAGCCCTGGTTTATTATGGTTTAAATGCTAAAAATAGGATATTTAATAAATAAAGGTAACACACAAAACGTTAAAAAAACGCTTCTTTGGCGTAATGTAAAATCAGAAAGCTTTCAGATTTATATATATATTGTAGAGAGATTAGGTGTTTTTGTTAAAGCAGGAGAGATGAAAAATGAGCAACGCCTTCGCCGGGAAGCGAACCACAGACCTCTCGGTTACGCGTGCTGACCACCACACCACGAAGTTATGCCAAGAAGGCGGGAGAAATACCTTATATACTCCTCCTTTTAAAGAGCGACTGGGGATTAGGAGTCCCAATCGCATGCGAAGAAAGCGGGAGAAATACCTTATAATATATTTAAAGTCTAAAGGACCATTAGCTCAGAAAGGTTATTAATTTCGTTTTGGAATTTGCGTTGAAATGTCGGTTCACTTTTCAAATTGTTGCCACCAAATATTAGAGCCCTGCATTATATTTAAAGCTATTAAATAATGATGAATCTGCATGAATTTATGTACGTTTCTTGCATTGTGATAATACAACGGTACTTAGAGCCATCGAATTTTGAATAACGTACGTTTCCACCCGAATATGGGCCAAATTTGGAATCTAGAATTTGTTTCATTATTTATTTCATATTTCCTAAAACTTAACGAATTTTTGATTAACAAACTCAACGATTTCAAAACGAGCAATGACAACACTGTACGAAAAGAAAAAAAAACATTTTTATCTCCAGCACATTGTATCGGAAATTCGAAAGATATGCTCATTTTTAAATTATTTTGTGATGCTGCTGTTGAATTGAATTTTAAGTGCGAAGAACATGATATTTAATAAATAAAGGTAACACACGAAACGTTAAAAAGAAAGCCTTTTTAAGCGTAATATAAAATCTGAAAGCTTTCAGATTTTTTGTAAATTTTTAATTGTTTTTTTTTTTTTCTTTAAATTTTCATTTTAATCTAGCAATTTTCTTTTCGAACTATGCTGGAAAGAAAAGGTGCAGGAATACTATGTTAAACGGCAACTGCCTATATTTTTCTAAAAAATAAGAAAACATAGTTTGTATTTAAGTTTTTTACGTTCAGTTTCGAATAGCAGATCACTTACACATCAGCTGTTACTATTTATATCGTAAGGAACGATTACTACTTATCAAATAACTTATAACCAATCTAAAATCTCGTTTAACACCTAATTTCAATAAAAATTTCATATACATAACCATACCTATGACCTGATTAAAAACGCAGAAAAAGCTCATTGAATGCAATACGAAATGTAACCCCTAGACGATGAGTCTTCTATACGACCTGCATATTATTAAACAAATGTATTACAAATCTTCGTTTAAGATCCTGCTACAGGAATATTCTCATCCGAGAATAGAAGAATAAAGAGAGGCATATGCATTTAATTATTGTTACGTTTGGATCATGAAGTCCAAATTCCAAACGGATCTTTCGCCGCAATGCAGTTGTTTTTACATGAATCATAAATACGTCATTGAGATTCAGTCCGGTTGCCCTTTCATCAATTTCTTTTCTTCAGGTGCCAGTATTGCAGATGTTGTGAAGGATTTTAGTGATATCTTGACGATCTGGCGTAAATCAAAGGTAAGAATTTCTTAATTCGTTCGGTACTACAGATTTTTGAGATTTGTATAATTTTCGAATGTTTTATTTTCATTATCCGCCGAAAAAAAATGTTTTGCTTTTGCTGAAGTAAGATAAACATTTTTGTAGTTTCATATCTCTTCAGTGATATGTTGTACAGGCGTTATTAAAACGTTTAAAATCATTATTTATTAAAATATCGAAATTAATAATAATTTTTTCAGGAATAGCCATATTGAATTTGGGTGATTTAAGTCAGACACGCCTGAAACTTAGTTAAGATGTTTCTAACTTCCCACTGTCATCCCGCAGATTCCGGATAGATATTCATCAGTGCAAAAGAAATTAAGATGAGAACCTCATTTATCGAACTAATTATGTCAGGACCATTTCCCGATAACCCATTGTAACTGTTTTCAGCAATTAAATTGTAACTATTTTCAAAAATTAACAGGAACTTGTAAGTACGTATAACATTATCGGGGGAAAGAATAAAATGAAAATTCTTCATGAACACACGAAAACTGTGTTCTACTCAAGAAATTTTAAAAAGATGAACTAGAAAATTAAAAATCAACTTGGAAATTAGAAAATTTATATTACATTTGGCAAGGAAGACAGAAAGCTGTTAATAATTATGTAAATAGAAAAACAAAAATCTACATTATACTCAGTTTCATTGTCTTCTAAAATGCAGCATTTATTTGCCTACTAAATGCCAATTTTGACTGCTTAGAGAATTGTATTGTCGCGTGCGTACGTGCTCGTAATCGATTGAATTTGCAAGTCGTTAAAAAGGTAATAAAATTTATTCTTTTCACAAGAAATAAAAACAAAATACTGATATATTTCCTCAGAGATATTCGTACAATATCATAATATCTCAAACGTTAAACAGAACTCAATTTTAAACAATGAAAGTTAATCCAATCTCACAGCGAATTCGCTACAATCAAATAAGAGCGCTAGGTAAACAACAGTTTGCTTAAAACAGCTACAACTGAGCTGAGGTGTTTTACTTTGGCTTTTATAAAGCTTTAAAAGCGTTTTAATTATTCACTAAGACATTGTAGTAAAACCTATTTTCTCGATTTTGGTGGATTAAATATCGCGTAATTGCTTTTATTTTTACTTTCCCGACGTATCTTTCTCTTCAAAAGTCGTCTGCGTCGCACGGGAAAATAAAGCAATTTTAATTACATTTCTAAATAAATAGCTAAATAAATACGAAACCCGTAACACTGCCCCTTCCCAAGAATGACACGTCCCGGGCAGTACAATACCTGGACAGGAAGCCAAACTTACAACTAAGACATCAACGCAATAATAAATATTACATTACAATAACAAAATAAAAATAATTGCAATAAGTAACTTTCAGCAGATCAAATACAATCAAATACTAATCAAATACTAAATCAAATACTATCAAATGCTAAATACAAAAAGGACCATGGTCATATACTATTTACATTGCTATTTACAATTATATACGCTACGTACTATGGCCATAGTAAGGTGCTAACCTGTCGTAAAGGACGACTTTAGGTTTAAAGTTCGATGACTTACGGATCCGAATCATGACGTCGTTCAGCCTGTTTAGGACTATGTAAGGACCATCCCAAGGTGACCGTAGTTTCAGAGAGGATCCTTTGCGTCGATTCCACAACCACACCTTGCTCCCTACGTTGAAGCGATGGCCAGCAGCTCTCGTGTCGTAGCAGGTCTTCATCTTCTCCGTCGCTATGTTGACTCGCTCTCGTGCAGAACGGTGCATCACTTCAAAACGGGCCTGGATTTTTTGGATGTATTCCTCAGGCGATGAAGGCGCATCTGCAGGGCCGCCAAACAACAGATCACAAGGCAGACGAAGATCACGACCGATGACCATCTGGAATGGAGAATTGCTGATAGTCTCGGATTCGTCTTAGACCCGAGTATGATTTCGGCAGCTTTCTGAGCAGGATCTTTCAGACGAGACGTCGCTGTTCTGATGATGGCTAGTCATATCCTCAGATGCTGAAAGCAGTTTGTTGCTCTTGAAGTCCAAGAAAAAATTGTATTTTCTTAAAAAGTCCAATCCAAGTATGCAAAGTACTGTAATATCCGCCACATATGCCGTGTGATGGTAGGCGGCACTTCCAAGCGTGATGTTCCTTCCCTTCTATGTCAATTTTCTCGCCGAACGCAGCCTGGAGGGTAACACAAGATGGCGCGTAAATGAGTTTATCTTTAAATTGTTGAGCTAAATCTTTCCGAATGATGTTAACATTAGCTCCTGTATCAATGGTCATATTGCAATGAATTCCATCGATATGCCCATTGATAGATAGTCCATTACTGTTACCATTCACTAAAGAAATCTTGATCACTTTAAAACATGGTTTTTCACTATCTGGCAACCTCCGCTCCTCAATATGGTCATTAATAGGTCTCCTGCGTCGTTGCTAGGAAGTGGTCTTATTTTCCGTGCTCTGGGGCGTTCTGCAGTTCCTTTGTACGTGACCTTCAGCTCCGCAGTTCCAGCAATTTGGTTTCTTGGCACTCCTTTTCCATCTCATGGCATTTAATTGTCTGTTTATATCGTCCGTCTTATTTTCTGTGCTCTGGGGGGTTCGGCAGTTCCTTCACAAGTGCCCTAAGCTACAGCAGTTCCAGAACTTTGCGGTCGGTTTCTTATAACTAATATTTCGTCTCAAGACATTGACTTGTCTGGATAAATCATCTAAATGAGATATCAACTGATCCACTGCTCGTGGACTCGCACAGCTCTGACTGGATGGCGATCTCTACTAGGTGCTTGCTGGGCTGCCTCGAATTTCACGGCGTAGACTAGAGCGCTTTTTATATCCTTCACATCCGCCACTCTCAGAACTTTCTGTATTTCAGGATCCTGGATGCCATCCATGAAGTATTGCAGGGACAGGATTTCCCTTGTTTCCGTCGGGCACTCCGAAAAGGCGAGGTGGGATAGCCTTTCAACAACCGTGGCGAGCTCCTGGAGTGTTTCCGTGGGCTTCTGTTGACGAGATTTTAATTGAAGCCTGCTGTAATCTTTTAAACATTTCTCTCCAAAACGCAGCTCCAATACACCGGACAGAGCTTCGAAATCTAGCCTTTTGTTTCGGGAAGAATCTGAAGGATATCCGCTGCGTCTGCTCTCAGAGAAGGGGCCAGATGACAGGCCTTAGTTTGGGAATCCCATCCATTCGCATCCGCAACTATAGAAAATTTATCTTATAAAATTGCCAAGAGGTCTTTCCATAATATGTGGATAACTTTAGTGAGGAACGAGCAGACATTGGTAAGAATTTAAAACTATTACTGTTGCTCCCTGCCGTCGCTACGAATTTCTTTAACTTATCAACTTGTTTGGCAGCTGCAGAAACATTGTCATCAATTTGTTGTTCCCCGGCAGAAACTCTCTCTTCTATTTGTTCTTTCATAGAAGAAACTTTGTAACCGATTTGTTGTTCTACAGCAGAAACTCTCTCTTCTATTTCTTCCTTGACAGAAGAAACTTTATTTTCAACCGCGTCTATTCTGCGTCATAGCCTCAAATTTATTTTCTATTATGCAAGTAATTTCTTTTTTCATTTTTTCTTGACCTCCTTTAACGGCTCATCTTTTCTTTAACAGAAACTTGACCAACTTCCATCTTCTATTTAACGGAATCTTGGCCAGCTTTCATTTCTTCTTTAAACGCATTATAGGCAGACACGAGCTGTTTCAATTGTTCTCCCATCGCTCTAGTGAATAGCATTCAAAAATCCCACTTCTGACACCAAAAATTGTTGCGTGCATACGGGCTCGTAATCGATTGAATGCACAAGTCGTTAAAAAGTTAATAAAATTTATTCTTTTCGCAAGAAATAAAAACAAAATACTGAAATATTTCCTCAGAAATATTCGTACAATATCACAATATCTCAAACGTTAAACATAACTCAATTCAAAACAATGAAAGTTAATCTAATCTCACAGCGAATTCGCTACTATCAAATGACAGCGCTAGGTAAACAACAGTTCCCTTAAAACAGCTACAACTGAGCTGAGGTGTTTTAATTCGGCTTTTTTAATTATTCACTAGAATATTCTGGTAAAGCCTATTTTGTCGATGACAACAGCAATTACGAGATATTTATTTATTAAATATTAAATGCACGCGCTCTTTTATTTTTACTTTTCCGACGTAGCTTTCTCTTTAAAATTCGTCTGCGTTGCACGGAAAAATAAAACAATTTTAATTACATTTCTAAATAAATAGCTAAATTAATACGAAATCCGTAACAGTATGGAATAAAAACCTCTTTGAAACCTCTCTGAATTCTGAGTGAAATCCTAGCATACGATACGGCCTTGGCGAGATTTTGAAAACTGTCGCCAACACCAAAATGACTCGTTTACTGATCATCATAATGTCGCCAAATCCCGTGTGTACCGTACACAAGTATTAAATCTAATTCTGGCTTAATCTTTGCTTGGTACTTTAATGATGCTTTTAAATTATTTATGTTTTATAAAAATACTGTATCAATTTCGAGACATGTATTTATAATAACAATTAACTATTATATTTTTATTCTCTTCATTTTCAAAATAGCTATTTTTGATTTTCTGTATTCGTTATGTATTTGTTTCTATAATATTTTGATAGTTTAACAATTTTTTCTTAAGATCATCAATAATTCTTTCCTTTTCCATGGTACACACCTTGACTTCAAGGACAGATTTAGAAAAACTCTAAGGGATATATTAGGAGAACTCTCAGGGATCAAGTATATTTAAAAATCGAAGTATGCTAAAAATGTGACGTATTTTAAATATCAATGTCTCTATTCCAAACTGGTTTATGATAGAAAATTTCGTGTACTTTTTTCAATATCTTTAGTATTATATATCCCTTCTTACTTTATGTTTGAGCTATTTAAATATTTTGAATAAAATTTTTAAAAACCTTCCTTATCAACCGCTAAAACTGAAATAAGATAATTATAGATAAAAAAATCTTGAAAAATAATCGAATTATACCTTCTTAAAAATAACATTGTTTAATTTGAGACACTAAAATTCATTTCTTTTAATATAAAACTAAATGCAACTTCTAAAATTTTTATACAAGAAGCAAAATAGCTCATTATTTTGCATTCACATAGGGTTTGTGCTGTGGGTCAAATTTCATGAAATTCTGACAGAGAAATGCGCGCGAGCAGTGAAATTTTAGTTTTGAGTTTAATTTAAAGATAGAATTACCTTCAAATCTTGAAATGTTCATTACTATCTTAATATTAATAAAGAAATATAAAAATATATTTAACAGTTTAAGTTCTTTACCATGCATAATTACATATTTAAACAGTATTGCATACATAATTATCGTAATTTTAATTAAGACGATGAAAAATGGCAAGTCTAAATTTTCATGTGATTTTAAATTTGATTATAGTTCTAAAATCCCTGTGTCAGAAGAACGAAAATTAGTCTTTTTTTATAGATACAGTTTTTCCGCAATTAATCAAATTTTCTTCGCATTCTCACCACCCAGTCCAGAGAAATCGTAAAAGAAGGTAAGAAAAATCATGTTCTTAAGAAATCTTAATTAAAAAATAAAATCATCTTGAAATCTTGTTAGCATATTACTTTTTTTAAATTAATAAATATGTAAATAGATTTATAAGATATTTCTCCCGCCTTCTTTGCATGCCTTTGTAGTGTAGTGGTCAGCGTGTTCGGCACGTATTCCAGAGGCCTGTGGTTCGAGTCCCGGCGAGACCATTGCTCATTGATCATCTCTCCTGCTTCGAAAAATCCTAAAGTCTCTACAGTGGCGCCCGAACAAAAAAGTGGTGGATGATGATTCTCCACCACCGGTATTTGGCGATTGGGTCCCCTAATCCTCAGTCGCCCTTTAAAAGGGGGAGTATATAAGGTATTTCTCTCGCCTTCGTGGTTTAGTGGTCAACAAGCTCGGCGCGTATTCGAGAGGTCCGTGGTTCAAATCCCGGCGAGGGCGTTGTTCATTTGTCATCTCGCCTGCTTCGAAAATTCCTAATGTCTCTACAGATTATGCTCATAAGTTCACTGTCATATCGCACGTAACAATATAGGATGAAGCAAAAGTAACAGAAAAAGTGAAAATTCAGTAATTGACTAAGTATAGACAATAACATGGACCTGTTTTTAATCAAAATGGGCAGAGAAACAGGGGTTTGTTTTTAAAATTATAGGTTTTATTGGTATGATAGTTACATTTTTCATCGTGGCAGTTGATGTTTCACTTGCGTCAGAAATTTGCAAAGGGATGTAGCACAGTTCGCAAGGAGGTAGCATTGCAAATGTTTATTGTAACGTCCATAATTTACAAGAATGGTCGCCAGAGTTTGACACTCTGCACAACATCGAAAAGGCTCCAACATTAATTCTTGCTACATGATGGCGTATGGCCAATATCTGCGCATTTGTTACTTCAAGCTTCTCTATAACCAAAAATCACATGGTGTAAACTCTGGAGACATCGGTGGCCATTCGTGCAGAAAGAGCAGCTGAGGATACGTGTATCCTGATCGCAGAAAGTGCTAGGTAAGACTTGTACGAAGGCTCTCTATGCTGCAGGAATGTTACGCTGTGGAGCACTTATTTTTCTTGGATGAAGTAAATAATGCTGTTCCTTTAAGGTTCTCCATAACACCCGACTCAGATGGAACCATTCGAATTGTACGGCTGTAGACTTTGTAAAACGAAAGGTAACTTAAAATGAATTGATGCAATGAACCTACATCACACTGTCATCTTTGGCTGATGCAAAAGAGTTTCATGATCACAAGTGGGACGATAGTGATAGGGCAGATGTGTATATCGTTAGTTCGCAAGATGGTTGACAGCCAGGTCTGTATTATTTTTCTTCTGTTGAAAAACCCATTTTTGCAGATTCATGACGCCTCTGGGAATAGGTCGAATTTTGTACTTATGCATTTTGAGGATGATCCTGATTCGACATTGTCACACAGACACGTACGAAATGTCATTTTCCCAGCAACGCTACAGCGGCAGCTGTTGATAAAGCATTTAACTATTTTGAGAATAAAATTTTTCTCATTAAAAAGTGCACCAGCGGCCGAGCGGTAAAGTCGCTGAATATTGGTAGTTCATCTAAGGTTTGATTCCAGGCTAATGGCTGGCTGCATGGGCATTTTCGTGGATACGAACCCGTTTCCCTTACAATGTCCTCCACGAAAATATGCTCCCTTTGAGCAGATAGCCCTAGTGTGCTTTGCCGTAATCACATCAAACAAATTTCCATTAAGAGAATCCATGACTTCCGTGCATTTCTGTGAAAACCACACCAGGCTACTAGCACAGTTTTTGGAATTACTGAGTTTTTATTTTTTCAGTTACTTTTGGATCACCTGGTATTTGTATAAAAGGGTGTGCATAAGCATGTTATACAAATGTAACCAAACCATGATAATCTTGAAATGGCAAAAGCTTAGGATTATTTTTCAGCATAAGTTTACTTCTAGAGCGAAATTTTATGTGGGTTTTGTTTTAAAATAAGTAAGTTTGTAAGAATTCGAATTTTAATATGAAGGCATTAAAAAATTCGAAGGACCCGATGCCTTAAAATAAATTGTACTGCCTAAACCTTTCTAAAACAAAACCGTATACATTTTAATGTTTCGAAGGATGATTAGGTTCCTTAAATTTTGCAATTTTTATTTTGTAGGACTAAAAATGTTGGAATCTCTTACACGACTGAAAGGTCACATCATGACCAATCGTCGAAGTACGGAGACCTTTGTCTTCTACCTGCACTATCGTGTCACATTCCTCATTCTGATGGGTTTGTGTGTTCTCATCACTACGAGACAGTTTGTAGAGGCAAAAATCGAGTGTCTGTCGAATAGAGAGAGTGAAGTAAGTCACTCGCTTCTGGAAACATACTGTTGGGCATCCTCAACATATTCGGTAACTTCAGCTTATTTAAAAGAGGTAAGATATATGATTGCCTAGTATATTGCCTTAGTTAGCATTCTTCTTATTTTCTTAGAAAACGAAACCTGTCATATTTTAATATTGCTGACTTATGGCCACTTGTTTAAAGGCAAAACATATGTTGATAAGCTATTCGAATTGACTTAAATCTACATCGTTATCCTACCAACAACCTGACGTTCGTAAAAGTAAACACGTTAAAAAAAGTCAATAGCAATAAATTGACAGGATTATTAATATATATTGTACTTTGAAATAACCTATAAAATTTAAGACGACATGATTAAAACAATACTAAAGATTAATATAACATTTGAAGCAAAGCACACTATTTATGTTTTCCTAAAATATTGTTACGAAATGGCTAGCTGCGGTAAGATAGCTTCACTGCAAGGCGGGTTTAGGGTTGCCAGATTTGGCGTGAATCGCTCATCTGGCGACAAAATTAGCGATATGCCATAGACGGATGGAGAACATTCTAGAACGAATTCTTACCGATTTGACCCAGAATCTTCTGGAAAGCAGGCCAAAAGCTATGTAAACCCTGCCTGTACGCGGAATAGCAATATTTATCGTCAGTGTATCGTGAGTTTATCGTAAAGTGCCTCGTCGAATGCATCGTGGAGAGTATCGAGAGTACGTTGAGTTCAGTAATAGTGTCTTGAGCTTCGAGAACGACAGAACTGAGTCGGGATTGGTATTTTAATGCTTTGCCGTGAAGTTGTCTTCACCTAGAGGCTGTGTTGCTGATTGTTTCAGCTTGTTTATCGTAGTTTTTCGACGACTGTAAACGTGTCTCTGGAAGTGTCCTGTGAAATACTGGCGAATAAACTGTGTTTTGATTCTTCGTCAGGTGTTGTCGTCAATCACTCCAGATCCATGAACCCGTAGAACACAACAATATATTTCCTTCAGCTAATAGCTTTCGGACAATTCCAACCACAGAATGCAGAATTCCGATAAGGAAAATTAAATTAAATATAAATTTTGTGTTATTATAAAATAAACATAGCTTTTTAAAATTTTTTAATTAAAATAGCTGTGTATTAGAAGCATTCATTTTAATCCACTGCGAACTGACCCACCAGAGACTAATGATTACTGGTAGTTTCTCTGCTTTTAAATTACGGCAAAGGTGGGTAGCTGCGTGGATGTTTTTGTGATTTGATACAAGTACGATGTAAATGTGACTCAGTTTTCCTTAGGAAGTGCTGATTTCAGACTATTTTTACATTATTATTATTATTATTATTATTATTATTATTATTATTATTATTATTAGATTAATTTGATATATAAAGACTAAAAATATTTAAATGTAATTATAAATTTTATTATGAACTAAGTTTTTTTATCTTTAAACAAAACAAATGACACCAATTAATTCCATTATTCTAGACTTTTTAGAACATTCTAGGAGGCTCAAGCTGATCGACTACTCTTGGGTTATTTTACTGGAACAGAAGCGTACAGTCTTTTCTTGGTCCTCTAATTTCAATAAAAAAATTGTAATTACAATAAATAGTAGTTTTTCCCAAATTTATTGTAGATTTCTAACAATGAAATTAAAATATTGAATTTTGCAAGGAGTTAAGAATCATTAGAAATTAGAATTTTATAAAATTTAATGTATTTTAAATTATATACAAGTCGATTATTAATAATTTTAGATGAAATTAGTAATATATAGAAAAGTAGAATTTAGTAATATATAGTAATATATAGAAAAGTAGAATTTCAGAATTTGCTGTTATTATTAGTATTATTACTGTTATTACTATGTAGAGTAATCCTACCAAAGACTAACTGAATTTGATATTTTAGATTTGTTGAAATTTTAGAATTTTAAAATCAGGAGTGAAAAATTAAAAACTTAAATTTGAATTTTTTGTCAATCTTTGAATTTATTTAAAATGCCTGGCTTTTGGATCTTAAGCCGTTACCCCATTACTTCCCAGTATTTGAGGGTGACAGAATGAAACTATTAAGCGTACAGCGCGTATTAAACAACTTTGCCTACAGGTTGTGCAAGATCACAATGAGAACATACCGAAGAATTTCGAAGTCTAATGTACAAGAGGTGAGCACTGAGGCAAACGTGTCCAGCCAGAAGGCGAAATGATGCCACTGCTGTTGCAAGAACAAATTAAAGGCTATTGTTGCGGATTCGTGAATCTGGAGTGATTAATGACAGTACTTGATGAAGAATCAAAACACTCTTCGTCTGTATTACACAGGACAATCGCAAACACAAGTTACAGTCGTCGAAAAACTATGATAAACACGCTGAAACAATCAACAACACAGCCTTCAGGCTGTCAGGCTATAACGGTGAGGAGAACTTCAGGACAAAGCACTAAAATATTGTTCCCGACTCGAGCGATCACTGTCGGAGGTCAACACGCTCAAGATACTCTTCACGATACAACTCACAATACGTTCGACGATACACTACTACTCCGCGTACACGTAGGATTTATATAGCTTTTCAACTGCCTTCGAGAGCATTCCGGGGCAAATTGGTAAAAATTCGTTCCAGGATGTTCTCGCTTCCTCTGTGGCATATCGCCGATTCTGTCGTCGAATGGGCGAATTCGAGCCAAATATGGCAACCCTGTTTTCCCTTGCCGTTTTCTGGCAATCCTAAACCCACTTTTCCGGAAAGCTTTTTCACCGCAGTTGGGCATTTCGTAACAGTATTATATTCTTTGTCCAGGAGACATTGCCAAGTCTTTTCCTTAGCTTTTATGCATAAATTTGAATCATGAATCTTGCTAAATTGCATATTTATCAGTCTTTCAGCGGAATGAAAGTTCATAAATTTTTTGGGTTTTTAGATGACAGTCGTTTCTTTCTTTGCCCGGGAATTTGCAATTTCCTTTCACTGTACTTCACAATGCGCTGGCACCATCTGTGGTGCTGTTGAGTCGGTAAGACTATTCAAAAGATATCAGCACATATAAATGCATTTTGAGTCGTACTTTCTGTTGCTGGCAAGAGATCTAGAGCCCGAGAGTCTTTTAAAGAAAGAGATCCTATGACAACAAAGCTCACTCGAGGCCATACGGAACCGCTTTTCCAGTTCACCATCAAAACTGGCGGTCACCAGCATATTTTAATTTTAACCTACTTCGAATGTGTTTTTAGTTTTTCGTAATTTCTATTTCAAATAAGCATGCTGCTTTTCCGTATATTCTCTATATCTGTGAAGAAACGCTTGCAAAGTTGTTTTTCTTAAAATGCCATTTTCTTGACATTAATAACTTTAGTTCTTTCTAAGCCGAATTAACCAACATAAAATCCAATTAACGAGCTTGTTAGAGACTTTATACGTCTTAAAATTTATCAAAAAGCTAAATAAAAATATTATCATTAGCTTAATAATAATTAATGTTAGTCTGTCTCATTTCAAAATCACCTCCAGGTCAAACAAAACAGAGATGAAAGAGATCTAAAAAATTCCAGGACTCTTTATATGTGTTACTTACATGGAATTCTGTTTATTTTACAGGATAATGATCATTAATAAAACAATCACACTTATTTATGAGTGCAGTCTACAAGAAAGAGAGGCACAAATAATAAATAAGAATAAAAGTTTCTTTTTTTGCTAGCATAAACTAGTATCAAACTCCTAACAGACATAGGGCCAACCAGCGGTCAAGCGATAAAGCCGCTGAACACTGGTAATTCGGTCCGAGGTTCGAATCACGCGAACGGGCTGGCTGCACGGGCATTTTCGTGGTTTTCCTCATGTGTATACGAGCTAGTTTCCCTTAGAAAATCTTCCACGAAGGCATCCCTTGCCTTAGGCAGGTAGCCCTCGAGACTTTGCCTTAATCACATAAACCAAACCTAGCAGACGATGGGCAGATTATCGCTATTCTGAAGTAACAAGAGAGTCTTGAAAAGGTTTCAAATTTTTTTTTATTAAAGCAAAACTTGAATGGGAATGCACGTCTCGTGCTTGTCCAGATCAGCCACCATTAGTGGCGATGTATCTTAAAGTAAGTCAAAGATTACACAACTGATTTAAAGCGAAGTTGGCTCGAAACTTCTCACTGGCGTAACAGTTGAACGTGGCAGCAACAACGCAAAGAACTGCAATCTTATCAGAGCTAGCGGAATCTAGTAACGTGGCCTCGAGAGGCAGAAACATGCTCTGTCTTACAGTTCGAAAACTTCAGCTTTACTCTTCAGCTTTCAGTATTTACTCTTTAAAGGATTTACATTTCTGGTGCTGAAGTGAAAAAGAAGAAGTTATATTAAAGATTTGTCATAATAACTCATTAATCAAAATACCCTCTTAAGATAAAATTTCTACATATATTTTGTGGTTATGTTGAATTCTAGTTAGTGTATTCAATATAATCTGAGCTTAATTCTTTAAATGCAAATATTTTCACAAATTTAGTGAGAAATGTATTAATTTAATTGCAACAATTACATTTAGTGGCAGATTTGCATCAATATCGTAGATACGAACCTCGATGTAGGTGAGATGAAATGCTGAGATGCGACTGTCAGAGTATGCGACTTTTATTTAATGCTATGCTTTTTCAATTAATATGGTATTTTTATATCAATCTTCTTTTAACAGCTTCTTTTTCGAGATGTCCTGTTCTTTCAAAACTGTTTTCTTCTACAGGTTGGGATAGAAGCTCCTCATCCGGGAATCCGAGCATCCGAGAATGAATCTGAGTACGTTTACAGAAACTACTATCAGTATGTTCATTTAGTTCTTTTCATCCAAGGTTTGCTTTTCTATTTGCCACATCTAATCTGGAAAAGCATTGATAGGGACCACATGGACAGCTTTTACATCGTCATCAACTCCTGTAAGGAAAATTCAAAAGAAAAGCCAAGCAGCGGTAGCTTGGAAAAGGAAAAACCAAGCGATGGTAATTCCGATCCCTTCGATGCAGCTGCAAGTTACATCGAGGAAAGGTGGGGAACACATACGAAATACATACTGCAGTATCTTTTTTGCGAACTTATGGCAGTTATCAATATCATGATACAATTTTACTTGTTAGATGTTTTCTTTCACGGCGAATTTTTAAGTTTAGGTAACTTAATTTCTTCCCACTACGAAGCAGAGCGTCTAAAAGATCCTGTACGTCTGTTTCCCCTTGTAACCAACTGTTACTTTCGCAGGATTGGAGCTTCTGGACGAATCGATACTATAGATGCTTATTGTGTGTTACCAATCAACGCCCTGAATGTCAAAATCTTTCTATTCTTGTGGATTTGGTTTCCTGTATTACTCATTCTGTCTTTTGGTAGTCTTATTAACTTCTTTTTGGCTTTCTGTATTCCTAAATACAGAATTTTATCTTTGAAACTGAAATCAATAATTTTTAGAAGTCACGTAGATAGACAATCGTATATGAAATTAATAACCACTGGCAATTTTGGTGATTGGTTCATATTGTCGTGCGTAAAAAGCAATATGGATGAACTGAACTTCTCCCGTCTAATGGAAAATTTGAATGCTAAAATTAACAACTTAGAAATAATCGTTAAAGAACCCTGAAAATGCTTTTACGATTTTGGAATGATTTATTAATTATGAATGATTTTTATTAGGCCATTCATAATGTCTTCAATGTAAAGCAAATTAAATGCATTTGGAAGCTGAAATTTCTGTACAAATTTAAATGAAATGATAAATAACAGTAATTCGAAATGAATAAGTAAGTAAATAAACGGCTATATAAAGTTTTTAGAAGTTTATACAAGGATTCTACCACATTTTTTTATATATATTTCTATTTTAAACTGAAAAACTGCCATTTTTTGTGAATTGAACTGTTCATATGCGAACGTACTTCCTTTTCAAATAATTAAAAACAAAGCCGTATATGTAGAGATGAAACTTCTGTTATTAATTTTTCGGACTATTATATCAAATTCATTGCTTAATATTATGTTGCTCTATAAATGAATCTACTACATGTCTAAATCGATAAATAAATTAATAAAATATAAGCGATAATTCTCGCGATTTCTATTTATGAAATATATATTAAAGTTATACATTTGATTACAATATGTAATTTACTTTTAAGTGAATTTTAGGAATTTTTCAGCTAAAATAATGTAAGCGCGTGTTGTCTGTAATCAGTAATTAATATTTTTTATATCTTGCAAGCTTGTATGTATATCTCTAAAAGCCTGTATTAAATACGTAAAAATGTAAGCAAGAGTAATTATTGTATACTTGCTTTTTAATGCAATATATTTCATATTCGTATTGTAATACAAATATTTTACATAAACAAATATCTTTCCAAAACGTCAGAATAATTTTCCAAATTCATTTTATTACTGCTGTTTTTGCATCTTTTCCATTGTAAAGCTTTTATTTTACATCATGAATTTTTTAAATGGAAGTTTATATTTTCCATATTTTTTTCTGGAAAGAAATATACTATATAGTTTTATTTCTGATGAAATAAATCTAATATTTTTAATTTTATAAGACATAATAATTATTGCCATTTTCAAATATTCTCTTTTTATGAGAACTTCAGAAGTTCGAAGGTAAGAATAAATAACGTAAGGGAAAAGAAAGTAATTTAATGCAGCTAAAGAGTCAAACTGGAAGAGAACACCCCAGATAAAATTTGAAATTAGGCAAGAAAGTAACAATAGTTTGGCGAAGATTTTGAATAAAAACAATCAATTTCGAGGCCAATGAGACGTAAGCCCGTCTACTTTTCGATTTTTTGCAAAACCATGTTTCCTTTTGAAGGAGACCTATGAAGGCCCTCAAAATCGAGAGAGTTTTGTTCAAAATCTACGCCAAACTACTGTTACTTTTTTTCGGTCTAATTTAAAGAAATTAAAGACTTTAATGGTAAAAATAGTGTTGAAATTAAATGAGGTACATCATTAATTTTTCTCTTATCTATTTCTCATGATTTATCCTTATTAATTACATATATTTTCCTACTAAATTCTGATTTTATGTATATCTTCTTTAGTTGTTTCAGCGCTTTCTTGCTTTAGTAATAAAATATTTATTACGTTTTCCTCCATATACAGATTTCTCTTTTTTGTTTTAACTTCTGCTTAACTACTAATTGGCTACTATGTTTTCATTAAATTAGTTTTTCTACGTTTTGTTATGTTTGTTTTCGAAGTTCCTAAAGTTCTGATTTTTACTTTTCGTTCATATTCTGTTATTTATTGTTTCAGTTAAATAATTTTAACCTGTAGTTTTAAGAAATATATAAAGAAAGCATTAAAATTCGATGGTCGATCTCATTGATTTTTAAACGTATTTTCATGCATATTATTAGATATTTCATGCGTATCATATTTCATGCGTACATTATATTATTTTTCTGTCATTATCACTAAATAATTTATCATCTGTTGTAAAGCTTTAATATTTTTCAGATCGATTTTGTTTAACTGTGAGCTTTATTCATATTCAAGTATTTACTTCATGTGCATTCAGTCATGTGTAAGTCGCCTGTACAGAGGAATAACTGTTTTGTTTAATTTAGTTTTTTTTGGCGGAGAAGAGGGTAATGTCTCCATATATACTATTTTATATGTTTGCTAATTCAAATACTTACAAAGTAAAATTTTGTAACTAAGAAATAAAAAATATAAAATTTATATTTGTTGATTTTGCTTCTTACTGTTTCTCAACATAAAGACTTTTATAATTTTTTGTATTTCAGAACAACTTAGTTAAATTAGTCTTATTAAAGTAATCTTGCTGAAAATGAAATTCATATTACCCACATCCATATTTTGCTTTGAAAAAATATTACACAGGCATATCTTTCACGTTACATTTCCCATATTTCCTTCGTTATCGCAAATTTAGTACCCCCTAAAACTATTTCATTTCCTTCTTAAAAAAACACCTTTTCACAGAACCTGAAAACTTCGAAAATCACTATGTAGGCAACAAACAGCAATCCAGTTTGTAAAAATGATTAGAAAAAAAGTATTTAATTAATTTACGTATTCCATCTTTTTTAATGTTACGTTATTGCATTTACGAAGTCATTATTTCTGCTTTCCTACTTTGTATGCAAACTAATTGACGCAGCTTTTACTTTCAAAATTTTTTTGAAGGAAATTTAAAATAAAAACACAACTCACAAAATTATCTCCCATTAAGAATATTCAACCGTACCTTATTAACAACATGAACTGGCAGAATAATGCAAGTTTGTAATTAAAAAGGTAGGCCTTGCACAAAAAACAAATGGAACAGTTCTATAACAGAAGTCATGTGGTCTCCACATCAGACTTTTTTTTCAGAGCAATTTTATGTACTTAGGTTATAACAAATATCAACTGGCCGCCCTAGTGGTATAGTGGTTAGTGTCACTGACTGCCGCGCCGAAGGGCTCGGGCTCGAATCCCGGAGAAGGCATGGATGTTTATAAATGTATAGCGGCATGGCGGCACTCTAAATATGCGGCGAGCCGAAAGTTCTCTCATGTGTCTTGGTGGAAGGGGAGAGGGGTGGGAGACGCTCAGACACGTGACCCCCCGGGGTGCTCTCCGTCAAAATTGGGGGCGAAACTGAGCCAAAACGCACTGTCACCTGTTAGGTGCTCAAGGCTGTTGTCAACGACAGGCGTAATCTTGCGCTTCTTGCGACGAGGAATTTCGTGGGCTTGGCCCGACTTCGTCAGATAAGTGACTATAAGCAACAACAACAACAAAAGTAACTATATGCATTAGAGTTAGAT
Source organism: Stegodyphus mimosarum (assembly GCA_000611955.2). Lineage (NCBI taxonomy): Eukaryota > Metazoa > Arthropoda > Arachnida > Araneae > Eresidae > Stegodyphus > Stegodyphus mimosarum. The sequence goes on from KK117688.1 coordinate 128,725, forward strand.
GGAAAACGCAAGTTAAATTTCGGCAATCGGTCCAGTAGAACGGGAGATACAGAACTGTCCTCCCCTTTTTTGTGTGTGTGTGCAAGGTGTACCAACCATGCATTGATGTGTACAATTCATTTTCCTTTTTCAAGGCATATTTATGCAAAAGACAACATTTATTCCTCATATAATACTTTTTAAATCTAAAATAATATTTGCACGAAAAGAAAGTTTCTGTAAAATCCATAAAGACAGCGTTTCTCAAACTTTTTAACCTCGATACTCGTATGCGTATAGTTCCTATTTTTCGTAACTCTAATACATATACTTGCTATTTGTCATAACCTAAGTACATAAAATTGGTCTGAAAAGAAAAAAAAATCTGATGTGGGCACTACATGACTTCGTTGTACGGCCTGCTAAATTATACACAATTTTTACTGCATTTTGTTTAAACTCAGTTCCTGAAATTTCATTACAGCTATATGTCCCATTCAATTAATTCAGCTCTCATTTCGCGTAAAGGGAGAAATACATAAAAACTCAAAACATCTTCACTAAAAATTGCAAAATACAGAAAAACATAAAACACCAAATACAGTTAAAAACTGTTAAAATTTTTTTTTTACAATTAAAATTACAGTTTCTACTCAAAAACAAGAAATTCGGACAGGATTTTTTTTCTGTACACAAAACTCAAAGTTTACTTTTGGTCCCACTCGGCAAAAAGACACTGAAGTTGGTGCAGAAATTGACTTAATTCAGTGTTCTACTAAATTTCAAATGTAAACAAATGTCAGCTATGTTAGGCTTAGTAGCACTTAAACAACTTTTAAACTGACGATCATTCTACAACTATCGCAGGCAGATTAACTATGGGCATAAAAACCTTAACCGAAACATACAGCAACATAATTCAATCACTTTTAAAGGAAAAAATACATAATTTAGTAACATATGAGAATAAAAAAACTGGGCTCACCGTGCCGAGTAACAGAGTGGGTATATATATACATATATTTATAGACTTTTGGTGCAGGCGATTGCAACCTAAAAAGCGATGCGAACAACTACATGCTATAGCAGTACCATGTACAAAATTTCAGTGTTCTGAGACTACTCGTTTTTGAGTAATGCGAGATACATACATAAATACGTGTGTACGTACTTACAGACGTCTCAAAAAAGTCTCTTTCTAAATCCATTTTAAATCCATTTTTTTATAGTTCGTTTTGGGAAGAAAAAAGGCTTTGTTCTGTCCGTCCGTACATACAGATGTCACGTAAAAACATCGTTGAAATATGAGACCCGAAATTTTTCGCGATTGCAATACTTCCTTTACTTCCTAGAAAGAAGTAAAAAAGAAGAGGTTTATGTAAGAAAATGATGTAATAATAAATAAGCGTGTAATTATTATTATTTAATTGGTGATTACAAATGAATGTATTTAATTGGACAATAAGCAAAAGTGCTTAAAAAACTGTCCCGAGAGACAGAGGCTAACTAAAGAATGGAGAGAGAGACAGCTGAAAAAATCTTCAACCCACCAAAAATTGTCACTAGTGAGTCAAGACCACATTTTGAGAAGTTCTCCGAAAACTTTAGTTTAATTATTTTTTATATTTGGCAAAAATTGGCTCAAGGCTTTGTCTTGCCAAGAGTATATTTATGATACGGTTTCATCTATGATAAATCATACTAATTCCTTGCCCTCTTCTTAATATATGAATAATATATCCATCACTTGAACGTTAAAAAATAATGTGAAAGGCGTTCTGCACTTCAAACTTTAAAAAATAACCAAGAAGAAACTGCTGAATGCCTTATGATGAAATATTACTGAAAACTAAAGCATTTACCATTCTGTTAAATGTACTGCAATTCATTCTAGGCTGGCGGAGAACATTTTAAATGCATTAGAAGAGTATTGCTTCCTATTTCTTATAAGTGTTTACTGCATGTGGCTGTAATTTTTATATAGTGATAAGATGAAGCTAGAATAAGTGCAGAAGTTAAGATATATTTTAAGTTCGGTCACTTTTATATTGCTGCTGAAAAGGAATGTTATCTTTAACTTACAGATATTATAAATTAGTCTTTTACTTATAAGGTACTAGCCGCTGCGCGGCCAGCCTTCGTCTGGCTTTTAAGTGTACCAGAAAAATGCTTAAAGAGAACAACCAAACATTAAATTTGAAAACTGCACAGAATTTTACTCTGCAGAACAATTTTATCGAAAAAGAAACAAACAACAACGGAAAAAAAATTCAGTTAAAAATGCATTACATATAAAAGGCATACAACGAAATAAGCAATATGTCTTAATACAAATATTAATTATTCTAATAAATAAATTAACCAACTTCCCTTTGCAAAATCTGAAGAACTCAAATGGTATAAACAGATTAAGAACTTAAACAGATTAAAAAATATCATGCAAAACTTTTTTATAATTAAAATTATATATAATTAAAACATAATATTACAATGAAATAAGCAATATCCCTTGATACAAATGTTAATTATCCTAATAAAGTAATTAAACAATTTACCGTTGCAAAAAGAAACAACTTTTTAATTTCTTAAACTTTTCAGTCTCTTAAAAACAGTAACATAAGAAATACGATGAAAAATTGTTGCCAAACCGAAATTTTTAAAAGAATGAAACTATTCAAAATGATGCAATTTCATCAAAAATCTATCAACAACAATAATAAAGGAAAATTGTTGCCAAAACTACATTTTAAAATATCTGAGATGTAAGAAGTGTATTCGGAAGCTTCATTTAAAAAATTTTAAAAAAATACAAAATATTATTATTTTTCCAAAATTCTTTTTTTAAAAGGAGTCGAAAGGATTAAAGTTCAACGTGTCCAAAAATCAAAGGAAAATAAACAGCACATTTTTTAAAATAAGTTTTTAAAAAAAAAATTCCGCTGAAAAGGTGTTAAGCTCACCTTCCTAAATAAATTCGTATTTAATCGATTTATTGAAATACGAAATTTATTTTAAGTTCGTAAAATAGCTAAGTGTCTACGCTTCACGACGATGTAAAAATGAAATGTATAGAGTGAAATCTCGCTTTCCTGTAGCGCATCACATCTCAAAATGACGCGATTTGGTCACAAAATATAAAATAAAAAAATTCTAATTCGAATTTCGAAAAAATCGTTTCGAGGTGCACTGGCTCTTGTGTAGATACACCTATGTACCAAATTTCGTGGCCCTGGGTCTATTAGCTTACTCGCAACACGAACGAAAGACACACACACACACACACAGACTCTTTGTTTTATTATATGTAGAGATTATAAGTTAAAAGATTGCTAATTGATCACTAATTACAGTATTTAGTGAAATGGTTGGTCTTTGAGAAATATATTTAATCAAATTCAAAAAAGTAAATTATGCATTAACTAAAAGAGCCAATAAATTTAATGGGACAAAAATTCTTTATTCAATATTAGTTATGGCTGTCGTCAAGTTAAAACTGCAGTATTGCTGCGTGAATATTTTGAAGTCATAATAACGTGACCGAGAGATCACGGCCTTTGAAAATTCAGTGTTTAAACATTCCTTTTTGGATTTGAATGATCGAACCGTTAAGCGAAATATTCACAAAGATAGCCTTCCTTTTGGGGGCATAACTTTTTCTGCTCGTAATTTGTTTAACCCTCAAGTTAACACTCTTCGTCTGAAGCAAAAATATCTGAGTTCATTTGTAAATTACTTACATTGAATTATTGCATTTGTAAACATACTTCTATGTTTTATGAAATTTCGACATTTTACGAAAAGCCTATATTAATCTACTATTACTAATACTTTTTACCTTCCCTTTCTTTCTGTTACAGATAGTATATAATCTACACATGAGATTTCTGCAGTTTATGTATGTTGTTTAATTACGTGTTTAGTCATCATTAAAAGTTTATTCTATTAGAGGTTTGAGTGCACGTTTCAAATGCTCGTCAGTAAATTAATTCTCTTACGAAATAAACGGCAGCAATTATTTTGCATGTAAAAACTATATATCTTCAGTTCTATTTTGATTAACGGTAGATAAATCCTCTTGATTTTTATACAAAGATCTTATATTTTATGCAGTTTTACATTCATTACTGTTAAAAAAGTAGTTTGCCATAAAAGATTTAAAGTACATTATCTGCGTCCAACAGCAATAAACTCATAAACAATTAACAGTAGAATTTCGCCAGTAATGAGTAATAACAGTGAATAATTTTTAATCTCTTCTTACAGTACCTAATACATGAATTCTCGAAACAACTTGTAATGGTCATCTAGATCGATGTCGTCATAAAATCCCAGTTTTGACACATACTCATATATAAAGAACAGGTTGTTGGACGCTGAAACTAAAACAGCACAATGGGGTATTTTTCTTATTTATTTTAATACTATTATAATTTGTAAATTAATCTCTTTCTTGAAACCGAATTTTTAAAAAATAAAATGCTATCAAATCCTCAACTTCAGTATGGAATTAAATTAAAGAAAATCAGATGTATACACCACATGACTTCCGTGTATGGAATATTAAATTATACTAATTTTTTCCTGCATTTCGTATAAACTTGTTTCCTCAAATTTCATTAGAGATATATTTCTCATTCAATTAATTCAGTTCTCACTTCCTGGCAAGGCAAAAATACATAAAATCTCAAATTATCTTCATAAAAAATTGAAAAATATAGAGACACATAAAAACACCAGATACAGAGTTAAAACAATTTTAAAAAAAATTATAATTAAAAATACAGTTTCTATGCAAAAACAAGCAATTCGGCCAGCGGTTAAGAAGGCAGATTTTTCGGTGGTTCTACTCTGTAAAAAGGCACTGAATGCGTAGAAAGGCTTAATTCACTTTTCAGCTAAGTTTCAAATGTACACAACTATGGCTGCTATGGTAAAAAAATAGTCTTAGCCGCACTTAAACAACTTTTAAATTGTTGATAATTCTACAACTATTAAATGTAGATTAACTAAAGGCATAAAAACTTTAACCGGAAGATAAGAATACAATAATTCAATCATTTTTAAACCGAAAAATACGCAATTTATCAATATATAAGAAAAAAAATGAGCTCACTGAGCCGATGAATTAAACTAAATATATTAATAAATCGCAATATATATAATACGCCATTAGTAAATAAATTATTATTTTATTAGTTTGCAGTTTTTGCGCAAGTATTAGGCAATT
>KK117688.1:138764-154512 GCA_000611955.2 Stegodyphus mimosarum
ACTAAATATGGTAATTTTGAGAATGTTTTGCTAAGTAATCCTAACAGGTTTAATACAAAATTCGATCCTTCGTGTGATCCTCCTAGAAATAAATATCCATTTAGTATAATTTTCTTTCTTTTTTAAAAAAATTTCGTTATTCAAGTATAAACGTTTAATTTCTTTATTGGCAAAATTTGCTAAATTATAAACGAATGAACTTACTGGCTTAGTCACTTTTCAAGGCATAACGTCGAGAAAATGTGAATATTTTTTGCTCACATAAACTTTTTTTTTAAATCGTGATTGATTTAAATAAACATGTATTAAAACAACGAGATGTCTAATTAAAAATATTCAATATTTTTATGAAATTACACTAGTTGGACTCATAAATATCATTACACGCTTTTTCTTTTTTATGACAACTGTTTTCAGCGGCTAGTTTATAAACAAGTAATATAGATAATATAAATATATATATTCTAAACATATGCTGCGATGCAGCTTGTTCTTGAACTGTACAGTGGCGTAAGTGCGAGGAAAACGATGAGAAAACTAAAAAGACAAAAAAAGGGGGGAGGGAAGTGAGTGTAAGAGTAGACTACGAGCTCAACGAGTATAAAAACTTTAATAAACCCTGTTAACTGACAGTTAAAATTTCAGCTCTTTCAGATTTTGATTGTGGATCTCTTTTTTTTTTTTTTTTTTTTTTTTTTTTTTTAATTGTTGTACCGTATATACCCGCGTATAAGTCGAGATATTTTGGACAAAAAAACGACTTCAAAGTGGGGGGGGTCGACTTATACGCGGGGCCATAAAAAATTAAAAAAATCGGAAGGTCAAAAATTTGTTTATATAATACAGTTGTTTTCTTCACGCACTCAAATTGGACGACTTATCAAATGAGTCACTTACTTGAAGTTATTTCATGACTTAAATTATGTGACGAACTAATCACAGAGTTTCATACTTTAACTAGAGTAAGTTTCGATTAAACCAAAGAATTTTCGGCCCCCGAACAACCGATCAATAGCGAGCAATAAAAAAGTTGGCGATATGTTGGCGACGCTTTTTGGCTATGGATGCTAACGGAACAGTCGATTGGCTTAAAAATGTGTGGGATAAAAGACCGGGAGCAGCTTTCAAAAAACCTTCTGTTTTAGTATGCAATTCTTTTCGTGGATACTTTTCTGAAGAAGTGACAAAACACCTAAAAACGACTGTGGCCGTAAAGCCGGGAGGATTGACATTCATTAGTCAACCCCTAAATGTCTGCCTCAATAAGCCCTTCAAAGTAAATGTTAGAAAATATTGGGCAGAGTGGATTAGTTCCGGTCGACCAACATTTACAAAGGGAGGCAACATTAAAAAGCCCGATATTACATTAATTGCTCAGTGGGTTAAAGATGCTTGGAACGAAACACCCTCTGAAATGATTATAAAATCATTTAAAAAATGTTGTATTAGCAACGAACTAGACGGCACGGAAGATGATGCTGTTTTTGAAAGTGAAAATGACGACGAAGGCTCTAGTAGCGATTGTAACAATACAGAGTTCGAGACTGAAAATATGTATGATGACGAGCCAATGACGACAGAAGAGTTCTATGAAATGTTTGGCGAATCTGACCATGAATCGGACGTTGAAGGATTTTGATTTTGTTTATTTACCAAGGTATATTTTATCGTATATTTACTTTTTTTTTCCTCGGATGGTTTTGAATAAATGTAGTACTTAAAAAAATTTTTTCGAAGTTTCTCGATCGATTTCGGAAGTAGGGGGTCGACTTATACACGGGGTTCTTATTTTCTACGAATTTTTTATGTCGAGGTGGGGGGTCGACTTATACGCGGTATCGACTTATACGCGGGTATATACGGTATTTGTATAGAATTTGCATGAAGAATTTGAAATGTTATGTGCTCTTTAATTTAATTTAATAAATATTTTGACTATGGGTAAGATAAATTAAACGTATATTTTTTAACATTTCAGTGTTTTCAAAAGCTATTAATAAGAAAACGAAGTTTTTAACTTTTGTGAATGCACAAACATTTCGGATCTCTATCAACTGCTAATTCCTAACTTTTTAGTGGATCTTTTCAGATTAAGAAAATAGCGTTATTGCGTTGATTTTTCTGAACCTAATTAAGATACTGAATATCAATAGTAAACTGAAAGACAACAGATTCAGTAACTAACCCAGTAGAATCTCTTAAGTTAAATAGTTTATTCCCCTTAGACAGTTCCAAGCTACCATTCAAAAAAAAAATATGTTACCATTTTTAATTAAAAAGAAAGAGTTTACTAGTTACATGCTGAAACGTTCAAACAGTATAACGTAAAAGAAGAAAGCATAATGAATCTTGGAATCAGTTTCGTAATTGCCTTGTATCAAAAATAAATTGTGTTGTTAAGGGTTCCGTCTTACATGAGAATTTCCCGCATTCAGTCTTTCTCTGATGGCTGACAAAATAGAGATACAGAGTGAGGTATTAGAGGGTCGCCGTGCCATAGAGATCTTCCGCAATTCTTTAGCGGTGTTGAAGCAAAATTGTCTTGTAAGGATATCACACATATTGAAAACTCCTGAATATCATACATAAATAAAAAACAATTATTCCTGTCAGAGATAAATGCTATTCAATGCATAGAATTTTTCTTTTGAAAGCCTGAAAACTTTCGTTGATTCATCTCTGAACTATTTTCGTAAGGCAGTGTAAAGAACGTAAAGAAACTTTGGAGAAAATATTCACGCTCATTACTGACATTTCTTCTCTTTTTTTTTTCTTTTTATTCTTCTTTTTACCGGAAAGAAAATAATGCTATCTCTTACGCAACACTCCAAAGGAATTAAAAAGTATTTTAAAGACAGTCATTTTCGGAACAATTCGTTACAAATAGCGGAAAAGAGAAAACGAAATTCCCACAAATATTCTAAGAAAGTTTTTCTTGGCTTCATCCATGTGAGTACTTTTGCGGTTCCCACTCAATGTTCTCTTTGTATGATAAAATATAAAAAGCAACAAAGTTTTTTTAAGGCTTTGCCATTTTTTATTTTATATATCTGTTTAAAATATCGACTGTTCTATCATTTTGCATTTTCTCTTACCTTTTCTGCAATAAATTTATGAATTAAATACTCTTTATTCAAAAAGTATTTATTCTAATTCAGAACGAATTGCAAAGTTAAATATCAGTACCTGATTTATCATTTTACAAAGTTTGCAGATAATTATAAGTTTCTTAGAATCATTTCTTTTACGGCGGTTTTTGACTCCTTCTGGAAAAACTATAAATGTTTTTATTTCCATGAGTTGTTTATTCATGCATCCAAATTACATAGTAAACATACGTTCTGTATATGTATATATTAGCAGCATAAAGCAGAATCCAGCTTCAATTATGTCTTAAGATATTGTCAATAATCAAATAATTCTGCGTTTTAAAAATATTTTTAACGGAACTCAGAAGAAAAACTGGAGTAAAAGCTTAATTTTCGCAATAAGATATTTTGAAGAATTAAAATTTAGAAAAATGTATGGCAGCTGAAAATTCAGTAATAATCCAATAATAAACTGAAATTGACTCAATTAAAATAACATCCCACTCAAATTTATAAAATAAATAATATCTGCTTGTAACAAAAGTTTTCCGCCAAAAAATATTCTTAATAAAGTTAGAAAAAACTTGAAAGCAGCACCTTTAGTAATCAGCACCCAAATCTATGATTTTCTGCGGACGTTTTGGTAGTTTTACAAAACCTTCGGCCCAGAAGTTTGGTGGTCGCGAGTCCAAAAGCAGATCAACCTCATTTCAGACGTCCTGTGCAGAATGAAAGATACCACCAGCAAGATGTAGCGGCAGGTGTGAAAGAAAGCTAGAAGTCCGAAGTTTGGGCTATATGGGAAAGGTGCGGCAAAATATCCCATTCGAGTCCGTACAGAGTCGAGCCGGTTAATGCAGACACATGTGGTTTTACATTATCTTGATGGAACATTACCTTTTTGCTCCAAAACTCAGTTCGATTCAGCGAACTAGCATTTCGTTGTACACCTTACTGTCGAAGTTTTACCTTTTTCCAAATATTCTTTGTGGATAATAACTACGGTAATCCAACCAGATACAAAGCATGATTTTTTGTTAGTCAAATTACGCTTTGCGACGTTGCCGATAGGCGTACCGGGCGTAGACTAACCCTCTTTTCAGCCTGTGTTGTTGAAATAAATCCACTTTTCATCGCAAGTGACTATCCGGTCTAGAATTCTGTCCTTGCTTTGATATTCGAGCAGATTAGTGCAAGCTCGAACACACCTGTTCTTATCTGCTTGAGTCAGCTCATGCGGCACCTGGTGATTGAACTTTTATGTCATGTTTATGATATGCATAGCGCAACTAATGGACATGGTACTGACGTCTAACTCCTTAGCAGGCTCTCGAATAATTGCATACTGATCTTCTTCCACAAGTTCTCGCAAGCGGGCTTCATCAACATCAGTAGGCCGGCCAGAGGGCTCTGCTTCTTGAATATCATAGTCTTTATTTCTGAACTTTCGATACCAAACCTTCACAGTGTCATATGATACAACATTAGTACGTAAAGCTATACACATGATTTGGTGACATCCTGTAGCTGAATGTTTGAAACAGAACTGAAGCTAATGTCTTGCTTTCAAATGCCAAACGTCGTGTGATAAAATATGAAAATATGATTTAACACGCCAACGCGAACTCTTTGCGCAGATGATACTTTTGGTAGCGGGAAAATTTCGTTAAACCCGAGAGAATTCTGCATGTCCTAAGAAGGAAAAACTGACAGTAGATGACTTATCCTCAATAAGTAATGCTGTATGGATATATGAGAAAAATGTAAATAAATAAAGGTCGACGTTCTGAAGACAATGATAATCGCGAAATTCACTGTTGCTGAATCGTGCTTTACGGTCGGCGAGCTGAAATATCTATATGCCTGGACTCGCTGTAAACGACGTTCAAGTCCAGGATACTAAAATTTAAAATCTAACTGTCACTTTAATTCCCTGTTTTTGCTAGTGATCATTTGACCTAAAATAACCTCAAAAAAGAATGGAATTGAAAGCAACAGCATGCATAGGATCTCATTCTTTCTGCAAATCTTCAATTTTATAATCTCATCGAAATGTTTTGCTAAACTAATAGGGCTCTAATGATGTATAATAATATATTTATCACAGCAGATCCCATATTCAGGCATTTCTTCGTTGGTTTTAGCATTACAGATATAAATGTAACTTAAATATATTAACTGGTCATTTATATCAAGATAATTTCTGTGGTTTATCTGTTTTCTGATCGCAAAACGTCACTAGTAGAAAGTTGCAGTTCCAGTTGCAAATTCTAATGATAGAACCTTACAGCTAGAACGTAGATGAAAATACGTAATTCGCGCAACTAGTGCGAAATAATTTTTGCTTCCTTGAAGAAGAGGGATCTGTGTCTTCTCCCTCCAAACGCCCAAAGTTTTTCTAAAAAGAAAATTCAAACTAAAGTTGAATTTGATTTAATTTTAAACTTCGAATTAACGTACTTCTCTTCCACTTATTATTTGGAAGCACTTTAGTTTCTTTTAAATAAGTGTTTTAAAGTTAAATTAAATAAATCCCAAACTTTAACTAACTACTGCTTTATTATGCGTAGTTCCAGTGTCAACAGCTATTCGTGCTATGAATCTGCAAGTAACAGCTGTAGCTTGATATTAGTTTAACTTGCGGGAAGCTAAACGTCAAAGCAAAGCACTATTTTTGGTGAAAGTTTCCTAAACCTTCCTATTCTAAAAGCAAAAACCTAAAAAGTAGGAAAATTTGGAGAAATCCTGATGACATGCTTTGATATCACGGAAGCTGGAATAATATCTCAAATTATCTCAAATAATGTCTTTACTTAATAGTAAAACACTCGCAGTCTGCGATTCATATATCATCGACAATGTTCATTTTCTTGGAAAATTCAATTGTTTACCAGCTATTATTATGTTTAGAATTTGGTTTGAAATATGAGACCCCTTATAGCCATCGTGAATTCACGCTTAAAATTAACCTAAAAAGATCTGATCTCGAGTTCTGAATCTCATGGAAAATACATATTAAAAAATACATATATCTTAAAAAAATCTGAAAGGTTTCAGATTTTTAAATTACGTCCAAAGGGGAGTCTTTCTAGCATTTTATGTGTTACCTTTATTTATTAAATATCATGTTCTTCGTACTTAAACCATAAAATTCAGTTCAAAAGCAATATCTCTAAATAAATTTAAATTGAGCCTATCTTTAGAATTTCCGATACACAGTCTCATGCGCTGAAGATAAAAATGTTTTTTCTGTACAACGTTGCCATTGCTCGCTTTGAAATCCTGGAGTTTGTTAATCAAAAGTTCGTTAAAGTTTTACAACATATGAAATCGATAATAAAACAAATTTCAAATTTGGGCTTCCAGATACCCATATTCGCAGGAGGATTACGTCATTCAAAATTGGATGGCTCTAGATATCGTTGTTTTATCACAATGCGAGAAACATATATACATTTATGCAGATTCTTCATTATTTAATTTCTTGAAATATAATACAGAGCGATAATATTTGGTGGCAACAATTTGAAAAGTGAAACGGACATTCAGAGCGATTCAACGCAAAATCGCAAAACGAAAAGGATAGTCCTTCAGAACAAAGCCTTTTTGGACTAATAACAGGTTATTTGTTTCGTAGAATAAATTAAGTGTAAAAAACATAACAAATATTCATAATACGAGAACAAGACGCCACCTGAGAACTTCGTTTCATTTATTGCCTGCTTCTGGCTGTCTGTAACGGCTACTGCTTCTCCCAGCTCTTTCCATGCCAGTGTCTGCTGCTGCTAACTATAAACTGTCTGCTTGCAAAAGCCAAAGGTAGAAATAAACGTCCTCTGATTTCCAAGCTTCTTAATTTTTGACTCAGGTTCATCATATTGTTTTCAAAACGGATTTTGCTTTTGAATTATACAAGATAATAAATCATGAATTCAAATTTCAATTAGCAATTCTTCATTACCAAAATGCGTTTGCAAGAATTTTGCAGAATTTCTGCAACTATCGCCAATAGGTGGAACTTTTTTCGTTGCATCTTCTGCGGGTGAGATTTTACCTACAACCTGAGTCACAGAACTAAATTTAGCATTATCGTTTAACGTGAAACCTTTATCAGTTTCTTCATACTCAATCAAAAATCTAAATATTTTTTTCACATCACCACCAGACTTTGGTAATTTAATTTTAAGTTAACACAGCAGCTTCCTTTTACATGAATGGATATAAATCACGTTTAGAATAAATACCAGATAGGAAATTTTTATTTCCCATAGTTCTCCAGCTACCAAAATATAACTTAAATCCATACATTACTTTACTCAGCGCTCGCTGTTTCCTCAGTCTTTCATATAGCAATGTCAAAGAAAAGTTTTGCAACTTCAATTAAGATATAATTTACAAGATTTAGCTTCTTTTATTAAATTTTTTCAACCTCTTCACTATTGAATACATAGCGTACTCTTATAAATAACTTTTCCCTAAATTTTTAACTCTTTTTCTAAAAATCTCTTACCTCTTGAGAAATGGAGCAATAAAAGATACTGCTGTACAATCATCCAACACCCTTTTCATTCGTATGAACGTGAATTTATGTGCCGCCGTGTTCATATATGTGACATCGCTCCCCATCTTAAACTCTATTAAGGACTTTTTGGCATGCGGAATAATTGTTGCTAGTTTTAAAGAATTTTTCTGTCAGATAATCTCAATGCTTGAACTTATTATTTACGTTTTTAATAAGCCATCTTCATAACTTGTATCTATATCAGTTGATTATCTTATTAAATAAATAATATAACAATTGGTCATCTAATTAAATAAAGCATGTAACAGTTGATTATCTAATTAAATAAATAGTGATTTGTGATTATCTAATTTAAAAGATTGTATAGAAGAGCGATCTACTCTTTCAAAATTTCCACCGGAATGATTAGCACACTTTTGGCAGAATCTTAGCCAGGTTTTATGGTAGGCCGAAAAATACGTAAGTAGCGTTAATTACTTGCACTGCTGTGTTGTTGTGACTAATCTCACTTGTCTGATCTAATCAGAACAAACTAACGAATTTTATAGTGGCAAGGAGTCTGTCATCGGCAAGAGCCTTGTGGTACAGCCCAGCAAGGAGTCTGTCATCAAGAGCCTTGTGGTACAGCTTGTGGTAAAGCCCGCCTTTGCTCAGTTTACGTCCCAGTTTTGAAAAACAGCATCCCAGTTATAAGGTCCAGAGGTCTCTCACTCCTCTTCTCCCACCACAACCTCTCGAATGAACTTTGCCCTACAGACACTATGCATTTACAAAAGTCCATGCCATATCCGGAATTCAAGCCACACTAACTTTTTGCTGTCTGCATGCCCCTCACTGCCTGGCGGTTAATAGGAGTAGAAAGTATCTTATTAGTTGTTGTTATTCTATGCGACAATGCATATACTACCAAAACTGTGATGTAAACTGCGTTTGAAATAAGAAAGCCTATGGCTTTCAAAACTATTTTTTCCCTTCTCTTCTCTTCCTGAGATTTTTATAAAAATTGCTTAATTGTAAAATAGATTAGCTACTAGAAATAAAACTTAATATTTCTTATTTCGTAGTTAAACATTTGCAAGCAAGGTGTCATCCTTTTACACATATTAATCTGAAAACTTGTCTTATTCTTGCTTTCTGACCGGCAAGATAAAAATTTCTCTACTTACATCCTGTTTTGAAGTTTTTCAACCTCAAAGGATTAGAAATTTCCTAAGCGAGAAGACTTATCAACGCAACTTGATAGTTAATAAACTTGATAGTTAACTTAACACGCATATTTTTACAATGATCTATAATAAATTTTTCATCAATTCTTTGTTTTCCGTTACAGTAATACTAGCTGTAGAACGAGCTTCTTTAACATGGTACATACTATAAGGTAGGCGATACTATAAGGTATCGAGAGAAAAATTAATACAAATTGTAATTCCGACAATTTTTGGGGTGTGATTCAACAGTCAGCAGATGTATGCAGACAGCCGCACACTTTAAAAAGTGTACATTGATTGATTTACCAGCTAATTAAGGGACGTAACCAGCATATTACATTCCAGGCTGTAACAACTAAAAACCCTGTGAACTAAACGAAGTAACTTTTGATTGTATTTAAGAGCTTTAAAATTGCTTCTCAGGAGGGAAAACTTCTTATGCGAGATTTTCTTATCCGGATTACATTGTATATATTATATTCTTTATTTTATTATTTTACACCAATAAAGTACAGTGGTTCTTTTTAATATTATTTGAATATATGTAAATAATACGTAAAAATTTTTCGTTCTGCAGTCGTCGTCAAATATATACCTGCAAGAATGCATTGATGCCGGCTTTGCTTCCAGCTGTACTTGCAGACATCGCACAGTGTGCACGGACACTTGACATCCTGCGTACGAGCAAGGTTCCTGACTCAGAATACATGTCGTATCTGTACCAAAAAATATGAATGAGAGTCCCAATTCAAATTCTTTGGCTGGACGATGCTGCAAGGTCGAAAGGACAACATGGCTGTTCTCTCGAGTGTTAGTAGGCCGAGGCCGCTGAGATCCTGCATGGTGTTCTGTATTGCCCTCCTGGATTCATTTCTTTCATTTTTGCGTGACATTAATGGGATCTCAACCAACATGAGCAGCAATGTAGTTAAACTGTAAACCGCTGTCCCGATAGGCCACGATCATGCTGCTGTCGAATCCTAAACGTACTGATAGGAGTTTCTCATTTTCGCACGTCGCGTAACACGACTGTTACATAATCAACCAGTGTTGGAATGCGATTTCCAAGTGATGAACAACCTCTGCGTAATCTTTCCATTTATAAACAATCTAGTGTTTACATTTAAGCACAATGTAGTCATACGTGCTTTGTGCGCATGCGCTGCTCACAAATCATTTGCATATTCCAGCGCGTAGTATCCTTCCATGCAAACTTGCCTTTCGTTGCATGTCGCCTCCCCAATGTAGCAATTTTAATGGACAGCTGTGTACCTAATAACTAAAAGAATCACAGTTAAAGTAAATTTATCCACACATCGACCTGACGGTTACACAAGCTATAACGTTAACAGAAATTACGCGCCTCTAGCTTGTTAGTGACCAAACACGCATTCAAATTAAATCAAATGCAGAGCGCAGAATTAACATACCTAACTAAATCTTAGTTCACCCCCTAACTAAGCTCGATGGAATCACGTCCAGCGGATACACTGCTGGCCACCCAAATTGCAACACCAAGAAAGACATCACAACAAAATTTATTTAATAGATAACATGTTGACCAAGTATCAAAAGATAAAATTTATAGACTGCTGCGAAGTGTGGTTCTTTCCAGAATCAGTAGAGTAGCCGCCATTGTTGGAGATCATCGCTTCCACACGCCTCGGCTTTGATTCAAAGAGACTTTGGATGTGTTCTTGGGGTACAGCAAAGCAAGCAGCTTCCACACGTTGCCGAAGATGATTTGGTGTGGCAGCTTGGGATGTAATCTAGGTCAAGCGTTCAGCAACCATGGACCACATGTTTTCTATCGGCGAAAGATCCGGAGAGCGAGCCGGCCAGGGAAGCAATTCAATCTGGCGATTGACGAAGAACCTTTGGACAATGCGTGCCACGTGTGGTCGCGCATTATCCTGTTGAAATATGGCTGTGGGCAAGCCCTGAAGGTAAGGAAGGACAACTGGCTCCAACAATTCGGAGATGTAGCGCTGGTTGTTTAAAGTACCGGTAATGCGTACTAGAGAAGTGTGAGAGTGATATCCAATGCCCCCCCATACCATAATATGCGGTGCAGGACCTGTGTGGCGCTGCGTAACGCAGCTGTTCAGCATCCTCTCTCCGCGGGGTCTCCAGACTCGAATCCGATCATTGTGGTGTTACAGACAGAAGCGTGGCTCGTCAGTAAAGACAATTTCATTCCATTCTGCCGTCCATATCCTTCTTTCATCGCACCATTGGCGGCGGAGGCGTCTGTGGTTCTGCGTCAAGGGTAGACGAAGCAATGGACGTCTTGCGGACAGACCATCTGCCGTAAACGGCGTCGAATGGTACAAGCAGACACTGGATGATGCGTTACAGACTGAATGGGCTGTGCGATAGTTCGTGATGTGACTGAGCGATCCGTCACTGCCATGCGCACAATGTTCCTGTCATCAGGTGAAGTGATGCATTGAGGTGGATGCGATCGAACACGTCGGTCCGTCGTACCCTCCTGCATCCAACGGTCACGTATCCGCATTACAGTTGTTTAGTTTCGTCCAACACGACTACCGATTTCTCTGAAAGATAATCCACACTCTCGGTAGACCATTAACCTTCCTCTGATGAACTCGGATACTTGATCAAACGATGATCGCTGTTTACTACGAGGCATAATTGATCGTTTTTTTTTTAAAAAAACCACAAGAAAAACACAATTGCCGAACTTTAAATCGTCGAAAACTCCAAGCCTTAAATAGCACTTTGAAGAGGCGCCACAGGTGCGCGTGATGTGCATCTGAAATGAAATTCTAATCATTTGGATATCTCACCTCCACTAATGCATGTTGTAAATTTCATGTTATTTGCATGCTTCCTTCAGGGTGTTGCATTTACGGTGGCCAGCAGTGTATTTATGTCAGTAAGTTGAATTTCAAAGCAGGAAATGAATACAGAAAAATGTTAAGCAATGCTGCCAAGTTAAAGTAGCATCTTATTTATGCTTTAAATAATTTGTATTTTGATCGACGAAAGAAGACGTCAAAGTGATGCTAAAATAATACGATAGCGGACTTAAATAAAATAAAGCCTTCCGCAGCTAAAAACGAATCTGTTTCTCCCTTACGTCGTTTAATTAATGCTTCTAAAATGACATAAGTTCAAAATTAATTAACTACCACTCTTCATCAATTTTAAATTTACGTCACTTTTGAGAATGATGCATTAATCAAACGTTGATTTAATTTGGAGTTTTTTAGAAGCTAAAGCTACAAGGTGCTTCAAACAAGATATCTCAGTTCAACAAAACTTCCGTTTCTGAACTTAAATGATCATTTTGTAACCAAAAAATTTAATAAATTACTTAAAATGAAGTGGTCTTAGCCAGAATCGTAAGCAAGCAGTTGTAACAGATGCGCGGGCATAGAATCTTTAAAATGACTGTCATTGTTTTCTCCAAATTAAAGGGCCAAAAAATAAAGCCTTGCAAAGTGTACATGAAACGGTTAGTTATAGCACTGGTCATAACGTTCTAAAAAAGTATTCCTGGATATAGCATGCGTTCCTGGATATAGTCTACTTTAAAATTCCACTTCAGTTTCGTTCGCTTTGGAAATGCTTTTAACAAAGCGGTAGCGGTTCTAAATTTGTGCGGAATAACGTCGACGTATAAGTGCTAGTCAAATAAATTAAGATAGCTACGACTAATTCTGCAGTTTCTTATCACCTGCACGCAGTTTCCACTGAATAGCACCTGGCTCGTTAGAAGATAAAATGTTTGAAAAAAACGCTTCTTTTATGTTTGGCTTTAAGCCAGTAGTGTTAAGGAAGATTCAAGATGTTTTCTAGTTTTAATTTGATTGTAACTCTATTAGAAAGCTATGATTATTAAACTTAGCGTTGCTAATAGGAAAGAAAAAATGCTTTACTTTTAACTAATTAAACTTACCTTCAAAAATAAAGGAGAATTAACAAAAAATTAAATTAAACGATCGTTACAATAAAAATTTAGAAATTATACTTAAACACTTAAAAACGTATTACATTATCTAAAAGATGAATAATGCTAAAATATCGCTGTTGCATTAAATAAGTATATTGTGCTACTTGAGTAAGGCAAAGCACAGAGGGGCTATCTGCTTAAGGGAAAGGACATCATCGTGGAGGACTTTCAGATTTTATATTACGCCCAAAGGGACTTTTTTTCATTTACACACACATACACGTTTCGACAGCATTCGGGCTAAAGTCCCTTTGCGCTAAAAATATTTAAAAATAGCATACCTTTAGAATTTCCGATAGACAGTCTTGCGCGCTGAAGATAAAAATGTTTTACTCGTATAGTGTTGCCACTGCTCGCTTTGAAATCGTTCATTTCCTTATTCAAAAAGTCGTTAAAGTTTTACAATATATGAAATAAATAATACAACAAATTTGAAAATCAAAATGTGGGCTTCCAGGTGCTTATATTCGGATGGACGAATACGTTCTTCAAAATTTGATGGCTCTAGATACTGTTTTTTCATAACGAAAAACATGCGTTCATGCAGGTTCTTCATTATTTAATTTATTTAAACATAATACAGGATGATAATATTTGGTGTCAACAATTTGAATAGTGATTCCACGTTTTTAGTGATTCGACGCAAAATGCCGTTTCGAGACCAACAGCTCTTCTGAATCAACGACTCTTTGGGCTAAAAAAAGGACTTTAGGCTCACAGCAGCCCTAAACAGATTTATTTGACGGGTTATCTCACATGAATAGGAACCACATTTCGACTGTTTCTCATGGATCTTCCTCAAACAAATAAACCACACCACAGAAACAGTGTCGTGTGTGTATACGTGATGGTATGTCGTGTATTCCAGTCTCTCTTCATATGGACGTATACGTCCACAATCACAGTTTAAACTGAAATTCGACTCATCTGTGAAAGTACTTCCGGTCTCCGGGGTATTCAGGCATCATTGTCGATGAAGACGATACCGTCTTAAATGCTTTCTACTGGAAGACGCAGATATCAAAATGCAACAAATGATTGGTGAGAAGTCCTAAGTCAGGCATGCAGCCAGCCCGATCATCTAAGTTTGAACCCAGGTCGAACTATCAGTATTTAGTAGTTTAAAAATTCGGCCACTGATGAGCAAATGCGGAACGTACAAACATAAATTTAATTAGAACACTAAATTTTCAGTAAAACAAGAAATATGTGCTTAAATAATTTATTGCGAACTTAAACAATTCCAAATAATGGAAGTAGTAAATAGTAGTGGGAAATAGTGGGAATTGTAATATTTATTTTTCCGTCCCCATAGTCTTATTTGTTTATATTCATTTCTTATTTGTTTATATTTATATTTCATATTCCGTCCCCCATATTTCTTATTTGTTTTAAATCAACGTCACAGTGAAGGAAAAAGAAAAACATTGATAAATACAGGAGTTGGGCAATCAAACTGAAACATTGAGCTTGGGTAATTGGTTCAGAGTGGTTTTCAATCAAAAGATTGGGAACCATTCTGAATAAATTCGAATAATGTATAAAATAATTCGAATTCGGGAGAATATAATGTTTGAATTTTCAGGGTATTAGAGAAATATCGAGAATTACAAGATATAAATAGAGAATATATTGCAGTTTAAAAGAAGGTAAATCATTGGTACTTGTCTGGATGCAGTATCTTTTACCAAGAGACCAGATCTTTTTGATTTATAGAGACCCAAGTCATCCAGGCTCCTGCCTACTTTGAACTAAGAGGATGTTATCTGAAAAGCATTTTAGAAAGTTAAAAAGAGCTGTAGTCGAAAAATATAAAGCGATGATCATTCAATTTGTAGCAGAATTAACATTTACCGCAATTCATCCATTTCTATAAAACTTGCTCGTCATGAGTTTCCTATTAATAATTCGTGGTCCAATAGCTATATGAAAGTCACTGATAGCCAACACTCGTTCTGAACTCTGATTCAGTGATGTCGGAAGTATAAAACCCAGATATACACAATACAAAATGTGTGTTTTTCAGAGAGACGTTCACCTTTATTAATTTTCCCACTTTTGGGAGAAGACTGTGTACAAAACTCACCTTCAGAACCATGATTCGAAAGATCTCGCGTCCAGAATGAAATATGGTTCAGTGATTGATGACGGTTCTACTATAGTGATGACGGTTCTAAATTGGATTCATGGCGGTTCTAATGGAAGTATCGAAGAAGACTCTGGGAGAAATGATTATTCTTAACGGGCACATCGTAAAGAAGGACTGTGGATGCAGTAAAGACTCTACAACTTTCGTATTTGTGAAAACTTGTATTTTGTTTGTTTAATAATTGTGATAATTCATATTTATATATTTAATCAAATGGCCACTTAAAAAGAAAGCTCAATGTTCGCGATTTTCAAGACTCTTGGATGAATGAATATGGATTCGCATAACAAAAGAATCGAGCTGTATGCGTATTATGTCGCAAAAGCATTGTACGTTGCACGTTAAATATACGTAGCGTATTCGAAAACTAAGTAAAGTTTCATTCTAGCGCCGTCGCAGCGATGTGGTAGGCGTCCCGCGCATGCGCACTAGTCTTTCTTGCTCACTGACTTTCAATTGTCGCCATTTTGGTTGCTCTATGTTGTGTTTTCAGTTTGCTGTACACATTCAAAATGTTTAAGACAATTAGTTCTCCCGCTGACTGTGAGATTCGTGCCGTGATTAAATTTTTGAACGCGAGGAATGTTAAACCGGCCAAAATTTATGGTCAAGTGACAGAAGTTTACGTGAATACACGATAAGTGATGGAATGGTGAGAAAGTGGGTAAGAATGTTTAATGCAGGTCGAACAAATGTCCACGCCGAGGCTCGGAGTGGTCGGCCTTCTGTTGTCACCGATGATTTGGTAAGGAAAGTTGATGAAGCCATTCATGAGAACAGACGCTTCACAATGACAACTCT
>KK117689.1:0-17680 GCA_000611955.2 Stegodyphus mimosarum
TAAAAGCATCCAGATGTCGTCTAACAGATTGTTTATTCGCCATTTCTCGCTGAGGCAGCAACTTGTTGTGATTTTAACTGCTATACGGCGTGCAACCTCTTTGTCAGAAATACTGATCTTACACCGACAACATGTTTTATACTACTCAGACACTTCCCCATTACGTCTACCTGCATATCTGCGCATGTGCTACCGTACATCACCTTACTTAATCTCCTGATTTGTCTTTCTGTCCGCTCTGCCTCTTCGTTCAGCTGATATGCTAATTTTTCGACTTCGTTCTTAATTTTTGCACACCAGTGTATATAAGGAAAAACGAAAGTGCAATCAAAAGTTGAAAAGTATAGTACGTGAAAAGTTCTTTCAACTCTGAAATATGTATGAAAACAAAAAAAAAGTAATGCCGCTAACTGCAATTAATATCTGACAATAGAACACAGTCATCAGTATATCTAGAATCCCAAATTTGTAGTGAGGATGATAATTAATAAACTAACATAACTGGTATCGAGCATAAATTATTTAAATAAATAAGCCAAAACTTTTTGTATTTTAAATATACTTTAATTAAATTTATTCATAACAAAAGGAAAAAGAGGGGAAAATTCGCAAAACAAAAGAAACCATAATATGTGCATTATACTGAATAAAATTAAACGACTATTTGAATAAAGCTAAATATTCAATCATTTCTTTCCAATAGCAAATGCAAAATAATTAAGAAAGTGTAACTAGTGTTATTAGAAAAAAAGTGGGTGAAAGATTGTTACTTTAATATCCTCTTACACTGAAAGAAAAAAAAAAGGAGAAATTCCGGCTGTGGTAAATCAGAAAGAAAATGTGATGGAAGTTACAGTTGCAGTAAGACTTTACAGAAAAAAAAAAAAAAACAGAAAACCTGGAAAGTGAAGTAAGCTTGAGAAATTAAAGTAAATAATTCCTGAAATTTAAATAAGCCCATTAGTTATTAAAGGAAATGTCAAAAATATTAAAAAATGTTTTCAAAATTATTTCGAAATTGTGAAACTGTTGACAAAAAACTAATTCAACTATAATTAAAAAATCCAGTCTTCCCCTTTCAGTGGGTTTAGTTGTAACCTTTCATGCAAAGTAGCAGTTCTACTGTGTAATTTGAGACTGGCAAGTGTAATTTAGCCAGTCGAAATTTTACGAAAATATGTGGAATTTAATTTTTTCTTAAGAATTTTAAATAAAAGTTTAAGCTTCTTTAAAAATTACAAATTTTTCTTTCTGGCTATTTGATTTCTTATATTATTGACAATGAGTTTTTTAATGTCTGGGGACAATTAATTAGTTTTATGGCTTTAAAGATGAAAAACAATTTTTTGTAAAGAAAAAAAGATATTTTGTTTAATTTACAGATTTGGAAGTCACTATATATTCTATTTCTTTAGAACTAGTATTTTTTGCTTTAAGGCAATTAGGATAAACATGATGTTTTTGTATTTGATTGTTATTGTAAATACCAATAATGTCGTCAATATGATACAGGTAAACTTTAAAAGTTCATGATTAGGGAATTTAATGGTGAAGTTAAAGATTAAAATGTAACAAATGGGTACATAATAGTCATTATATATTGTAATATCATTAATTTTCCGGTAAACTTGATCTTGATATTTAATAAATTTTTTTAATATATGTGTGCATTTAAAATTAGAAGTCCAGTTTTTAATTCAGCAATTTTTTTGAGGAAAGGAAAAAGACTGAAATCGAGATTACTGTAAATTTGATTCAGAAGTAACGCAGCGTATAAGTTTTTGAATTCATAACGGTTAATATTTCTGATGTGATTATAAGAAATGATTTTAATGACTTCCAATTATTTGGTGTTGTAGGATAGTATTCTCATTGGTCACATAAACTAGATCCCACTAAGGAACCTGGCGACTTCTCGAACAGGCGTAAAGGAAACCAGCTCAGAAGAAGAGTAAAAATAACCCTTTATTGTTACTCAAACTCTGAACAGGAAAGGTACATACTTAGTGCTTACAATAACACCGACAACTTGCGGTGGAACTTTCATGAATCGTTACACAATAAATTCGAAGCTAAAGAGTAGTGATGGACTAACGCTATAAGTTACGGCTAACTAGGTTGATTCAACAACCTACCCGGCATGATAATTACTTAAATGGCGAATAAGGCGTATCAGGAACTCCGCGTAACAGCAAGGACAGAATCGTAACGCGCACTGGCTAGCGAAAATACGCTCTGAATAAATTCAGCGGCTTAAATATTCACTGTACTTAACTTTAAATTTGCATCCTGGCGAGAAAATGAGAGGGCAACTTGTGGAGTTCAGAAAAGATAAAAATTTAAATAATTAGTTAATTGAACTAAGGGAAACTCTACATCATCTCTCGCCAGAATTTAACTATCGCATAAGAAGGCCTTAAAAGCCAAGATAAGATATTTAAATTCTAAACCTAAGTGTTAGTCAATCTATAATCTGCATTTTGACTTTCTAAATTTGTATTTTTCAGGCGATAAACGTAGCACATCCATAAAACTCTTCCTTAATTTTTCTCCTCCTCTCTCCTTCCAGGTATCTGGAAGGAAAATGGTTTAGGACTTGTTTCCCAAATCCACATTCCAACCACTTTTAATATTTTAAACAGTTCAATCTCTTCTTTAATAGGGGGTGCACTTAGTCATTATTCTTTCTAACAAATTAAGACTTCCCCTTGTTCCCCAGCATGGTGTATCGAATGTGAGACTTCGTTTCACGTAGAATGCTTACAACAATACTACCAACTAACCCACATTCTACTTGTCAGAAACCACACATCCTAGACCTGAGAGAAACACCTACATTCAATTCATAGCTTGAGTTGCTAAATCTACTTAAAATTGATTTTATGTTGGCTGGAGAGTCTAGCATTTATTTTACATACATTTAAGCTGGTTTTACTTTATTTTAGTACAATTCACTGCTAACTTAGGTTACTCTTTCATTCAAAGTACATTTTTCAAGCATGAAAGATACTTAAAGTATTTAAAAATTCAAACAATTTACACAACTTATTTTTTACTTTACTTAGCTGAAAACAAACTCAATGCAACAATTTTCTAAAATTTGTGAGTATCGAAGTTGCTTCTTTAAAACATGCAAACATTTCCTGAATCAGTCTCTTCGACTAAAGTTAGCATTTCTTTCTGATTCAACTAAGATTACTCGCTAGTAATGCATAAAGTGTCTTACTTAATGCAAAATTGAAAGCTTCTTGCTTAATACAAAAGAATAGGAAAATTTCTTGCTTAATTAAAATAAATATTGTCCTCTACCGACGCAAAAATGAAATAAATATTCCCAACCAACTTAGTACTAGCTTTAAAAAATTTAAACAGAATAATTTTGATTCATCTTTTGTTTGGCGGAATCCGACATAATTTTCTTTCCGAAGTCTCCCAAGAAGGAACTTGGTTTATTTGTTGAAGTCGTATGCGTTGCCTTAGCCCACCGTTTACTTCTTCGTCGGACGGCTGTTTCTTTCCCATGCTACCTTCTTTCTGTGTTGGATCACATCTTAAGGTGCTTGGCGCTTAGAAGATCCCACCGATGAAGTTCCTTTCTGTGGTCAGGAACTACTTGTTTGGTCAGCTGTTGGTGCTCGTTGATTCCTTAGCAGTTTCTTGCCCTGGGGAGGTTCCTCTTCGAATCAACGTTTCCGCTGTGGGACTTGCATTGGCATCCTGTCCTTGACCTCCCTCCCTGCCGGCTGGATTCGTGACTTCTGATGTCTTAATTGCCGTTCCTTTCCCGTCGCTTTTGCTAGATCTTGTATAAGTCTTGTTTCGCCTTCCTTCCTCACTGAATTGTTCCTCTCTTGCGCTGGCTCCCGTTTTCGTTTATTAATACCTCTTGGCTCATCATGGCAACGTTTCTTTCCTTCCACCTCCCCAACTCTGGATTCTTTCCTTTTTGTTCCTGGCAGTACCATTGAGCATACTGAGGGTCCGTCATCCATGTTTGGTGCTTCCTGCGAAATATCTTTAAAAATAGGTATATCATCACCGTCAGAGTACTTTTTAACTTGATTCCCATTCGCAGTGATCTTGCCTGCTCATTCTACTTTTAAGTACACCACTGTGCCACTGAAACGCTCTATCATAAATAGGCCTTCAAAACGAGCATAAAATTTGGATATTTTCTCTTGAGACTCAAGACCGGCGTTTTTTACTTTTAGCACTTTATCTCCTACCTGGAGATTGGATTCTCTTCTTTTCCTATCCTAATACTGTTTCCGTTTTGCTCTGGCTGCGTCTGAGATTCTTATTGCCTCGTCTATTATTTCTTTAATATAATTTATTTTAAATTCTACCTCTATTTTCTGGACAAGAACAGTTTGCCTAAGGGGGTAGTTATTTTTCTCCCTAAAAATAACTCGCAAGGAGTTTTTCTTGTGGTATCGTGCTTTGCCGTTATCAGGGCAAAACCAATTCATTGACTCAGTCATCTCAGTCTCAGTGATACGTTTTTACATAGCTCCGAATGATTTAAAATGTTCCTATATA
Source organism: Stegodyphus mimosarum (assembly GCA_000611955.2). NCBI lineage: Eukaryota > Metazoa > Arthropoda > Arachnida > Araneae > Eresidae > Stegodyphus > Stegodyphus mimosarum. Next base: position 4,540 of record KK117689.1, read on the forward strand.
CCTGCTCGTCAATATTTGACTGCAGGCTGTAAAGGACCATCTTTAATTGACGGATTCAAACCCTGCACACAACTATTCGGAAATTTGGCTAATAAATTGGGGGCCATTATCTGATATTACCTTAAGTGGTTCACCATATATTAGAACGTATTTATTTAGAAATGCATTGGATACAATTTTTCTGAGGCTCTTTCAAGGGGAACTATCTCAACCCACTTCGAGAAATGATCGCCGATACCTAGTACATAGCTACTTTTATTACTTTCACATTTTGGGCAAGGGCCTAATAAAACTATCCCAATTATTTCATTTGGAAAAGTACCTCTTATAATATTTAGATCAGCGTTTCTCAACCTTTCGTTATTCGCGGCCCAGTTTTCAATCATAATTTTTATCCCCCCCCGCATACAATAAAATGTATACAACAATAATATATATTGAGTATTTTGATTTCTGTTTTTAAATTATTTTAACTAACTGCCAAAACAAGAGTAAAACCGAGCTAACGTTGGCGAGAAACCACATCTGGCATTTTGCCAAGCGCGCGGTGACCAGATGAAGCGCATGGAAGCGTGGAAAATTTAAATGCTAAATTTGAAATGAAAGCCAGAGGAATAAGGTTAAAAGAATATGAAAATATAAAAATTCGTTAATGAAAGTTTAACCTATATGGGGTGAGCTAAATTTAGAAACTGGGAATACTTTTTTTGGAATTATAAAAGAAATAAAACAGAAGCATGACTAAAAGATAAAAAATAAGTAATATGGTTTGTGTAAGCTGTCTCGAGCATGCGCAGAACAAACGTTTTCTCATAGGAAGAAGGAAAATGTTCCATAACGCAAGTTTCAATTCTCATTCGAGTCGATCGCTATCGAATACATCGTGTGTTATATATGTTTTCGTATTAATTGCAATTCACCATATTAAATATTCACGGCAGTAGATTTATGCAGACTCATGGATAATTTTTTAAGCGGGCGTAAGCGAGCATTAGGCGATAGTCAAGCATCAACAAGTATACAGACGAGCGTAGTTCCGAAAATAAAATCAAGAAAATATTCTCAAGAATACTTAAATTTCGGGTTTACCAGTACTGAAATAAATAAAGAAGAAAGGCCCCTGTGTATCATTTGCTCAAAAATGTTGACTGCAGACAGCATGAAACCTAATAAACTTAAACGACATTTGGAAACGCTTCATAGTGAGTACGTCAACAAACCCAGAGAATTCTTCCAATTAAAATTAAAATCATATGAAAAGCAAAAATCATTTTTAAAGAAACTTTGCTTGTGACTAAAAAAGCTTTAATTGCATCCTGTAGAAACTATGTTTGGAGATAAATTTTCAAAACAATTGCAGTCCATACCTCTTTCAAATGATACTGTTGCTCGTCGAATTGGTGATAAAGCTGAAGATGTACAGTGTCAGCTTTTCTCGAATTTGCGTAACAAATTGTTTTCAATACAGCTTGATGAAGCAACAGATAGTAACAAAGATACTCATTTCATTATCTATGTTCGATTTTGTTGTAATATGTCAGTAGTAGAAGAACTACGTTTTTGCAAACCAACAGAACTCAAAGCAACAGCGCTCGCAATATTTGCTATTTTAAATGATTTTATGAACGAGGCAAACATAGAATGGAAAAATTGCGTCGGAATATGCACCGATGGTGCTCGTTCAATGTCCGGAAGATTCCAAAGTATACAAGCACTTGTAAAACAAAAATCGCCTTAGTGCGTCTGGACACATTGCATGATCCACTCCTGAAATCAAGATCTTTTCCGCACTTTGTAAAGACATGGGTGCAATACATTCAGCGTTACTATTTTATTGTGAGGCAAGATGGTTATCACGTGGGAAATTCTTGCAACGTGTTTATGAATTAAGAGAAGAAATCCCCATTTGCCTAGAAGAAGAAAGCAGACCGGGAGCCGAGAATTTTCACGATGGTTTATTGGTGATAAAATTGAGCTACTTGGTCGACATATTCGAGAAATTAAATAACTTGAATCAACTCCAAGGAGCAAATACACATATGTTGGATAGGAGTGATAAAGTTAATACCTTTTATAGAAAATTGGAATTGTGGAGCAGAAATTTAATGCAAAAATACCTAACAATGTTTGCAAATGTGAATGATTGTACTAAAATTTACAAAGCTGAAGAAGATCATGTAAAAGTTGTTTTTGTAACCATTGAAAATCATTTAGCCATGCTGGCAAAGAATTTTAAAAAGTATTTTCTTGCTGACGACAAACTTATAGCAAGCTACTAGTGGGTTAGGGATTCATTTCATAAGACTCCCGAAGGACTCTTAGTTGATGAGGAAGAAAAATTCATAGACTTCACGACAAGTGGCGAAACCAAAAGACAATTTAGTAATAAATCACTATTTTAATTTTGGTCAGGAGTAGAGGATCATTTTTCTGCACTAAAAACAAGAGCATTTCGCATTCTATTACTATTTTCTACATCCTACCTTTGTGAAGCTGGGTTTTTTGTTGTGGCTTCTTTGAAGACAAAAGGTAGATATCGGCTAAATATAGAAACGGACTGAGAGTGGCCATTTCTAATATTAAGCCTTCCTTCAAAAAACTTTGCTCTGCAGGACAGGCTCAAGGAAGTTACTAACAACTATTAATTTTTTTTTTATTTGGTATGTTTTGATTAAGTAAGTATTGATTTAGAAGTTGTTTTACTTTAATAAGTTAATTATTAAATATGTCGAAATGTATTTTGTTTTCTATGTGTATGTGTACTTTCCTTTCAGTCAGTTAATAAACTTTTTAAATAATATTTTCTCTTGGACATACTGGCGTCCCCCTCTAGTGTGCTCGCTCCCCCTAGGGGGGGCGCCCCACAGTTTGAGAATCACTGATTTAGATACATGACCAGGTAGTAATTTGCATCGTTAACTAACTGACACGTATGGCAGGACCTGAACCTATTAGTCACAAATTTTTGATGTTGTGGAAATACGCCTTGCCCACTCTTTGCACCGTTTTTCGAATGCCAAGATTACCGGAAGTAGGTGCATCATGTAGTTTTTGCAGCATGCTAAGCCGCAATCTGGCTGGAATGACTGGCCTTATGTCACTCTTCGCATTTGTGGTTTTAGTATAAAATAAGAGCTTGTCTACTATTTCATAATTTTCTGCTCTATTCCTGGTGGCCGCTATATCCGGGTGTTCGAAATTTTCCGGGTCTTGCAAGTATCCATAAATATTCCTATACTCTGGATCAGGGTGTAATTCAGATATAATAGTTTGACAGGAATCTAATTTTTTTGAAGTTAACATGGAACATTTTATTTCTTTTTCTTCTTCGTCTTATTTTACTCGGGATAAAGCATCGGCTATCTTTTCTCCGTATCGGGCGTGTCTTTTATTAAATTGAATTATTTAATTTTAATACTCATCGGAATAATCGTGGCGATATTTTTTTCCGGAGTATAATCGTCCCACCGCAGCTTGATCTGAATATACGATTATCAGTGCCTTACCAAAATAGACACTAAATTTCTGCACCGCTAAAAGTACAGCCAGTGGTTCTCTCTCCGTGGCCGTATAGTTTCGTTGTGCTTGATTAAGGGTTTTGAAAAAATAGCCACGGGCTGATGGTTTTGCATCAAAACAGCGCCTACAGCATAATCCGATGCGTCTGCAGTAATTTCGAGATTTTTGTCCCCCCTCCAGGAATTTTAAAACCGGTCCTTGAATTACAGCAGTTTTCAGTTTCTCAAATCTGGTGTTGACCTCAGCTGTCCTCGAAAACCTGGCTTTCTTTCACTTTAATTGTAATAGCGATTCTGCTATCTGCCCAAAATCTTTTATAACCATCCTATAGTATATGCATGTCTAAGAATAAGGCGAGTTTTTCACTCTATTTGGCGGCGGGTAATTCTTTATAGCTATAGTGTTTGAGTCTTCAGTTTGTATTCCCCGTTTAGGAATTTTATAGTCTAGGTACCTAAGTCCTTCTACCGCGAATTTGCACATTCTAGCATTTATTTTTAAGCCTGCGTCTCTTAAAAATATGAAAACTTCCTTGAGATCTTTTATGCATTGTTCAATATTTTCGCTAGTGACGATGATATCGTCCAAGTATTTAAACGTAGGTTTTCCGAGGACAGATCGTAATATGATATCCATAGCAAATTGAAACGTTGCCGAGGCTCCACACAAGCCGAACGGCCTTCTAAGAAAAGCATAAGTGCCTGATTTTGTGATGAATGCTATTTTAGGTACATCTTTGGGTTTCAGTTCTATATAGGATAACCTGAGGTGAGTTCTAAAGTACTCATATATATAGTTGATTTAATGTTACGTATGATTTCTTCAATGATGGGCAGTGTAATAAACAGGATAGTTAGTTAAACTATTTAATTTTCTATAATCGATAGCCAGTCCTCACGATTTAAAATTTGAGGGAGGGAGGCAGGTCGCTCTTTTTACGGCAAAGCACTACCTGGGTAGCACATGGGTTGTTGATAAGTGTTATTAATATACGTATTTTTGAGCCTATGCTGAATATGGTGCAAGAGTGGGCAATATAATCTTTCCTTTAACGCGATCATATCGGAAGGCCGTGGTTTTCACGGGCTGCTCACTATTTAATTCGATTTCGTGCTGTACTATCTGGGTCAGACCAGGTATTTTAGAAAATAAACCAGAAAATGTTTTTAACAATTCTTACAATTTTTTCCTGTCTTCGGCTTGCCCACGTGACAGATTCAACGCTGGAGGTTCCACAGCTTCCATATCCCTTTGTTGCATGTGCAGCTCTACTGTCTCTCCTGAATATTAATGTTTGTCCCTGCTGTCTTTAGAAAATCAATGCCTAAAATGGCTGCAGCCAGTAAATTACGCACAAAACATATCGATTTTTGTACCTCATTCTTTATTTGTACATTGAACGTCGCTTTATCTATACATGCACAGTGTTCGCTCTGAGCTGCAATAACTTTGCTGTTTTAAACTTTATACGACCTGTTTTTCTTAAACGTTTTCCGAAATAAAATTAGCTTGTGTGTCAGTGTACACTAAGGCTCCTGTTGGCACATTCAGTAGAATCTATATAACGCGTTGGGACATTTTTTTATTATTACCTTGTTTAATTCTACTTACGAGCGATTCTGATCCGAACGGGGTGATTGTACCCTCCTCTCAGCAAACCGGCCTAATTTAACTCCTTGTTAACTGCTCCCTTTTTAGAATCGTACTGCCTATTTTCGCGGTCTAATTTCTTTGTATGTTGAATTTATTGCCAGCATTATATTTCTTTGCCTGTTCTACATACGGCCTAAAAAACTGTCCGTATGGCCTCTGCCCAAAACATCTCGTACGCGTACATTCTGCTACCCTCCTGCTTTCAAATTTCACCTCCAGTTCAAACAATTGTTCTAGAGTTCTGGGGTTTCTCACTTCAGTAAACTCCTGGCAAGATAGTTTAAATTAACTCTGCAACGGGCCTTTTCCCACACAGCAAATGAATGATTTGAGCATTCCTTAAAATAAATTTTTTTAATCCCTCGACTTTAAATTGGTACTTGTCGCACAGTTCGGCGTATACGTGAGACTGTTTATTTCACCCAGAAGAAATTTCTCGAAGTCTTAAATCAACTTAGTTTCTGTCCTCGTAAGGCGGTCGTCGCTATAGCTATCTTCTGAATTTCAGGGAAGGGATACAGTAGAAAATGGTTGTCCATTTATTCTAGGGAGCTAGCGACCGACGTTCATCCGTCGAATGTCGCTGCGTGTTTAATGGAGGCCCGCATTGTTTCAAAGAGTAGTCGAAACGTTCCATTATTATACCAAGTATCGGTGGAGTTTGCAATGTAGATAACGCTAGCTCAACTTATAAGGTATTTCCCCCGCCTTCTTCGCATGCCTTCGTGGTGTAGTGGTCTGTATGCTCGACGCGTAACCGAGAGGTCCGTTGTTCAATTCCCGGTGAAGGCGTTGCTCATTTTTCATGTCTCCTGCTTCGTAATAACCTAATGTCTCTACAAACTATTGCATCTTTTTCAGACAGGAGTTCATATGGGCGCCACTTGTAGCATCATGTTCTCTTTAGTCACATAACTCTACTAAATCCTACGAAGGAACCTGGCGACTTCTCGCACAGGCGTAAAGGAAACCAGCAAAGAAGAAGGGTTAAATAAAACCTTTATTATTATTCAAACTCTGAACAGAAAAGGCACGTACTTCGTGCTTACAATGACACCAACAACTTGCGGTGGAACTTTTATGAATCGTTACACAATAAATTCGAAGTTAAAAAGTAGTTTACCAAACACTTTAAGTTAAGGCTAACTAGGTTGACTCAACACCCTACCCAGCGTGACAATTATTTAAATGGCCAAAACGGCGGATCAGGAAGTAAGTGTAAGAGCAAGGAGAGACTCGTAACATGCTCTGGATAGTGCAAACACGCTCCGAATAAACTTCAAGACTCATCCGCTTTAATATTCATTTCACTTAAATTTAAATTTGCATCCTGGCGAGAAAATGCAAGGGGAAGTTGAGGAGTTCAGAAAAGATAATAAAAATTTGAATAATTGGTTAATTGAGGAAAATTACCTTGTTCTTGTGCTACACAACTGAAAGTATTCTTTTCACTGTTTTTATCGATTTTCGTTTTCGTTCAATTTGTTGTATCTGAATGCTTATTGAAACTTTTCTCAATTTTAATGTGATTATAATTCTGGTTTTACATATTTTTTTTACTTTATAAAGTTATTTCACTTAGATGAATTTTGTGTAGTAATTCTTTGCACAATTTTATATTCCTGCTATTTCCTGCTATTGTTTTCTGTCTATAATAGTTATATTTTCCTAATTTTTGGTATGACGCATTAAAAAAATAATGTAATTAGCTTGATATAAGTACTCACAAAATTGTTTTTACCGTAAAACAAGTATAGAGGGTAAAAGTTTTAAAACATTTTTGCCCTTTTTTTCCCAGTTTGCCACATTTACTAACAGATGCAATTAAAATTTATTTAAAATTCAAAAGTTTTCTTTGCTTATTTATTTAGACGATTAGACCTGAATGTGAATAATGTAGTTTTGTTACTTAATGTTGTCATTAGAGATTTGGGTTTTTTTATATGTTTTTTCGTGACTGTTTTGTACTGTCAGGTATTATCTGCACTTTTATTACAGGTTTTTGTTTTGATACATATTTCAAGGGTTTTTTTAAATAATTCCATCGTACTTCACACAAGTTTTTCTATTTTTGACTGTAATTTCATTTTTTTTTCAAATTTTACTTTCTTTTTAAATTTAAGATAAGTGCGATTTTTTTATTAAGGCCTCTCGGGTTAAGACAATTAATGTGCAATTTAATTTTGTTTTAAATATTTCCTGAATATTAAATATTATTTACATTTTGGAACTGTACGTTTTTTAGCTCAGAAACTGCCTAATTTTCTTTGACATTTGTCGAGACACCTACCCCTCATGAATATGTCTCAAAAATCCATTTGCTATTATTCAAAACAGTAAAATTTCTCAGATATTTTAGAGTAATTACACAGTTTTAATTGAGCTTCGTTTTCGTTCGACTTTGGCATATTTTAATATTGTTTTTCTTTTCATTTGAATTCTCCACAAAATCCAGTAATTTTTATAGTTTATCATTGTGTTTAATGCTGTGCAATGATTTTTCTCCACGGATTTGTACTACTAAATCTCTTTGGTTCTATTTTTGTATATCTGAATAAGATATCTGGATTTAATGGAGCATTAATTATCTATGTATATATATACACATATATACCAAACTGTTAGTAAACTTTCCACAAAAGCGATTGTATGGTAACACATCCCAACCACACACCCCGCAGAGTCTCTGTAACTGGTTTGGGTTAACAAATATATCAATGCTCTTTACCTAAAGAATGAAGTCATAGTTATAATCTAAATACTCGCCCTTTCCATGACGTTTCAGCTTGAGCGAAGGAAATGCACATACATATACTGTGATGAGGTTAAGTTAGGTTACTTAATTATGGCAAAGCACACGAGGGCTATCTGCCTAAGGGGAGGGATGCCTTCGTGGAGGACTTTCTAAGGGAAACTGGCTCGTATACACGTTACACATGGGGAAAACTACGAAAACGCCCATGCAGCCAGCCCGTTCGCGGGATTCGACCCTCGGACCTAACTACCAGTGTTCAGCGTCTTTACCGCTCGGCCGCTGGTGGGCCTATACTGTGATGAGAATAATAAAATTTTAGTGCATTTAATTTGTATTTTTTCGCTTAGGAGTACCACCACCTACATCACACATGTTTTTTTTTCATAGATAAATTCATGTTCATTGTTCTGAACATGCTCTTTTCTGAAATTTCATTAAGCTGTTATTTTTAATTGTTAATCTAATTGTTTTTAATTTTTGTGGTTTTCCGCAGCAAAATATTTAAACGCAAACCGAAGGTGTCTAAAACATTTACTCAAAAAACATGTTTCTTTTTTTCTTTTAAAATATATTTTTGAAAGTATTTTAACCATGTAACAAGCAAAGAAAAAGGTTATTTCATAAAGTTAAAAATATACTAAAATCAAGAAAATATTTTTTTGTAAATATGGCCATTTCGGAACTTGAGGGGATGAACAGATACGAAAATAGAGATTGCCTATTGTTATGTCCTTTATTAAAATGTTTTCTTTTAAATTAGATTATACAATATATCATGTCCCCTTCAAAGTTTTTAGACGAATATTTTCCTATGTTTAAACTTTGGTTTTATGCGTAGTGTCAAAAAAAGCTCTAAATTTAGTGCACTGAAAGCGATTACTGGTTCACACGACAGAAGCAATAATTAAGCTTTGAGTAAAATTTATTAATTTTAGTATTGGCTTCATTAAGAAAATAAATTACAGTTTTTAAAAGCTTTGTCATTTCAAAGAAAAATGTTATATTTTTTTGTTGCAGAATTCCTAAAAAAAGTGGATTCCATTTCTAAACAGAACCACAGGCAGACCAAATAATCAATGCTGCTATCTGGGGATAAGTCTTAGGAAAGAACTCTTATCAGGCGCTTAGAGAATAAAAGCAACGACAAGGTTGGGAGGCGATTCTTTTAGCAGAAGTTAGAATGGAAAAATATATCTGCTCGAAAAAGCTATAAAACTACTAGTGCCTAGGAAATATATCGCCCCTGTATATATTCATCTGGAGTACCAGTTGCCATGGTTACAGCAGATATTCGGGTTTTGCGAAAAAAATGAAAGGAGGCGATAGAAAGGTATCAGTAGCGTTATAGAGGGCAAAAAAATAATGAACTTCTCCGAAACTATTCAAAATGAATTTGAAAGTAGGCGTAATGAAAGTGAGTTTCTTTTCTCCTTCAAAGGAATACAAGTATTAGCTCTAAACTTAGTATTAGTCTGAAATAATTTCTTTTATTTTGTTGCTTTTCATATCTCTTCAGGAAATTCAGTTTTTATTATCTAAATACGAATTTCCGAGTTTTAGAGAAAGATTATTTTACGTCTAGATAATAAAGTAGCATTTAAGAAAAAACCGTCGTTCAAAAAGCATTCATTAAGAAAATAACTATCAGTAAATTAATGTACGCATTCGCCTATATTAAAGTCTTTATATATTAAAATCTACCCACATTTTCAATTTGTAGCTTAACATTTGGAAGCCAGTGTGTTTAATAATCCATTACATGTTAACAATGTAAATCGGATTCTTTTTCTAAGTGAATATCACATTATTTATTCGAATGATTGTAGTTAATGTTTTAAGAAGCTCTTCATCGCTAATTATTATGCAATCAGTACTGTGTAAAATTATATAAAGAAGGAAGTCTAAGAAAATTTTAAAGATTTCCAGGAGATGACGAAAATATTCAATAGGTTCAACGCCTGAGGTTGATGAAACATATCAAGGAAACTGCAGTATTTTGTGGGCAGTGTACCATTCTTGCGTACCACTATATAAACCGAGTAATTGTTTACATTCGCTGGATTTGATGACGCACTGCTCTAAACTTAGTAAGGTGAGGATGGCTGAGAGAAGTTATAGCATCAAGCATCGCGGCCAAGTCTATCAAATATTGATGAAAGTGTAGTGTTTTCGGTATGGGCACAAATTCATGGAAAATGAGTAATGGGAAATCCGTCCTTTCGTTACAGAATAACATCGGGTAGCTCTGCTTAATCAGCAATCATTGGAAAAGCAAGCCCTTAGAGTGTAACCGCTGAAATTCGCCGCAAACAGGAAGACATGATTATTGATAATTATAGATGTATATGTATGTTTTATCTTCTTATGTAACTAAGGATTAGTAGTGGCTTTATGAAAACCATTTTGGGTAAGCATTTACTCATCTAAGAACCCAATAGTTTCTGAAATCTGTATCACCTGAAACGAAGAGAAACTGAATGATCTTCCTGTATGTCAGCCATAATAAATGCTGATCAGGAGGCCTTTTTGGAACCATTAATTTTTTTTTGTTTTGTTCTGAATGGTGCAAAAAGTACTTACTTCTCCAAAGAAACTAGAATAACGCATAAAGTGTATGGTAAGTGCACGAATCTCATAGCGAATGAGTAAAAATATAACAACAGGTTTTCTAAAAATTCTTACGTTGTTATGTACGTTATGCTTATAAGTTATTCTACGTCCCACGTAATGCTCCCTTTCTAATGCTTAACACAAAATGCTTGCCTGTTTAAGGGTGGGATTTCGTGACATAAAAGTTCTAGTAATTATCGTTTGACTTTGCCTAAATGAGGTAGAATATTATTGTTTCATACTTTCAGACATCAGAAGTTTTGTTCTGTCCATAAGGTAAAATTCTCAGTACAATTTAAAAATCTTCCAATTTATTATACTTTTTCCTGTTTACATGAGACCTGTTATAATGAGAAGTAAATAATAATAACTAATTGTAAACGTCTAAATCAACGAACCGCTTTTAATAAAAGAGTGCAATAACCTAAATTACTGCTTGATAAACTTGTGCAAGCTAAATGTTTGCTTGATAAATTTGTGCAAGCTAGACGGATGTATAAGCTAAAGATAAATAAGATAATAATAAAATAAGATAATATAATATAATAAGATAAATGTAAATAAATACGATAATAAATAAGTAGATGTAAATTATAATAAGATAGATGTAAATTTACATTTACAAATATCTTTCTTTTATCATCGAAACTAATCCTGTGAAAATTTGCAAATATAACGATGTTTTGTTGTTGTTTGACTTCTAAATTACACTTACATTAATTTAATTTCACTGCCTTCGTCCACCTCTTTTATCAAATTTATGAGCTTTTTGATTGCCTTAGAGTAAATTTATTTTAACATTAAAACATAAAGCAAACTTGTCATCTCAGATCTAACAGAGATAGCATTCAAGGCTTATATATATTAAAACACCAGAAGCGCCAAAGCAGTCAGTTTGACTGTTTCGGCATCTTACATTGGATTCCTAAAAACCTGTCAATCTTAAAAAGTCACAATTTTTTGGATTTTCCTAATAAAATCTCGAAAGTTATTGGTACGAAACACGAATCTAATAAAATTAAAATTAACGAAGATATTATTAGTTATACCTAGAAGCGCCACAAACAATCCTATTGAATGCTAATAAAACTGAGTAGGTTCACCTCAGCCAGAAAACATCTTCTCTTAGAAAACATCTTTCCTATGCATTCCTTTCATTCACTGATTATTTACAACAGGAAATACTCCCCACTCCAAAGGTCCAACCTTTTTGGCGAAATGTTATAGTTTGCAGTAGTTCAATCAGTTTATGTTTTGTGTCATTTCATTTTTTCACGCGTGCAGTAATGGCAGCTAGACGAAGACGGCGATATCTTAATCCAGAAGAAACTGTACAGCTTTTGCAAGATTTATCTGAAAATGAATCCGATGTTGAAGAACATACTATTGATGATGAATGGATGAATGGATTACGAACCTCCACAAAACGTTGAAGGAACGAATAGTTCTAGTGATTTCGAAGAAAGCACGAATGAGCAATACTTAGGCCAAATTTTTCAGCTCATCTGAATTTCAGCTGCAAATATTTCATCAGTAGTATCTGCAATGTCCACATCCGTTGAAACAGGTAAGAATATTTATGTGTATGAATGTTAATTTTTGTCATCATCTGAAGTACTTGAAATTTTAAAAGCATAAAGAATTATTTATTGTCAAAAATATGCATATAATATTTTTTTTTTATTTTAGGTTCCACTAAAGTACAAGGCAGAGTATGAAAGAGAAAACATGACTCATCTAACTCAGGATACGCACTGGGAAAAGGGAGTCTTTTCCAAAACCAGGAGGAAGTATCTTTATATCTCTCGAAAGATGGTACCTCGTGGACTGTGATATCTGCTAGCTGAGTAATATATGGGAGTCGAGATCATTGACTATGACGAGATAAAATGCTGCTGGAGACTTATTTGGAAATAGCCAATGAAACTGTGGGCGGAAATTGCGTGTAAAACTCGCCGTGGTGGCTGTGGAATGAGTATTTTACTTACGAAATAACATATTCCGCAAGGTGTTTAGAGTTTTTTTTATTGTTTAAAAATAATTAATTAATGATACGACACTTATCTCAGATCTTGATTACCGACTGATTGTGTATAAATGATATAATATTTTTTTCCCATTGATACAAGTGATTTGCTTTTGTAACTGTAGACCGCTATATCTTTTGTTTTACCTCGTCTGTTAACATTAACTAAACCTGCTAGAGTATTTTTTTCCTCTTTAATGTGTTTACTATATTCTTATAGTCTTAGAAGTCTGAAACATTTTTAAAAGAGTCTAATTTATCATCCGTTTGCATTTGATAATATTTCCGATTTCCTAATGTTTGTGATTTTTTAGGGTGAATTTCTCTTGGGTCATTTAACGGGGTGCTAAATATCGTATGACCCATCAGATTGTGAGTTCGAATTCACCTGAAAATTTTTCTGATTTTTCCGCTGAAAACAAATCCTTTATCATCTCTGTCATTAATAGAATTCTGTTAATACATAAATTTTTAAGACGTTTACACATAACCTAAAATAACTCCACGCTATTTTATAATTATACGTCAAATATAGCAAATTTATATTAATTAATTAATTAATTAATTAATTAATAGTT
>KK117689.1:17936-29141 GCA_000611955.2 Stegodyphus mimosarum
TATTTATAAAAACTTCCTTTTCGACTCTCAAGATTTAAAACGTAAGTTTTATTACAGATAAAATTATCAGCAATTTGCGTTTATTTATGTTATGTATGAATTAATGAATTTATTTTTGTTCTTTTATTTAAACAAAAGATTATATATATGCTTTGAGATTCACAATTTCCTCTTCCTTTCTCGCTTCATTTTTATTTTTAAAACTTTACATATTTTTTTAAATTTTATTTTTCTTATTTTTCACTTTTGTTGAGATTTTTACTCAGTGTTGCTTATTGTCTGCTATTAAGACTCCTGCTTATAATTATTACAACTTATTTTAAAAAGTGCGCCTTAAAGTAAAGGTGTTGAGAAATTTGGAAATCATTATTCTGGTTTTGAGACCGATAAAGATTTTCTCGTCAAGTCCACGAGGGAAACTTTAGTGCATCGCTGAGCAACTTTGTCTCTTATTGTAGACTGGTTTTAAACCGCTTGCCAGTCGCTGTTGGGTACTTTTGAGTCATTTTGTCGCTAATATTTGTATCTCAACATGAGGTAGTAAACCACTTGTCTATTCATACAGCTTAATTGTTCCTGCACAACAATTTTTATTGTTGTGTAGCAAATTCACTTAATTATTTAAGTTATGACTTATTAAGAATTAATTTTATTATTATTCTAAATTTATGCTACACAACGTGTATTTTATTTAATATCTGTGCTATTTGTTTAATTTTAATTAGTGTTTTTGGTAGCTAAGATTGCTACGTATTTTCTACCCGTTACTCTTAAACGCGCTGAAACACACAATGGAACTGGGTGAATTTCTATACAATAATCTTGGTTTTATATTACTTAAGTTTACCCATTCTTAATTTATCCATTAGAAGCGGGAAAATTAGCTCTTTAACTTAAGATCACTTTCAAGATTCTAGCCTTAACAGTTTAAATTACTTTTGCATTGTGTCGAAAGTGAAGGGGGAGGAATTGAAAAAAAATGCAGTTTTCTAACACTTTTGCCCTCGCTGATAAGGGATTTCCGGTGTGGTCAGTTTAGGTTTGCCAGCTAGGCTTTGCACGTCTCACACATTTTGGAGATTAGTTGGCAAGATTTAAATTTGTGTTTAGTTCAACGCCTCGGAAAAAGGAGAAATTTTACAGGGGTGTAAGACGGGGTTTGTCGTACTGGATTTTTCAACCTTCTAGCGGGTTTTGGGGGTTTTATGGGATCCTTCTCTTAACAAAAAGGCATTGCAGGTCTTGCTCGTCCACTTTTGCAGTTTTTCTCCGTTATGCTTTTGGCTCTCGCTTTTTGAGTTGCAATTGTGCCACCTCAGCTAGGCGATGGGCTACTTTAAACTCAGGTTCTCGTGGCTATTGCCCGAGAACAGAGAAAATATGCCTCCTCAGTGGTTTCAACAGAACCTCATCTAACGAAATGCTCGAGAAATCTAAGCATCCACTTAATTGTTGTGTCAATGGTCCTTTTATGATCAACTACCGAAATACATAATAGTAGCGAACTTTGTTTCCATCCTTGCTTCTACTTTAAGCTACCTTAAGTTCATCCCTCCATGTTTGGATTGAAAAGTACTCCACCGTCAGCAAGCTCCAGAAATTCAAGCATCCTCCAAACTGAAGAATCAACTGTCCTTTATGATCATCTACAGGAATGCGTTTCTCCTCTACCTTCTACCTAATCTCATCGCCTTTCATCGCGGACTGTTTTTATTCCACCCAGGTTCCAGTTTTTCCTTTTCCCCTGACCATTGATGCAGTCAGCCAGAAGGGAAGATAAGTGTTGTTTTTTCTTTTTCTTTTTGTTTAGTAGAAATCTATCTGGTCAATAGCTATATTTACAGCCTTAAATAAAAAAAGTAATAATGGTTTAATTAAAAATCGTTTGCATTTTTTTTTAGGATTCTGAGGTGTTGAGGAATTTAAATTTTAGTTTTATTTGATAAGCATACTGTCCTTGCTAAGGTTAAATAAATTTTTAACTGAAATAGAATTGCTCCCGTTTTAATACTCTAAATTTTCCAAAAGGGGTGATTTTGTTGTAACTCAGTTAATCGAATCTGAATGTTAGAAGCTTTTATTTTCTGTGCAATAATAAGATGAAAACTTTAAGATTGTTCTGAATAGTAGTATTATTTTATTCTCTGTGTAATAATAATATGTAATATTTAGATATGTTCTAAATGGTATATTCGTTTAATTAAGGTGCAATAATAAGGTGAAAGAACGTTCATAGGGGTAAAGAAATAGTTTGTTATGAATTTAAAACTTTTACTAAAGTGATATAGTTATGCTTATACTTAGTTAGCACTTATCGAAATTTTATGTTTTAGTTTGAAATCACTGACTTGATCACAACACATATAAATGTATTAGAACTTTCTCAGGTTATTCTTTTTCACTCCCTGGGGAGGGTTAAACAAATTTTATTACCTAATTGTTATTGTCATATCTGATTTTATTTGAAGAAATAAATACTAAAGATTTTCTTGAAATTTAATATCGATTATTGTGTTTTTGTTATGTTTAAGTTACACATTTTGAGATGCATGATTTACAGTAAGTTCACGAGCATCAAGGTTCAAGGGTTGTTTTGGTAAAATTCACAACGCAATGAAAATTTTTAGCTGTTTAGCTTCGAAGCAAATTGTTAACTTTGTTCAGTAGTGTTCCTCCCATAAAGCACTACGACAGAACATTATCATCTGTCGAACATCCCATGCTCTACTACATGAGCAATAATCAGTGCTGTACGATAAAATGGCACCTGCCGAAAATACACTTTATTATGCAATGAACTTTTAACTCTCAGATATATTATATTAATCGGTAGCTGCATCGTTTAAGGTGTACACGAACCAGTTTTCCTTAGAAAGTCCTCCACTAAGGCATACCTCCTCTACGCAGATAGCTCTCGAATGGTTTGTCGTAATTAAATAAACCAAACGAAACTAAATCTTAGCTGAAAAATGTTGTGGGTTCGTGCCACTTTATTCACCCTATTCTGGAGGATATGGGCAGTTGTAAAATGCCATACTCTACACTTCTTTTGTTTATAAGCTTGATGATCCCTGAAAGTTTTATGGCGGTTACCATCCAGGAGGACTGAAAACTTTCCTTACAAAAGTATTTCGATTTTAACTTACGCATCATGTGTCTCTTCTTTTCTGTGAAATAAAATAAACCCTAAACATTTGGCATTTTTTGCTTAAGCATTTCTTGAAAATTAACAGCTGCATAATTATTTGCATTATAAAACCTGTATTAATTATTCTTCACAAAAGAGTATAGTTGCTTGTTAATGAGCCTATCTATCTTCAATTATAAACATCTTCTTTGTGCCATAAGGAAGTGTTATAACTTAAACGTGATGTATTTACATTTTACTATAAAATTCGAAATATTTCGACTGGGATATCTTTATTGTCTGTGTTCTTCAAACATGAGAATATTTCAATTGAAATGTTTAAAACAAGTTGATTATAAAATAAAACATAGAGTGGAATAAAATATTATTTTCTTGCAACTCTATACGATATAACTTTTAACATATGAGTCTCCATTTTTGGCGATAAGAGTTTCCTTTCTTTAAAGAAACGGAAACCTTTTATTAGATAAAAATTAAGACTTTCAGAAGAAAGGAGGAAAAAAAGGGGGCAGGGAATATTTATGTGATTGTCATTTCTCTTTCTTAGTGCAATTAATTTCTTCTCATGTAATTCATATTTATATCACGGTAATACAGTCGAAAGGCATCCAGCTGTTTATTCCTTTAATGTATTGAAGAAAAACAAATTGACGCCTGAAAAATTTAACATACCATTCTCCTTTCCTTTTTTATATTTTGCGTAATCATTTATTAATCAAGAGAAAAACTTGTGAAAAAAATTGCAGATTCTTTTCCCACCATTCAAACATTGGTTTCTCAGAAGGGAAAAGTT
Organism: Stegodyphus mimosarum; assembly: GCA_000611955.2. Classification (NCBI taxonomy): domain Eukaryota; kingdom Metazoa; phylum Arthropoda; class Arachnida; order Araneae; family Eresidae; genus Stegodyphus; species Stegodyphus mimosarum. The sequence continues at coordinate 21,878 of KK117689.1, forward strand.
ATTAATTAAGCTTTCAATTCAGAAGACCAGCGCCGGATTTTGCAGTAGCCTGCCGTAATTCATTCATAAATATTTAGATGTTTAATTTTCAGAGATTCCCCAAATTTAATTAGGGCGGTATTAGGAGGAAGGGAAGATTCTACTGCATCCTCTTTCGCAGCTTCGACCTGATAGATTCTTACGCTTTAAAGCTACAGGATTAAGCACTGACATCTTTCTTTTGAACAAAGTTTCAGAAACAAATTAAATTTCAAATTTCCTTTGGCGTTTGATGTTTCGTCTAGAAGTTTTTTAGCGGTAGAATTTTTTAATTACTGCCTTATTGGTTCTCAAATTTCCGAACCAGATCTTTTCCACATTTTAGAATGGGTTATTGTCTACTTTATTTTTTCCTTCAATTTAAAAAGCATTCGAAATTTGAATGCTCAGTTAAACCTGATTTAATGTTAAAAATGACTTTGCTCTTTTTTTGTTTGTGTTACTTGTTCTCAATAAATTGTATCTGGTCGCATTAGGCTCAAAATGTTAATTATAATTTTCTTTTTTTGCAAATGATTTACTTAGGTGCTTACTTTTGAACTTAAATGGATGGCTTACGTATCAAAATTATGATCCAGAAATATTTTTAAATAAAGTGAAACGATGTCAAACGAAGCGAATTAACAATATATTGTCATTAAAATTTATTTTTGTAACTAATCCAATCACAGAACTTTTCAGCAATTAGCCCTGCAATCACAAAATGTTACGGTAAAAGTAGTGCATATGTATATATATATATACACCCGATGGAAATATTTTGTTATGCATTAATAAAAGCAAAAACGTTGCAACCACATTTATCAAAACTAGTAAATATATGATTACGACAACGAAAATTAAGGCCAAATATCACATTTTTGAGAAACTAATGATTTTAAATAAATTAAGTTTATAACATCTTTAAATTATTGAAATAATATACTCATACAAGAAATTAGGCTGAGCTTATATTTGCTGTGTCTAATCCCACTTTCCTGACAAAACTACAACAAGCCCATAAATTTTATCGTAGTAAGGAGTGCAAGACAGCACCTATTGCAGGCATGAGCCTTGAGCATCATATAGGTGACAGAAGAAATTTACCCAATTCTCCTCCAGTTTTGAAGGAAAGCATCAATTTAGGTGAGTCCGAGGGTCTCTGTCCTCTCTTCCCCTTCAGCCAAATCGCTCGAGAGCACTTCCTACTCGTCGTACATTTCCATTGTTAGACACACACAGACATTATACATTTCTCCATGCCTTCTCCGGGATTCGAACCCAGGCCTTTCGGTATAACAGTCAGCGGCACTAATTCCCATTCCTCCTGGGCGGATCTTACAAACGTGACAATTTTATTTGATGTAATCAGTTTTCCTCTTGTCCTATACTCCCAAAAAATTCTTCACATCTGTTTCAAAAAGTAAATAAATGTTAATCACATCGGTTTCGTAAAATGAAGTAGATGTCCATGATATTTCTTAAAATGAAGTACGTATATCATTTACTGTTTTTTGAATAAAGCCTCAGTTAATATTTTGTTTTCTGAGTACTGCTTAACGTACCAAACCGAACTTCAACCGAATAGAACTTCAGCCTAGTTAAGGTATTTATTATACCAAATTATCTAAGAGCTACTACAGTCGGAGGAATGTGATGTCCTTCGCAAAAGGACACTTGAGATAAACGTAATTGCATTTGCCTTATACGCGATAAAAATCACAAAACTCCCAAGTAGTTAGTTCGCTTACAGCCGAAAACATCGCGGACGAAAATATCGGGGAGAAAACAACGCAAGGCGAAAACGTCGTAGTACAAAACATCGTGGGAGAAAAGAAAGCAAAAAGAAAACATCGCAATTCTAAAACATCGTGGTCGAAAATAAAGAGGTTCAAACACTTCGCAGTTTAAAAACATCGTGGTAAAAAATAAAGTGACGATGACGATAACATCGCACACATGAGTTTTTAGGTTTTAAAAGCTGTAATTGCATATTTGCATAATGATTTGGGAGCGCAAGAAAGAAAGAGGGATATTTCTACTTCTGTATTTCATATTTTTGAATGAACTAATATAATTTTGCTGAAAAGTAAGAAGGAAACTTAAACATTTAAAATTTGAAAATGAGTAGGAAATTAATGCAACTTCTGGCACTTAATAGAATTTTAAATCTACATAGTTAATTAAGAAATATCATTAATAAATTAATCTTTTTTTATAAAATTTTCCTGATAATTTTTCATGAAAAATACAGTCAAAAAATGTTCAGCAAAAGGAAGATAAATAATTGCATGAGGTTAATTATATATGTAAATTTAAAATTCCAGTAAGTATTATAAGTTGCATTAATTTTATACTCATTTTCAATTTTTAAATGCTTAAATTTTCCTCTTACTTTTTCAGCAAAAATCTATTAGTTCGTTCAAAGATATGAAATGTAGAAGTAAAAATACCCATATTTCCTCCTTGCGCTCCCAAATCATTATGCGAGTATGTAATTACAACTTTTAAAACCCGAAAACTCATGTGTGCGATGTTATCGCCATGCGATGATTTGTAGGTACTTTATTTTTTGCCGACGATGTTTTCGACGACGATGTTTTTAAATTGCGAAGTTTTTGAACCGCATTATTTTCGAACACGACAATTTTTACCACGATGTTTTAGAACTGCGATGTTTTCTCTTCGTTTTCTTTTCTCCCAAGATGTTTTATCCCACAACGTTTTCGCCTTGCGGTGTTTTCTCCGCGACGTTTTCGTCCGCGATGTTTTCGGTGGATACCAGTTAGTTCATTCAATCCATCGTATTTCTTGGTCTTATCCAGTGGGTCTGTAGTAGTGAAAATGTGCAGCAGCTTTTTAAAGCTTTGCACCAATTCAGCTACATTTTAAAGCAAATAATCAGTTCAGATAAACTTTAAAACAACTTTCCATTCAGCTTATGTTATTTACACGTGGATATGTGTAACTTTGTTTTTGTGTAGAAAGTGTTAAATAGCTATGTAAATGAAACAATTTGGTGATGTGAGTTGGAAATTTAACGAATTAAGTAACCTTAGTCTGTTGGCTGCTATATTTTGCTTTTTAGAACTGCTTTTTTGTCCTCATTTAAGTCTAACGATGTAAAAGAGATGTAAAAAATTGATACGTTTCCTTTTCCGCAGAAACAAATATTTATCTTACGTTGTATTTACACGAATATCTAGACAGCCGCCCAACTGGGATAGTGGTCAGTCTGCCATAACGAAACTCCGACTGCCATAACGAAGAGCCCGGATTCGAATCCCAGAGAAGACGCGGATATTTGTAAATGTATAGTGTCTGTGCTGCAGAGAGCACTCTTAATATGCAGCGATTATAACTAACTGTTACAACAAAACTTTTAAATCTTTCCAATGCTTTGTAAAGAAAGAATTGAATGTGCTCAATCAATAGGTAAACGGAGATGCTAAAGAAATAGGCATGAGGAACAAAGCACAATCTTCTTAATTTAAACAAGAAACAAATAAATTTAATGATGATAAGTGACATATTTAAAAGCATAATTATGCAAGTAAAGAAAAATATTTTAATTTTAGAGTGGAATAAATAATAATTTTAAAAAATAACAATAATTAATAATAATAAAAGCTTAAATTATTAAAAGCATGCATTTTTTTCTTCAGCTTAAGGGAAGATTTCGTATAATAACTAGCAGTTCTATCCGCGGTTATATCATATGAGATCATTTGTTTAGATATTTCAGGAAAGGGATACTCGGTCTTTTTGCTGGCATTTCGTCGTTCAGGTTAGTGATCCTCTCCTCAAAACTGACTAGCTCTGCAAATGAAAGATGTAACTTTTTTTTTGCTTCTTTTTCATACTTATGCTAATAGATGAAAAGCACCTGTGCTATTTTTATTAAATTTGGTCTTGAATCTGCTTTCAGTACTGATATAAACCGATTTCTGTCTGTGGAATCAGATGTCCTGGAATCACTTAAAGGATTGAATGAAATTGAGTTTTTGAGTTTTAGAGAAACAAATCTCTACTTATTTAAGGATATAACTCCCAATATCTTCAGATGTCAATACCGAAAGCTTCGCGAAATATTTAATTTTCAGAATCATGTGATTATGATATTCTGAGCGCACGTATACTAAACTTTAATGTTCTAATCAACATTTTCTTAAAGAAATAACATAGAATAAAATTTTCTCTAAACCCATACCAGTAAAAGGGCGAAGTTTTTAAACAGAATAAATTTCAGTAGCCAAATTAGAAGAATTTATTCGGGTAATGTTACACAAAATCACTCGCCCTTGTAAAAATTAAAATTACGCAAAAGCAATCTTAAATTCAGGTGGGTTTTAAATAAAACTCTATCGAATTAATGGGTGATTCAACTCCTACGAGAGGACGTACAACTTCTACGAGAGTGGGAGAAAACTTTCCGAAACTGGGAGAGTTTTTTTTAAAATCTATTCTAAGGTTGCTTTTAGTCTAGATTTAATTTTTACAGCGGCGTGTGCCGTCCTGTTGACATGATAGTAGAGGAGAAAACTGTCAAATCCTTGAACCCGGGTTCGAATCCCGGAGAAAGAATGGAAGCTTGTAAATACATAATGTCTTTTCTGCCTGGGGAAAATTAAAATATTGTCAAGCTGAGAGTCCTGTCGATAGGACAGTGGAAATAAAAGAGGAGTCAGAAACCCTCGGATCAGTTTCCTGGGAAGAGCTCTTTCGAAACTGAGACCGAGCTGCGCAAATTCGCACTGTCATCTAAAAGGCGCCCAAGCCTTAAGCCAACGACAGACACAACCCTTGCCTCTTGGCAAAATAAAATTCGTGGACGCGATTTGATGTTACTGTCAGACAAGTGATATAAGTCATAACATCAGATTAACGTGTATAATGGGGAAATATGTTTATTTCTTGGCACTTGAATTCTTGTTAAGGAAACTGCTTATATAGCCAATATCATTTAAAATGGGATTTCATATTATTTTGAAATTGAGGGATGCCATTTCAATGTTAGTTCACATAAAATTTAATATTTATCCCGTTACGTATCAAAGCAAACTGAGAAAATATGTTGAAATTTAGTTAGCTCTGCATAGATCAGTAAACATTGTTCGTTTCTTTGGAAAGAGAGAAGAAAGATAGAAAAATATAAATTTGCTTCTTGATTCACAAAATACACTGGTGTGCAAAAATTAAGGACGAAGTCGAAAAATTAGCATATCAGCTGAACGAAGAGGCAGAGCGGACAGAAAGACCAATCAGGAGATTAAGTAAGGTGATGTACGGTAGCACATGAGCAGATATGCAGGTAGACGTAATAGGGGAGTGTCTGAGTAGTATAAAGCATGTTGTCGGTGTAAGATCAGTATTTCTGCCAAAGAGATTGCACGCCGTATACCAGTTAAAATCACACCGAGTTGCTGCCTCAGCGAGAAATGGCGAATAATCAATCTGTTAGACGACATCTGGATGCTTTTACCCGAGGTCGAATCATTGGGAAGTTGGAGGAAGGCCGCAGTGTGACAAGTGTGGCTGCAGAGTTCGGACTTGCTCACAGCATCGTTTCACGACTTTGGAGACAATTTCAAACTACAGGAACAGCTATCCGGGGGTTTAGTAGTGGTCGTCCACGAGGAACCACACCCGCAGATGACCGGTATATTGCCTTACAGGCCAGAAGAAACAGGCGGCAGACAGCGGGAGAAATCGCTAGACACACGACACAGGCGACTGGACGACCGATATCGCGTTTTACCGTGGCCAGAAGACTGCACGGTGGTGGTCTGTTTGCACGACGCCCTGTACGGTGTGTACCTCTAACGCCTGCCCATCGGAGAAGGCGTTCTCTGTGGTGCCGGGAACACCGGAATTGGAGAGACAATGAATGGGGACGAGTACTCTTTACAGATGAGAGCAGATTTAGTCTGAGTTGCGATTCTAGACACATACACATCTGGACAGAGCGGGGAACACGCAATAACCCCTTCAACATCATCAAAAGGGACTGTTTTGGAGGTCGCGGAGTTCTCGTTCGAGCAGACATAATGCTTGGTAGCCGGACCGACCTTCATATCTCCCAAGGAGGTTCGTCACCTGGGACTGCTATTGTAACGAGGTTCTTCTTCCTTACATGCGTCTTTTCACAAGGGCTATGGGTCCTCAGTTCCTCTTCATGGACGACAACGCTCCACCTCTTCGCACAGTTACTGTCGAAGAGCTGTTGGAGAGTGAAGATATTGAACACATGGATTGGTCGGCAAGGTTTCTGGATCTATATCCCGTCAAGAATGTACCGAACTTACTAGGGAGACCCGTGGCAGCACGTAATTTATCGCCAGTAACGATTCCGAAACTGCGATTGGTGCTACAAGAGGAACGAGCAGTCTCAACAGCTCATTAACAACCACATATCCAGCATGCACAAATGATGCGAAACCTGCCTAGCAGTCAGGGGAGATCATATTCCCTATTAAAGACCGGATGTTTCTTGCTGGACACCCATCACAGGGATGTTTCGGCCTTCAGCCGCATTGCGCTCCATGCTACTTTTTCAATAAAGCTTCTTTTTATCCCTCTGATTCCTCTTTTAGTAAGTGTTGCTTACATTACTCATGTCCTTATGTATCGGGGATCTTACGGTATTAAATGTGTTGATTTTGAAAGCTTTTGTACAAAGTTATATTGAAAAAAACTGTCCCATCCTTAATTTTTGCACACCAGTGTATACATAAGTGCTTCTGCAACTTTAAAAAGTGAAAAACAATCTTCTTTTTAAATAGTGAAAAATCAATATTTTCATCGAAAAGTTTAAACTAAATTCTCAATAGCATCAAGCTGATATTTAGTCACGTCTAGCTCTCGTCACTTACATTTAAAGGTCTCTGAAATATTATTTATACCCCTGAGGACTATTCCTATAATCTATAAAATGATTAAATGTTTTAAAATGAAACAAAATGTGGCTATACTGTTTTAAATGCACGTAAATAATTGAGTTCATGTATTTGTATTTCAGTGATTGTAAATGTTTTAGCATTATGTATTAATTTATTTATTTATGTTTATGGCTGGTGCATTTTATATAATAATTTTAGAATGTACGCCTAGAAGTGGGCGGGACACCAGAATTTCACCACTGGGCGTATGTGTAGAGACTCGCTGTAATAACTTAGCAGTTTCGCCCCAGGTTTGAGGGAAAATACTCCAGAAGGCGTTCCGAGGGTCTCCCACCCCTCTTTCCATA
>KK117689.1:29246-77421 GCA_000611955.2 Stegodyphus mimosarum
TGAGAGAGCTTCGGCTCTCCGTGTATTTTGAGCGCTCCGTTATTCCGCAAATAATGTACATTTACAAACAACACTGTCTTTTGCCGGATTCGAACACGGGCCCATCGATGTGGTAGTCAGTGTTACTAACCGCTGTACCGGCAGATCCAATTTTCGGCCTGGTATTGGTTTGTAAATGTTTATTTGGTATATAATAGTGTAGATTGTTTTAATTTTGAGCCGTAGTGTAGATTCGAATATTGTAAATTATGGAAACAACTCAATTAGAAGCCAAGACATAGCTAGAAAATTCTCTTGCTGCGTCTCCCCGCAATGAAGATATTTGGCAATTTGCTGCTCGACGATGATCTATAAATTCTCAAAAAACACATTTTTCAATAATTAGCATCATTAATTGGAGATGTTTCCAAAACAGCTGAGCAACGCTATGTGGCTTTAAAATGCGGTTCCGTTAAAGTCGTATTTATAGGCATATATCATCAGTTAAGTCCAGAGATTCAACTAAGTAATTTAGATCAGAATTGTGAGATTACTACTGCGAATAATATCGACAATCTCCAGTATTCTTTGCGTTTGTAAAAGAGACTGCCTTACCTTTTGTTCGCTTTGAGCTATTTACAATTACTTACTTTGTCGTAAGCTGTTACTTATAGCAATAAAGTATCACTTTCTTCTTGCTCATCTGGCGTAACTATTAAAGAAGTCTTTATGAACCTGAAGCTCTGAAGTACTAAAAACTAAACTACAACTGTTGCTGTAAAGTTATTGCGTATACTAAAAACTGTAAGAGGTTTTGAAATATAAAATACTTTAAGAATGCAATCTAATATTTTTTATAAACCTTAGAGGACTAAACTGTTTATTAAAATTTATTATTAAACAATGATTTGAAGCTCAGGCAGCTGCTAGAAGGCATGCGTAATTACGTTTAAAACATTTCGTTAAAATAAAATATTTAATGTTACAAAATAATTATAATATTCCTTACATGAATTTAACACATATCATACCAAGCGTTGAAAACATTAATACTTTTTTATAAATTCCTGGATATATGTTTCTCTATGTATACATATATAATCAAAACAATTACCAAATTTTTATTAGCTTAATCAATACAGCCTGTCCTAAGAATAGGACAGTGGTATAATCCACAGCTAATCATTCTTACTTAGGTGGAATGGGAGAAAGCATTTTAAGAATAGTTCAACGTTACATGTTTTACATATAGTTGTTGATTTTGCTGTGCAAGTTTTAAGCTGGCATCTTCGTTGTCTATTTTATAGGTTTTTCACAATAACATGTTTATTTTGAAGCTTTAGTAAATCTTCATTAGCCTGTTGAACACCCAATTTTCCGCAAGATGCCCTTCTTGGAATAGAAAGTCTCAAATGGGCAACTGTTACGTGTTGTCTTCGAAAATCGAGCAAGCTCAGACTATATTCACTAAATAACTGATTGAGCTTCCATGAAGCAACAAATACTGCTTCAAACGCATTAAGAAATAAAGGCCAGTACCCTTTCTTTCTTTGAATTGAGGTAACATAGACTGCTGCATAATTATCAAATATGTCAATTCCGTTTTTATTGTAAGATGCAATACACATTAATATATTTACCAGTTTTCTGCCACTTTTACCCTTCTTTCTATGGTTGATACACTTTTTGTTTCTTCGAAATTGGACATTATTGAAACAACATGACTGTCATTCCATCAAACTGTTGGAACTTCGTTTTTTGAATCACAACTGCTATCTGAAGAGTGTAATTCAATTTTTGACATTGTTTTAGAGGGCATAACTGGGAATTTAAACAGTTCCTGTGTTCTCTAACAGTTCCTGTAGTGAACAAGGTTTTATTTGGAAGAACGGATAATAATTCATAGGAAGTAAAGAAATTATACATATAAATCTTATGTATCTCAGGGTTTGTAATTATTACAGCAAACTCTGCACAACTGCGTGAGATAATGGCTCATTTACGATTTTCTTAGTTGGTTTCTTCTTTTGTGTCTTTGGATTTTTTCTTCTATATATAAGTTGGCGGAAGATAATAAGGAAGAAAGACTAGGAATTTAATGATTAAACCGTCTTCAGTTTTTTTTATAACAAGAAAGAAATAAAGGTATGCAGCCATATTTTATAGGGAATGAATTTGAAGTTTAAAATAATACTGAAGGCAAGCTTTTCAGCCTGAAGAATTCGAATCATTAAAAAATGTAGGTAGAATTGTAACATTTCATTTATTTTGAAGAATTTAATTTTAGTTTGCACGCTTTCCTACTCTCCTTAATCTGCACCATGCTAGTTATTTAAATGCAAATGTGATGAAAATTTTGTTTACAGGAATATGGTCTTTAAAAAAATTTCTGGTTGCAACTTATGTGCTGAGCTGACATTATTCTTGCTTCTCTGAAGTGCTTATGGCTTTGAAGTTTTCCTTTGCGCTTTTTTCTGACTGTCAATTGTAAGTCGCTTAGTAAATTAACATTGAAATTGCAGTTCTGCTTAGAGCTAAAATATTTTCAATTGCTGGTTTAAAGACTGTTATGGGTTTCCTGTAGATAGTTCAGTTTTAATTATACGCAAACTGACGAATTTTCAGTTTGAGTTAAATTTACTTGAAACTATGTAACTCAAGCTGCGGCCAAAAATAAAATTTTATTTGTTATTTATTCAATTACGTCAAAAGTTTATTCTTCTCGCCCGTAACTTAGGTAGGCTGCTGGATGGAGCTAAACTGACACAAATATTTTAAGTTAAGATTTACGGCATTTTCAGAAGATGAATACTGTATATGTTTAAGTTGCAATTAGCATCAGTTAAAAATAATTTCACTGAATCGTGAATTCTTTTATTGATCAAACTTACACTAAACTTAAAAGACAACATGAAGGTAAATAATAACTTGAGATTTTTACTATTGTATCAAAATCTCATACAAATCAAAAGTAAAACCTATATTGTCAGTTACTGAATTCTAGTGCGTATAATAATAATTCATAAAATGCCTAAGCAGATGAAGCTTAAGAAAAATGCTTTGATAAGAAAATTGTAAACAGATCTAATCTGTTAATAAAATTATAATTAATAAAACATTAAACTTGCTACATAATATTGGAATTTTATCATGATTGATTGCATCCAATTTAATATAAATTAATTAGTTAGTCAGGCATTAAATAATCATCAGTCATCATTAAAGTCCATCCTTAAATAATTTGCACAGTATGTTAAGAAAGCAAGTGTGTTAAATGATTTGTGGGAAAATATAATGGAATATTTTTTTATTTTATTTTATGGATTTAATATTGAATAATGACCATATAATTAGTACTGCAAGTCTTCTTAAAGTTTGTCGATACTGAATTACATGCTGAAACTAAATAAATATACAGAACACTTTCAAATTAGAAACTGAGAATAATTTCTATTAAATTTTGAAGTTAATATTTGCGAGCAGTTCTATTGGTTGTGAAAGTTCTAAATCAAACATTCTAAAAATTAATAATTCCTTGATTTCTGTAACTGTAATTAAATCTTCCATAAAAATAATGGACGTTAATTCTCAAAAGTTCCGGTTACTTTATTTGATCAGTATGTTCCATAGTCATGATATTGAGATCAAAATAATTTTTAATTTTTAATATGATAAAAGGCATATAAAGTTAATACTGTCAAGTTAGACAATTTCGGATGTCAACAGTTTAGAATGCTAATTAATTGTTCTATGCATATTTAAGTTGCAGGAATATTTAAACATTCTCTGAATAGCTGAATCAAATAACTTAAAAAAAATGTGAATTCCCTTTTAAATAAATAAAAGGCTTGAGTAAGAAATCCAAATGCACATAGAAAAAGTAACAGAATTTTAATACGCAGCTCCTGCATGCGATATAAAATATAATTAAATAATTTCGCATTTGACGTATCAACAGGAGTGGAACAATTTATAAGAAACAAAGCTGCATTTTTATTACTGACGTATTTCCCCATAAATCGAATAAAGTAAAGAATGCAATAAAGTACTTTAATAGCTAATCGATAAGGACCATAAACAACTTTGAGTTCAGTTGTTTAGGTATATATTTTGCTCATTGAATAAATAAATTCTAAGTGTTCAAGATATTTGACCACATTTTACAACGAAAACGAAAAAGCATTAATTTTCATCTATGAAGGAAGCAAATAAATTTAAAGAGGGAAAAAGTGAGAATATTGCAAGTAAAAGTTTAGAAGTCTTGAAGGGGATGTATAAGCATAATTACTGAAACGAATAACATATATTTTAATCAGATTTTCTTACACTGAGAATCAATTCACACTGAACTTCTCAATAATAAATGCGAATAAAATATAATATGCCTTAAAATATTTTAATCTAACCACTTCAACGCTTTCTTTGCAAGTATATGTTGCAGTAATTTATATCATGTATTTATATATCCAGTTAGAATCAACGAATTTTCTAGGATATCTCTAGGAGCACAAAATCTTATCAGTTCATCGAACAACGCTCATAATGCGTGAATTACAAATCGATATGTAATAGGCGTGAAATAGAGGATGGAAAAGTGGAATACGATATTTATTACCGTGTCAGAATAGTTTTTCGGTACTATGGTTACACGTTACTTTTATATCCTGAAGTAGCTTGATGAGCTGCATTCATGCTCTGAAATAGACGCTAAAACTGTCAGTTACAAGCCGCTAAAAATTTAGCGACATGTAAGGGTGAAGTGACTTCTACTGAAATTTTAAATCAAGCTTTAAAAGAAATAAAACGCATTCAAAGTTTTTTATCATAAAATGCCTGAAATATACTCAAGTATAAAAGCGGGACACCAATTGTAAATACTTTATAAATATTCAGTATAATGAAAATCAATTTTGGATATAGAACTCAAAATTTCTAAATTTAAGATATATTGAAATTTATTTTCCTTTAACAGATATTTTTCTTTATGAAACAAATAAGAGTTTTATTGAATTATAGAGCTAAATACGTTATGGAAATCTTTGATGTTAAGAGCCATTATGCAAATACACTAATGCAGTTTGATCGGTACATTCAAAATGGTTGAGAAAAAGTAAATGGTATTTCACAAATCATATTGAAATTTATTATAGTATTATTAACAATAGCTGTGAATATCAGTAAGTTAATATTAGTGCAAATAAAAAATTATTTTATCGTACCAAAAGGATTTTAAAGATGTTTTTCCAATACTTTACGCTCAAATTAACTTAAAGCCAATTCTAATAATTTAATTTCAGTACGATATTGAGTAAAATGTTGAGAGTTATTGGCTGAAAATTTGATTATTATTTTTTATTGTTTGAAATTTTCATGTTCAACACTAAAAAAAATACTTTAAAAATGAATCTGGAATCATCTCAAAATACTTAGAAAATGACTTTCAGAATACACTGTAACTAAAAAAACTTCATTTTTATCAAAGATTGAAGTGAATTTAAATTTACTTTGCAAATCGGAACAACAAAACCTGCATAAGAGGAATCTGCTTAACCAAAAATGTTATAGGGAATATATATTATTAACGTAGAATCAATACTAAAATGCCAGCCGTCTCTAGCTTAGATTTAAATCAACATTTTTAGCTGTTTCCTTTTAAAAGTAAACAAAGATTTGGTAATCAAAAGCAACTGTAATAATTTCTTATAATTTTGTAATAATCTGATAATTTCAGTTCATTTCGTACCAAGTTTACATCTTGGCTAATTGTCTATTTGAAGTATTTATGAATTAACGGTTTATATCTACTAAACTAGAGCTAAATAAAAACTGCAGTAAAATAATTTTTCAGAAGTTGTTTAGCTGCTACAAAAGCAACCAGAAGTATGAACATCAAACGTTCCACTAAATTATATTCAAAATGTATTCAAAATTGAAATTGTCTTAGAATTTAAGGTAGGCATGAAAGCCTATAAGTGTATAAGGTTTTTGCGTCTTGAGGGAACTTAAATATTGCTGAGCCGAAAGACCTCTAGAAGGTCTGATTGAATGGGAAAAAAGTTGGGATTATAAACAATGACAACAGCAACATATATTTAAAAATGTTGCTCACTGGAAGTGAAAATTTATCATTCTCTGAGCAAATTTGTAAAAGTATGTCGATAAGTTACCAACTGTAGTGTTGCGTCAATGCACAGGACAGTTGCCTGCCTAAGGGTAAGGATGCCTTCTGGGATGACATTCTAAGGAAAACTGGCTGGTATTCATGTTAAACACAACTAATATTCTTAAACTATTTGAAACTGTCCCACAAGTATCTTCGTAAATCATGGATTTTCATAATTTTCTCTCTTTTTGTTTGATTATTTTTACTATTTTTGGTAACCTATGTTTAAAACAGAGTGTTATTTCTGTCCTGAAGATTTTCCACTTTTCACTTCTTAAGACACTGAAGCAATTTTGTAACAATCTGATATTTAAATACTAAGTGATTTGAACAAAAATATTTTACTGTAACGTTACAGATTCATGGATGAAAGAAATTGCTTTTTTTCAGGCTATTTTAGCTAACATGCAGTAATGCCATGAAACTGCTTGAGCTGCTGACCTACTCATCAAACAGTACGACATAGCTAATTCTAAGGGTTACAAGAAAAATATTCAAGCAGAAAACAATCAGAAAATGTACTTAATAAATTTACGCCATGCACACATGTTAAATATTTCTATATTTTAACTTCAGAAAATTGGGATTTTTTTCGGCTATAGAAAACCACACACCATATAATTTTCTAAAAAAAAATTTATGCGCCAATGTTGCCTACTGGCCAGTTAAATTATATCTGCTGTTGTCATCTCTTATGTAGTGTCACCAAGGACGGAATAGGCAAAGGCTATCGAATACTTAGAGTTAAACCCAAGTTCATTCCCAAGCAAACGGGCTTGGCTTCATGGTTAGTTTTCGTGGTGTTTTCCACATATAACGTGAATACGAGCCTTCAGGAATCTTCCACTAAGGTGTCCATTCCTTTTAATAGATAGCCTTCGTGAGCTTTGCCGTAATCAGTTACTCCAGCCTAACCATATCCTACATCAGTGTTCTTTCTTTCAATGTAAGTATTGTCAAAAAAAAATTTTAGGCGTGTCATTCTATTTCATATTTTGCTTTTAAAATAATTCACTTAATAAATGTATACATAGTTGATAGCTGAGAGTGGGCGAGGGCATCAGAACTTTACCGTTGGGTCCACAGATTGTTGTTATTTGCCTGCAACGTTTTGTAAATTAAATGTTGTTTTTTCAACTTTCAGTACTTCTTCAACGCTGATGCTTGAGATGATTTGTAAGACCGAATTTCTTGGGCTTATGACATGCGATGTTTGTAATTATTTGATTTGATGAGTACTTGTTGGAATGGAGCTTATAAGAGATCTTGTAAAGTGAACCTAAAAATTTAACACATTTTATGCTTGTTCTCAGGCAAAGGAATGATTCTTCAGATGAAAAGATTCTTCAACATGGATAAAATAGCTGTTCCCGCATTTGTTACCGCATTCATTATTTCGATGACAATATTATTTCCTTTTTTATAAGGAAGCCTATATACTCTGGAATTATTTGCATTGGATGACGAATGTGGAAATCTTTTGTAACAGGGCATTTGAACAGTTAATGCGGACCCATTCGCCGCAGACGCATGTACATGTTGATGAAATGCTTTTTGAGTAAAGTTAGATAAGAAATAGACCCTGGCTTGATAGAATCTAGTTCCTTTGAAGAATAGGTCTGAAGGTCTGAGGATACTAGTATGACAATTTGGAAGCATACTGAAAGTCCTCTTTCCTTTTTGTATCATATTCTATTCCTATTGCCATGCTGTCATTGCTATTTGTAGCGATTGGTAGTAAGAGGACTTCTTGGCCCTCATATGTATAACCGAAATGAGCGGATGACATAAGTATGTTTTTTTGGAAGTACCAAATTAATACATGTAAATATGTAAAGACAACAGTTTGGCGCTTGTTGCCTTATAATGGAAACGAACTGAAAATTGTTACCACGATTTATGCGAAATCAGTCCTATCAAGTTATTTATATAACTGATAGTTCAGTTTATTAAAAATAAGTCCAAACATAAAATCATAGTTTTCTCTTGCGTGTAAACAAATGTTTACTGTTTCTTCATATTTCCTATTCAATCAAAACTCTTGAATTTTCTTGGGGTTACAGCCCATAATGTTTATATTCCTAGCTAATTACAAATACAATTTATTACAGCTAAATCCTAATACCAATATTGCAAACATTTAAATTCTTCAAATTATTTTACTTATTGAGTTCTTTAAAATTAGTAGCTAAAAACCTTTAAATATGAATACTAAGCCGAGATTTTATAAAACTGAGAACATTTCTTAATTATTAATATATTTCAATATTATAAGAAACGTGACTTGTAATAAATAAAAAAATTTCTCGATATTCTATAGCCAACACGCGGCAAATGAAGTTAGCTTACTCTCATCTAAAAAGATTCAAATAAATATTCTGGAACAATTATTTACAATCCTCACTTTTTGCTCCAACAGTTAAAATTTCAATTCGAACTATTTTTGCTTCTTTGCATCAAAAAATACGCTTCACCGTTGGTCCAACTAATGGGGATATTAAAAATGGCACTAACAACGAGGGCAAACGAGAGTTTAGTAAATGAAAAGAATAACTTAAAAAAATTAAAGCTTACGAATTACATAAGAATGTCATCTGTCTTGAGTTGTACCCGAATATCACTACGTGTTTCGATATTGGCAATAACACTGTTAAATACAGTTCGAGAAATTAGTTCCAATCCCCCAACAGTACAATCTTCATGACATTTACTTCTCTAAAATGAGAATGTCTCCGTGTAACTTCTTTTTCAATGTTGTTTCATGAGTTATCTATCGGGCTAAGATAATGTGATTTTGGTGGCCACTGTATTCGCTCAATAGCTGCAATTTTAAGAATTTCGTCAATACAGTTTGCTCGAAATGGACGAGCATTATCGTTCATAAATAAAATCAGATCCATATATAACTCTGAAACATCTTATGTAAGTTTCTAAGTCCTCATCAGCATATCTCTGGCCAGTCAGACATCCGCTCTTGAAAACGTATTGGGACACACGTCCACTGGTACTTTTTGCGTCTCTATGTCATCACATTTATATTACGAAACTGCCAAGACCATGATGTTAGATGGAAGATTTCCTGAATCCCTCTAAATGCAAACATGTTTAGAATCAGATGTTAAATTAAACCTTGACTTCCTAGTAGAGAGAATATGAGACAATTAATGATTACTCTACTTCTGATGTTTCTTGCACCAATTAAAGCAGTCTGATTTTGCTATGAGGGCAGTTAAATACACTTGGCTTTTTAGCACAAAGATCTTTTTCATCAAGTGTTCGCTATACAGTTTGCCTTGAGTCATAGACATATACTTCAAGCTACGAGCATGTTTTAGCCGACGCAACTATTCACGCTTTGGTACTTTTAAATTTTAAAAAATCAGTAGTTTAAAATCTACGAAATGTAGTATTTTATACATTTTTCCGGTCTTACACTTTTACTTAGGAAAAGGTCGTATTTATTATTAAAATTAAAAGGAAAAATGTATGACCCTCGCACGAAGAATGCTGATCAAGATAAGTAATTTTGAAGCTTGACGTAACTTTTGTTGAAACCTCAGGGATTTTATGCAAATTTAGAAAAGCAATAATTAAATGGGTATATATTAAAAAAATTCAATATAAGTTCAGAAAAATATCTGTTTTGTTACTACGTTAACTGCCAAGAATTAGTACCCATCTGTCTGTTAAGTAGAATGTGGCATGGAAGAAACTTTCTCTGAATCCGATGGTTAATCTATAAGATGAGAATAAACAGAAGATTCTGTCGAGAGTCTATTTTCAGTTCTCATATTTGGTTATTAAGAAAACTGCGCAGGTGCTTTTTCCGTGAAACGTCACTGTCTTTGGAGGTTTTTCAGCCATTTAGTATTCTCTGTGTTAAGCCCGTTATAACTTATATCGTATATAGGAACATAAACAGTAGTTCATACTGTTAATCTTTTCTGTAATTACGAGTGACTGAAACGACTAACACTCAAGCAGTTGATACGAGAGCTCGATTAGGGTGATCTCTTCTAGCACATTCCGTAACGAACCATTTATCCATTTTCAAACAAATTCTTTTAAATTCATTGCATATTCTTTAGAGTAACATTTTGACGTAGGAGATGAGGAATTTGTTTTTCTTCAAAACTCTTAACCTCCGGCCAAGAGTTTCCTTCCCAAGCAAAGACAAATGTGCATTCAGAAGTTAAAATCGAGTTTTAAGACTTACTTATAACTAAAATAGAATTTTAGTACACCAGAAAGATTTTCCGCCGATATTGTTGTTCAGCTTCAAAACTGGAGCGCTAGTAAATGAAAGAGACATTTCAAAATGTCCCTTTTATTTAGAGGTCCTATGTACTCCGGCTAAATTAAGATTTATCTCAAAAACTCAAACGGAACGGAGCTGGATCTGCGATGCAATTTAAGCCATGTCTGTATCTCACAGAAAAAGGAGTCGAATCAAGAATTAAATAGTACGGAATAAATGACGATGACGTGTGAGAGAGGTTTAGTTTGGTATACGATTACATCTATAATAAAAGGCTTCTTTTGTTCGTAGTTAATAATGCATAATGTATTTTTATCACTACATTTGATTTTAATATTATATTCATTACGCTTAGCTGTTGTGTGTCACCTATATGAACAAGCTAAATTTACGTACATTTACTATTATTACATATTCTCAAATATGTAATATGAATTATTTCTATTGTATGAATGAAAAACCTCTTTTTCCCCCGTCATGCATGCTTTATGTAATAATAATGCATTGCAAGAAAAATGAAGAAAATCACAAATCCAGTTGCAAATATTTCACTTTAAATACGATCATAATTAAATAATAAATAATGATACAAAAACGGTTCTTTCTAAATATGTGTGATACGTTAATAAAGTGAGAAAATATACTACTAGTTCGCTCCTGAGATATATTTCGTGAATCGTCTGGGAATTTGGTTGAATTTTTTGTCTCATTCGAGTCTGACGTTATAAATATTCTTTGGAGAAAAGGGCTGTAAATTCTTTAATAAAATACCTTCTCACAAATAAGAGACTAAAGTAATGTACCATTAGAATGATTTTTTGGCAGCTTATGAGTTCACTGAGAAAAAGCAAATATGATTACTCTGCGCAAGTATGTGTAATTACGTTTCATCGCTGAAATCCCCGCATTATTTTTGCAGTTAATAAGATTATGTTGTTCCGTGGAGGCTGTTTTAATTTTGCCATTAATTACAGGAACTGAAACTTCCCCCGCACTGTGCATCGGTTATTGCATTTTATAACATTTGCTTTTATTTTCACCCTTATTATTATTATTCCTTACTTCTCAGCACGAAGAAAAATTGATTATGAATAATATTGCACAAAATGAAAAGGGATATACATCGTTCAACCGACCATGCAAATTATGAGACCAGAAGCGTTGACTTAGCAGTATTCTGCTGCGTATATATTATACATGTTTCCGCTGCTCACAGTGTTAAGAAAATTGTGCGAGCTTGCTTTTCTCTTAAGTGTTTCAAAAACTGAAAATTCAAGAATTTTTTTAAAGCAATTGCACTTGCCGAATATTATGTGCAATGCGTTAGAATGAACATAAGTGGCTAATGTGAGGAAAGTAATACATTTGGTGTAAAATTATTAGGCGCTTAAAATTATTGATGTTCCTTACTTTAACAGTGCTTATTAAGTGATTTTGACTATTACTGAAAGCAACCACATGAAATCTTTTATCAGCAATTTTATTATACCGTTTTCACAGCACCCGTGATGCATTTTTCTTTTACCCAAGTAACGACCGCTTCATGTTTGCTCTATCGAGAGCTAATATTTTAAGGGTGTGATTCTCAAGTTCAAGTTATTCAGTGTTGATGCAAATTATTAAACTAGTAATGATGATGAACCTTACTTATATCCAAACAATTTTCTCTTCTTCAGTAAAGTTAAATAAATATTCTAGTATTCTATGGGTATGTACATTGTTCTGTTACTCAATTCAAGATTTTAAATAAGCAGAGATGAGAGAAATAACCCGATGCCAAGATGATATCCGTCCGAGGTCGAGCCATACGGAATTGAATCTCATCTCAGTTTTATTGAAAGTATATATGTGTATATTTAGAAGAATAATTAAATAGATACATAAAATAAAATAGCATAAAAACTTACATGAATAAGTTTTTTAAGTTATAAAGTATTTTTCCCGCCTTCTTAACATGCCTTCGTGGTGTAGTGGTCAACACGCTCGGAGCGTATACGAGAGGTCCGAGGTTCGAGTTACGGCGAGGATATTGCTCATTTCTTCATCTCTCCTGCATCTAAATAACTTAATGTCTCTACAGCGACTGTAGTGGCATTAGGTTATTTAGAAGCAGGAGGGCAGGTGAGATGAAAAATGAGCAATACGCTCACCAGGACTCGAACCACGGACCTCTCGCATACGCACCGAACGTGCTGACAACTACACCACGAAGGCATCCTAAGAAGCCTACCTTACATATCGCCCCTTTTAAAAGGAGACTGAGGATTAGGGGACCCAGTCACCAAATCCTGGTGATGAAGAATCATCATCCACCACCCTTTTTAATTTAAGAGCCACTGTAGAGTCATTAGCAATTTTTTGGACTAGGAAATGTGAAGAATTCCCAATGCCCTCGCTGAGACGCAAATCACGCTAAGAAGGCGGAAAAAATACCTTATAAAGCGTTTCCCATCATCACAACAACGGAATAATAATGTTAAGTAATCATCTTTATCAATATCTTTATATTACGTTTTCTGCATATCTAAGTGCTAACACACATCATTACGCGTATTTTTAAGTAAAGCACTGTCATGCTTTTCATAAATGTTTCCCTAGCATCATGATATATACAAAAATCACATTGGAAATCAACATATAAGAGTACTGAAAAACCAAATTTTAATATACAGATGAGCTATAATATTCTGCTGGCCACCGTAAATGTAACACCCTGAAGGAAGCATGCAAATAACATGAAATTTACAGCATGCTTTAGCGGAGGTGAGATATGCAAATGATAAGAATTTCAGCGCAGACGCACATCACGCACGCCTGTGGCGCCACTTCAAAGCGCTATTTAAGGCTTCAAATTTTCGACTATTTCAAGTTCGGCAATTGTGTTTTTCTTGTGGTTCTTTTAAAACAAACGATCAATTATGCCTTGTAGTAAACAGCGATCATCGTTTAATCAAGTATTCGAGTTCGACAGAGGAAGGATAGTGGCCTACCGAGAGTGTGGATTATATTTCAGGGAAATCGGTAGTAGTGTTGGACGAAACCAAACAACTGTAATGACCATTGGATGCAGGAGGGTACGACGGACCGACGTGTTTGATCGCATCCACCTCAGTGCACCACTTCACGTGATGACAGGAACATTGTGCACATGGCAGTGACAGATCGCTCAGTCACATCGCGAACCATAGCACAGCACATTCAGTCTGTAACGCATCATTCAGTGTCTGCTCGTACCATTCGACTCCGTTTACAGCAGAGTGGTCTGTGCGCAAGACGTCCATTGCTTCGTCTACCCTTGACGCAGCACCACAGATGTCTCCGCCGCCGATGGTACGACGAAAGAAGAATGTGGACGGCAGAATGGAATGAAATTGTCTTTACTGACGAGTCACGCTTCTGTCTGCACCACCACGATGGTCGGATTCGAGTCTGGAAACACCGTGGAGAGAGGATGCTGAATAGCTGCATTATGCGCCGCCACACCTGTCCTTCACCGGGAAATATGGTATGGGGCGGTATTGGATATCACTCTCGCACTCCTCCACTACGCATTGCCGGTACTTTAAACAGCCAGCGCTACATCTCCGAGGCGTTGGAGCCCGTTGTCCTTCCTTACCTTCAGGGCTTGCCCACAGCCATATTTCAACAAGATAATACGCGACCACACGTGGCACGCATTGTCCAAGGGTTCTTCGTCAATCGCTAGACTGAATTGCTTCCCTCACCCGCTCGCTCTCCGGATCTTTCGCCAGAGAAAACATGTGGTCCTTGGTTCCTGAACGATTGATCCAGATTACATCCCAAGCTGCTACATCAGATCAACTTTGGCAAGGTGTGGAAGCTTCTAGGTCTGATGTACCCCAAGAATACATCCAAAGTCACTTTGAATCAATGTCGAGGCGTGTGGCAGAGGTGATCTCCAACAATGGCGGCTAATCTGGCTACTGATTCTGGAAGGAACAACACTTCACAGAAGTCTATAAATTTAATCACTTGATACTTGTCAACATGTCATCTACTAAATAAATTTTGTTGTGATATCTCTTGTCTTTCTTGGTGCTGCAATTTGGGTGGCCAGCAGTATAAATAAAAGGAAGCATAGAAATCATATAAAATTAGATACATTAGATGGATGGTGAGTCAGGTGTATTACATGACTCACAAAAATTATTATTTCTTAAAAACCACAGTTGTTACTGATGTTGAGAAATTCTCGCATTTGTGAAGCACATCAATTAATCAATCCTAAGCTGTGCACATTTATTGGAGAACATATTTTCTGCCCAAGCAGCCCAATGATCAGTAGCTGGTGATTTGCCACAGCTGTCCAAAGGAAAAGGACATTCAACTATTGTTGAATAGGGTTCAACTATTGTTGAATAAGGTTATATAATTCAACTATTGTTCAATAAGGTCAGGGCTATAATAAATGTTCTCGACACTGTTCCCAAAACGGCCTAGATAGAACAGAATGTTCCTGTTACTTGTTGGAAACTGCATAAGAGTTGATTTGTAAATTTTCAAATCTATCCTAAATTTCGACATTATGAGATTGGTGCATTTGCCCGTCGCAGCTGAATGCCAGAGTTCCCACTACTGTGCAAGGAAATGCTTGCAGGTGGACTTTCGGAAACGTAAATAGTAGTGGAACAGGTTGTTTTGGAAGGGAGGTACATTCGACCGCATTCTTCCCCATTTATCTACCTGCTCATTTTCTGCCAAAATATCAATGCGAGACGGCACCCAGCATAGAATTGGTCTCTTACATTCTGTAACCTCAAACAGTATTTTAAGTATTTAAGTAAGATAGTATCAATGTTATAAGTTAGATTAGATTGTTTGGATTACGACAAAGCACAAGAGGGCTCTGTCTAAGGGAAGAAGTTCCCTTGTAGTGGAATTTTTTTCGGAGACTGGCTCATACTTTCTTCACGCATGTTAAAAACTACGAAATCTTTCATGCATCCAACACACATGTGAGGATCGGAATCTGAGTTCAACTGCCAGTGTTCATCAATTTTACTTCTGGGCTGCTGGTGAGAATTATTGCTATCAAAGGCAAACTTAATGATTTTCTTTTCTTTTTTGAAGGCAAAATGGTATCATCAATTTGATTAATGTCATGAACGCAAGTGAGCAATGCTGATTTAATTGCAACTTTCTTTTAGTTATTATACTCTAGATAAATCCTTGCTTTAATGCTTTTTAGTTATATTTGAATTTCTCATTTCATTTTGCGCATGTGGAATTAGTATTTTCAAGATGAATTTGGACAACAGACTACCTATACGAGTGCCTTATTCAAGGTATTATGAGCTGCAACTCGTGTGTCTCTTTGAATATGTCTTACCGAAATATCGTGTGTTCATACTCAAGTGTTATATAACTTACTTCAGTTGCCTTACATATCCATTATTATTCTCAGCACATATTTCATGTAAAAATTTGAAATGGCCGCACTTTATTTCTCAACATATGAAGATTTTCATTCTTTTATTAATTTTAGTACATATTTTTTTAAACCTTTAGTATTTTTCGTGTTTAGATTTTAACAGTGTTGTGCTTAAGCCCATCAATTGTATCGTTTTCGCTAATGTTATTTCCTGCAGCATCATGATAGTTTAATACTTATTTTAATTTACACAGCTTTTTCTCTGTGACATCTCTTTATCTGATACTACCTATATTTCGTCTTGTAACAGAGGAAATTAGTTTTCTAATTATTTTCTCCTTCATTACAACCTACTACATTTAGTAAAGTTCTCTTACAGTAATCATCTCACCGCACTGTAGCTCTTAACTGCTTGCATACATCACTTTTGTTTCGCTACTTCTATATCTTACCTTTTATTTAAGGTAATAATAGTTATTACCATTGCTCTGCACATTATATTTGAATTGTTAGCATTATGCACAATGCATTGTCCTGCGTAATAGGAGTGAGCATTGTTTAACAGGATGGATTACTAATTACATATAAGCAAGTGATTGCAAGAATTCGTTATATTTTGTGTACTTCATAGACATTTATATAGTTACATACTTTGCTGTATGTTTGAATATTAATGTATTTTCCGCTTGTGCTTTCAGCATCTGCAGGACCTTTGTAATTATTAGTATCCAATATTTTAGTTGTGTGTTTTTAATCTCCGTACTTGTTTGTGCAATTTATTAGAAGCTGGTTGTCTAACTTATTTTTAACCTCGTCTAACTTTATTTTTAAGAAATACAGTTTTTTATTTCACAGTGATTCTTTCAAAGTGTTTAATTACACTTAATAATGTGTGCCACGAGCTCGTCACAATATTTGTCAACATACCTGTGCATTTTTTGAAGTGTTCCGATAGTGCTTTATCCTGCGATATTTATATACTTGTTTATATTTGCTATTGTTGTGACTCATCTCACTTATCTGAGAGTAGCATCAGAACAAACACATATAAGATGTCGACTGCCGTTGGCAAGAGCCTTTTGCACCATACAGGTTACAGTATGACTTTGCTCAGTTCCGCCTCCAATTTTGAACAAGACGGGTCCGAGGATCTCCTACCCTCTTTTCCTACTATCAACCTCTTGAGAGGACTTCCAGCTTGCTACATATTTAGAGTGCCCCCAAATCGCCCAAATACTACACACTTACAAACATAAATATCTTCTCCAGGCTCTTCGGGACGGCAGTCAGCGCCGTTAACCACTATCCTGGTTAGGCGCCACTTGTTTATATTTCAGTTTTGTAATGTGATCACGGCAGTGCACCCCTATTTAGTACGAATACCACGACGCTATTTTTTCAGATGGCTAAGAAAGTTCCGCTCCTCACGTGGTTACTTTTCTGATACCAAGATCATCATTAATACCTCTACACTTGCTGCCAGAATAGAGAGTATAAATTAAATATTTGATACATTATAACGTTTCCTAGCAACAGCCAGATTTCACAACCAAATTTCGTTACACTAGAGCAACAGGAATTAAAAGAACTTGCCTTCAGAGAGAACAAGGAAAAGAGTGTGGCGCACTCGGCGAGAAAAAATACCTAACGTGAAATCACCGCATTTTGGATCTGCTAGATACACGAAAGCTGACAACTTATTTGAGGGGTTTGCTGATTTAATGCTCTCAGCCTGCATTGATAAAACGCAAAACAGAACATCAATTCATACAGCTGCAGGACTGAAATGGATAACAGACCAGTACCATAATCTGCACCGGGACATAAAATATTGCAGAAGAATCCGCATAAGATTTTTCGCCTATTCGTGTCGCAAATACCATTGTTTGACAATGTGTTTCTATTGCTAGCAACTAGGGTATTTGAGTCAACACTGCAGAGCATCACCGGCTTTTTCAAACTGCAGACAAGCTTGTAGCATTCATTATTTTAATTAACCAAATTGTTTTTAGTTTGAACTTTCCTATCGATATCTCAAAGTTTCAGTTGCTGCCCGAATTTAGCGCGAGCGAGATATTTATGCAAATCGCATATATCTGTTAGCAGTTTAAAAGGCAGGAGTTAACGAGGAGGAAAATCAGAGCCTTGGATTTATCGCCGTAAGGCTGTACGCGCAAGGATTTCCTCTGTCTACTGAAAGTTCGCCTTCATGGGCAAATTGCAATTACTAGTGCTAGCTAGTGAAATTCGCATTATTGCATCTCACTAAGAGTTAGGCTTCCCTCGCCGTCCTGCTTAAAGTTAAGTTAGGTATTTGAATTTTTAAGACACTTTATTTCATATTATTTTAGTTCAGCCCAAGTAGTGGCTTACTCTCAAGTTGGAGAGTTGTAATTATTTGAATTAAAGGGTCACTTTAAACCCTCCTTCTGACTTTGTAGTTCTTCAACACTAAAGGACATAGCCTAGATTTGCTCACTGTCCTCCACATACGGTTTCACAGCTTATGCTAAGTAAGAAGATCAAGAGATTTAAGGAGAAACCTTATAAGCTCATACAGGGAAATATATCATTTAATGATGAGCGTACACCCATCATTCCAACATCGTTACATTGCATTAAGCATTAGCGCCAAGTACCACTACGTAACCGAAAAAGGGATGAAAATCTAAATTCATTTATGCAAACATTGTTCAAAAACTGTAAACAGAATATGAAGGAAACGCTGCACTGCCCCAAAACGTATTTCCTGGTAGAACTCTTAACTGCTGGTCGAAGTTCGCAATGTTAGCGTCCTCATACAAAGAATTCAAGGCTGCCATTAACTTGTCGAAACCGCAAAAAGGTAACAAATATTTCGCAGAACCTGAGCTTCATACAAAAGACAAATTACCAAAGCGAAAATCCCCTCTTGGAAAGACCACTACAAGAGCACCTCAGAAAACTTAGACTTGGTGTTTTTGTTATAATGAAGAAATGTTATAATAAAATAATTTTATGCCAAAAATGTTATAATATTAAAATTTCATAAATGTTGTAAATATCAAATGGTATGGTATTATCCAAAATTAATCCTGCAAATTACCATATGTGCCCAATCAGCGCGTTATCTTAAAATTAAAGAAATACATTACGTTGCATAGAATGCAAAAACACGATTTTAAAATTATGATAAATGATATCTACTTTTAATCTATTGCTATCAAATTAGAATAATAATTGTACTTACTCTTTACTCGTATAGTGCCAATACGACCTACCGCCAGTTTCACATCTGATTGCTTTATTTCTTTTCTTAGCAGCTATTAAATTCATTTTCTTCATTATGTGACATATTTCCACAGATTCCACCACCATTTTTACAGTCCTTGAGATTTCTATTCATAGCAAATTACACATGATCATGAGACACGTGCCTATCCGTAACGCTCCTGTTACATAAACTTTCAACGAAACATTGAACACGAAAAAATCATTGCTGTTGATATAATGTTGAATTTATGCAGATTACTTGATAACAATGAAGAAGCTGCACTAAATTATGTCTACTTTATTCTTTAGACGACAGGACATGGCACGCGCATACAAACGTAGGACAAATTCTTAACCGAAAAACATCGCTCTTTGATGAATGAATGTACTTGCTTCACAATGACGTTCATCGAACCATTCTCTGTTATACTGAGCTCACAGCTGTCTTGATTATATCAGTCAAATTTCGCAAGTTCTCGATTTTCACGATACCACCACTGCAAACATAGTACGAAGAAGTGTAGCGGGCAGAGTTACTGTGCAACTTTTTCTCTTGCAGCACGAGGTCGGAATAATGGGAAAATATCGCTTCGTTGAGAATTTATGCTCTCGCTTTGAGAGAATTCAATGAAGATTAATTAATCGCAGTTTGCTTGTGAATGCTTGCTTTCACACTTTCACATCTCTCATGAAAAAACATTTGCGTCGCCTAGTCTCACAGCTACAATTAGTCATGGAGAATTCACTAACACCAGAAATTTTAGTGCAATTTTGATACTAGCTCTGGAAGTGCAGACACGCAAGGTGATATTGGTCTCAGAAGTCTTGGCGGAGTAATGCTGCAACAACAGCATACACAACACAGAACTCCTGACAATATCTAAGGAATTTGCTAACAAAGCTCTCATTCCCAGGAGAATCCCGTACTTGATGATATTGGCAATTGGATACTATGTGCCAGGCATTATACACATCTTGTGTTACTGCATGTGATAGCATGATGTCACAAAAGACAATTTCTTATTGAAATTGCCTTTCTAAAGGTTAACAAAGAAAGATTCATCCCAGCTGTCTTCTTTCTGTCCTGAAAAACATTACTGTATGCGTCGTTTTCCTGATACTGAAGCATCGTATTATGACTAGATGCCTCATCACAACAGGAAGTAGTAGTTTACCCCAGGAACATTTGTCGACCACTCACGGCAGCACTTCCTCAAAGCAATTGCCAGAAATTTTCACAAGCAACGTAGTATAAACATCTCCGTTGATATCCAGAGAGTCTTTCAGTCATTGTCGTAGCCAGATCATTTCAAACACTTATAGGATAATGATTATCCTAACGTCATGTTCGATTTTTCAAGTTAGCTGTATAGCTTAAAATAATGTTCTATTTAGAGTTTCTTTGAGTATTAGGACAAGCACTGCTGCAATTTAACACTAAATGATCAGATGATTGGGCTGCAGTCAGGGTAAACATTATAGCTTCTTGAATAATCGTCGCATATAAGCCACGTTGGATGTATCCCTACAAGAATCATGAAACGAAAATGGTCACAAGGATCGTGTTTGGGTTCTCTGTTAGAATTGATTTGCTGACATAGCACAGAAACTACTCGACGAGGACCTCTATACAGAGATGTTGTCTCATGCTGACGGGTTAGTGCTTCCCATGGAAGTGCACAGATAGGGCCTAAGAGATTAAAGCTTAATCATAACTGGATATGTTCACCACATATGCTGATAATCACAAAATGTTTCGAGCTATGTTTGTCTTCATAGCTAGAATATGAAGTTCCTTGGGAATTTTAGGTATATTGCAGTAATACATGATATCCTCTTTTAATTTTCTCATGTAAAAGTCGTCAGCACACGATTGTAAAGACACGCATTCAATTCTAAGAATAGCAGACCTAACTTAGTAAGTGTCCATGTGGATGCTTAGCATATGATATATCATATTTTCAGAACGTATCACACTGAACAAAACCTTCATGGGGGGAATCAGTATATTAAAAATGAAGAGCTTCTTAAACTATGGTCAGAGACCTTTCCTTCTGAGTGTGTATCGGAGGTACAGAATGTCACACTCGTTCTCTAAAAGTTCCATCAGGATTACAGGAACTGCAACTAACTACCCAGCGTGCAAGTGCAGAAGTGAAACTCAAAGACTCTGTAACTAATGAGGCAAACCTTGTGTGTGTATGGATTAGGTGCAAAATATTGAGCCGCACTTCCACCCTGCAGATCTTGATTTTCCTATTTGTAATCTACAGACGATACTGAATGCTGCTGCTGTTAACGACGGCTCGAAAGATGAATATAGCTCTAGTTGTGGGTTCTGCATTATTTATAATAACAAGTACTTGAGAGAGAAATATTCCACTGCTCAACTCAGTATTTCAGGTGAAGGTGGTTGCATTAAATGTAGCGCTTTCTCTATGACTGGCTAGTCGACTCACTACGGTGACCAGATATATATGAAACTCGGTTTCCAGCCTACACATCTAAGTTCCTACTGATGTAGAACTAACGTTCCTACAGAACACCATCCGTCAAGTTAAAAACATGTTCTTGAAATCCCAGTTAACCACAACAAAATGTGCAACAAAATTGAGGCCACATCAACCGAAAAATAGTCAAAGAATCTCAAATAGGCAAACTAAATGGGGCACTTCCCGACTTGTACTTAAATGCTGAGCTTAAAATTACCTACTCTGAAATTAGCAGCGTCTTTGGGACACGAAAATTACAAGCAGAAAATTCTTGAAGTTTTTCCAAAGTAGATAAGCTTTTAAGAAGTGGCTTGCCCCTCTCCGTGCAGTTAACATGGACAGGGGCGTAATGATATATATCTGGCAAACCCCGCAGTGTACATGCAAGATAACCGGTAACCTGCACCAATATGTATTTGTCTGTGCAGAGAGTGTTGAGTGTCATGTTAGACAGTCGTTACTAGCGCACATACATGCCCGAGCGGATAATATGTAAAGAACACTGTTCATCCGTAAACGGATGCTTGAATATAGCTGAATTGCTCAGGACATCTCCAGTCAGTTGGAGGCATCTATGTAATTCTATCAGCACCACCAGCCCTCTCCTATTTCTTTGATTTTCATATAGTCAGCATTGTTTTCATTTATGCGTGCTGAATTCTATTTATTACTAATTGGCTCAGGCATTATGGGTGCTTACAATTAATTTAGATTACTTATGTATAGCCATTAGTATTGCTTAGTTACAGGTACTCGTTTTGCGTTAAATATTTACACCTGCCTTGTATAACCCTGATATTATATGTAATAATCATTAATCATCTTAAGTATTAGAGGTCAACATTAACCTTTGATAACATACGGGTTAACATTACTTTTGTTTAATTGTACAGTATAATTATCTTTTATATCGTTTTATGCTAACTTTCGCCTGTTTTATATACATGTAATTTAAACTTTTTGAGATGCCTTCACACAATCAGCATTTTGTATAACTCCCCTTCCACGTTTTTAAGTCTAGCATTAAATGAAGGCTTCTTTATAATAGTCCTACCTCCTTCATAAGGTATCTTAGGGGACTCTAAATAAAAAATAGTTCGGATATTTGGGCTTTTAGGCGAGTAGTCCTCCTCTTGCTGATCAAGTAAAATATAGTGTCACAAATACGTTAAATGAAACAGATGAATAATTATTACACAGTGTAGTAGAATGAACACTTATCATTACACGCAGAGCTTGCTGAAAAGTAAGAGTCTTCAGCTGCTTTCTGGAGAGATATTTAACGCCATACTAAAAGTGTAGGATAGCTTACATGTATATTTTTAATTCTTTCATACTTATTATATGCTGACAAAGTCTTATTAAGATATAAACTGAAACATGAAATCTCACGCATTATGTTTGTCGAATATGAAACATTTCTCGAATAACATATGGATTTTCGCATTTCATACGTGGCTAGAAATTAATCCAAATAGCTCTTAAAATTAAAGATAAATTCTCTACATTAGAATATAAAGGTACATATAAGTGCAATATGTAAGAAAATTTACTTTATAGACTTGCATTAAGATTATTGCTTTAAGGACTTGAGTTAAGATTTGCTTTGTTGACGATAATTCAAATATATAGCTTGCTGCTGACATGCAGTACACTTTCGCTTGGACGAAAATAGCATCATTCCACGATACAAATATATTTGAAATTCCTTTTAGCTTCCATTTCTATATGAATAACTTCTTTTAGTGTAGAAATATATTATTCTTCCACATCCATCGTTCGATTATAGACAGCTGCGGGGAGATACCGAAAGCTTTCCTTGAATGTTGATACTTACGACACTCTAGTGTGCAATGTGTTAAGTTTAGAAACTCATAAAAATTCCCAATAGTGTAAAGTAAAATAAATTTCTTGCTACTTCAGGCATCTGGGACGCATGGAAGCCAGAATCCTTGTTTAACACGTAAAGGGATTGTAGAGCACCTAGTAAAATAGCACATTGTTATGGAGATATAAATACTCCCATTTTTGTCTATTTTAGCTGTGGAATTCGAGAAATAACAGAAGCTTGACACGCGACTAATTTGCTTTCCGAATTTAAATCCAATTGAAATCTAAAAAAGCTAAAGCAAGTTTTATTTTAAACTGCTGAACACAGGAAAAGGAAAGAAAATCTCTAAAGAAGAACTAAGCTTACTGCACTGCTTACTATTCAATTAACTTCCTTGATGCATCTTTCGAAAACATGTAAGAAAAACACAAAACGAAAATAACATCGATGGTTAAATGAATCAGAAATGAAAATCTGGAGTCTCATTGACAATGGAATGCAGATGATTGAAAAGAGAGGAAAACATTTCTACCGCTATAATACATTCTTATTATTTACGGTCTATTTTCTTCAGTGAAAACTTGCATGTTTCTCTAATTATTGAGTCCTTAATCTCAATAATTTTCTATTTTCTGTTAAAAGAGAAGTTCTTTGTGGTAAGTTTAGAACGTGCTTCGCTTGATAAACATGTTTCAGCAAGATTTTGTTTTTAACCATTTGAAGGAAATGGCGATAAGTGGTCCATTTACCAGGTTATCTGAATCCATTGATTTTCCAGAAGAATGTATAAAATTAAACTACAGATAGGTTTATACATAGACAACAAATATTACCTTTACAAATAAAGATATTTACACAAATGACAATTTTGAATGTAATTTTTGGTAATAATTTAAATGCCGTACCCTTTTTAAGTGTCCTTTTATGTCACGCATTTTTACGTCATGTGAGGCATTAATTTCAAATTCAGCAAAAGCTTAATATCTCGAATTTCGTTTAATATCCATTTTTTCCTAAAGCATTACCGATTAGGTAAAATCAGCTACGTTTCTATCTTTGTGGAGTATTACATTAATTAGCACAGTTATTTAATAATTTATTTTTACTGCCACTTTCACTTTCGTCCACTCACACCAGGATGTGAAATGATTATTGCGTTTAAACACAGATTTCTTGAGTTCGTGAGGCAGCTTTTCGCAATTATCACGGGCCGGTTATTCGGTTTTTACCTAGCTGCTACTGAAATGGCTTAACGCCTTTTGCTTCTCTGTTGTGTCGCGAAATTTAAGTGTGTTTAGTCATTTAAGTAATCAATTAATTAAGTATTTTATTTTTATTTGTATTAGATTTCTTTTGCAATTTGAAATTCTGAAGAGCGTAATGTAATATATATAGATATATATTTTTATAGGGTGTATTTAAAATCTTTCGGCAATTATTTTTCTTCAACAGTCCAATTTTCTAACGAAGAAAGGGAGCGTCTTTTAACGGAAGTAACATTTGTGGAAATAGCTTTTAAGATAACAGTTGGAACTGAGGGAAGTATAGTGTTATTTCCCATGTCTTTTGTTACGAAGCAGTAAAATGGATATCGTAATTGGCTTCCTGCATTCACTTGCACTCTCGCTTTGTGAATATTGCCTTGCTTATACAACTTCGGAAGAAAGGAGCGGTTGTAAATTGTATCTTGAAAGGGTATTTTTTTGTTGTTTCTCCTTAGATTTTTCCGCTTGTTAGCAAGGGGGTCGAATTTTTAGTCTCAAATTTTTGCACGTGTTAGGATGACTCATTAGAAGATGGTCTACCGTCGACTGTGGACAATTACTCTATTTTGATTCGTTTGTGGGTGTGAATTTGTTCGGTTAAATTATAGTGAAAGTCTTGGGTTGGCGAAATTTAATTTTATGTGTTAGGTTTTGACCTTTAATATCTTATGCGAGGAGAAATCGAGTTTTTTCTGGGTTCTTGCACGAGTTTAGAAGTCAGTTTTAGGAGTACGGTACAACTAGAGAGAAGGGAATAGTTCAAACATGGCTTTTGCCCTGCGGCCGAGCTTCACCCTTGCGGGTGGCTCGCGCTTACAATGCTGCGGCGGCTTGCGCCGGTATTTATGAGAGACCGATTCAAGTTTTGAAGATGTGATGAATTGAGGATTTTCCTGAAATTTGTGCGAGATGTAGAACTTAGAGCGATCTCTTCCTAGCTGGAATATTGACATTTCCTGAAGTGGGTTTTCCTGCAAAATGGATGTTTTCTGCCGCCTCGTTGTTGAAAATCGTGTGCAAGGCTTTCCGGTGGTGAGAAGAGAAAATTCAACCTAGTGTCGTTGCTTGTACAGTTCCGTGGTCGTTGACCTGAGTGTCATCTTATTTATTCCCTTAGTTTCTCCTTTCGTTTACCTCCATATTTCAGAATTTTTTATTTCCGCGCGTCTTCATTTATGGTCTACAAAACGTCATTTTTCTTGAATTTTGTTTTGGAGCCGATTACTTAAGGACGAATTCATTTATGGTTCTACAAGATGTCATTTTCTTGAGTTTTATTTTGGAGCCGATTGCTTAAAGGACGAATTCATTTATGGTTCTACAAGATGTAATTTTTCTTGAAATTTATTCTGGAGCTGATTACTTGTAGGACAAATTCATGAGTTCGATGGGAGAATTCTTCTGCCTACTTCAATTATAGCTTCTTAAGTGATGGATTCCGATAGTTCAACTGTGAGTTATCTTATATTTTCATTGCTACTCTTTATAGTAATGTCAAGTGAGAGTAATTTAATTTAATCTTGCGTAACTGGTAGAAAGAGAATTCCATTTGATAATAGGGAAAGTTGTTTGTGTTTTAGGAGAATTTAAAATTATTATCTATAAAATAAGAAATTTGTGTTAATTGTAATTTCTATATTAGTTTAAGTGAGATCCAGTTTAAATAATTCATTTAATGTTCTAGTTACTCTAAGTAATCGTTATTATGTTAAATTGCAAAATTTTATCTTGATAAATGACTCTTGAGGGAAATTTAATGTGGAATATTAATTGCTATTGTATGTAAGGGTAGTCTGGCCAGCTATCTACGTAAAAGTATTCAAGATATTAATAAATGAGTTTATTCTATGTTATTACTTGCATTTTTTTGGTGTTACGTAGTTGGTCTGTTTATTCACTTCATTTGTTTGAGCAGTGAGGCTTTTAAGAAACATGGGGATTTTATCGGGGTTTTGAAACTGTTTATGCATTTTAGTGTACTCATATCGCGCCCTGTTTTAGCAAATATGTTCTAAACACGTCTTATTGAATATTTATAATGCTTGTTTTAGGTGCCAGGCTACTTAAAACTATTGCTTGATTTTTCGTAGTGGAACTGATTGATTGCTTTTTCTCAATATTACTTCCCTGGTGCTTATGAGGTGTTTAATGAATCTGAACTTAAGCTCTTGAGTTAATTTTGAAATGAGAGAATTTTAGAAATGTTTTGGTTAAGAAATAGTATTCAGTTCTACCGAGTACCAGAGAAGATTTATTCCTTCTTGTTTTTTTAGGTTGAGATTTATTAAGACGAATTTGGTTTGCTTTGTGTAATTTAATTGATTTAAGAAATAGTTAATTTAGATATGGTTTGATGCTAGTCCAATCTGTCAGTTCCTTTCTCCACTTCTAACAAGAAGAATTTTAGTAGTAAGTTATTTATTTTAATTTGTCCGGCACCAGAACAGGTCAGAGTTTTAAAAAGTTTAAAAGTGGTAAAAATTAAAACCAGTAAAGTTTTAGCTATTTAACATCTCTAGCCGCCATTGCTTCGTGAACTACTTGAAAGAGTCAAAACTTGTTAGGCGCGTGTTACTTATTTTTTAATATTGAAGTTTGACCTGAATACTTTTTTGTGCTGAACATAGCGTCATAAAACTTTTTTTTGTACTGAGCATGAATTTTTTTTGTACTGAAGATAGCTTATTAACTCACATGGGCTTTAATTTTTCAATGTAATCAATCACATGGAAGACAATTAAATGCATTTTTAGTCGAGAATGTAGCACTTTTAGAGACTTTATATTTTTTCTAATGGTGAAATATTTCGAGTAAAGATATCGTTAAATGTTCTTACAAAGAGTAAAACGCTTTTAAATTGTTAAACAGATGTCTTTTGCTAATTTACTATTTAATTATCTCTGCTGAAAACTGTCAATAAAACTGAAAATATCTTGTTTTTATAACGTCTCTCGGTTCTAAGTTTGGATGACTTGGTTTGTACATGTAAAGATTTGAATTTAGTTAGAGAGTGGTACTAAATAAAAATTTAGTTTAATGGACTTTAATAAAAAATCGTATCTGCAGTGGATATTGGGTTAAATAATTAAGTTAAAGGAGAGTAAGTTTCATTGTCAGAAAGAACATCATGTGGATAGTTACGCAAAATAATTGAAAGAATTGAAAGGTATACTGGGTATTAAAGAAACAAATAATAACGATAAAAATCCGTTTAAAGTAAGTATATTTCTAGGATTATTATTTTGATGATTAACTAGAACATTCTTATACAGCTTCTGTTCCAGAAGATCCTGGTCACATGCTATGAATCTAGCTCCATTACTACATTATATTGATCATGGACTGCACTACTGGCACACCTAGAAAAATGAAGTTTTGAGATAAATGTCACGAAAGTTTTCCTTGGTTTTGAAATACAGGAATCACACGCTAAATTGTTGTATTAAGAAGTAAAAGGAGTAAGCATTAATGAAATGCTTCATAGGAGTTATGTTAAAAGTCATGTTAAAAATTATAATTATAAAAATTTTATAAAATTAACATTATTTAATCATAAATTTCATTAAATTTATAATTTTTTACATTATGTTGAATTATACTGAAAGTTCATGGCTCATAATAATGATAAAAATTTGGAAACAAAAAATTAAATTTTATTAACAATATTATTGTCGATAAATGAATAATATTACATTGTCAATAAATGAATAATATTACTCTCAGTTTTTAAATTCTATGTCTTTAATCAAAATACAAAATAAAGTTAGCATGCTCCCTATATTTACATAAGTTTCGAAACAGAACCTTTTAAAGTATTCTAATTTTAGATTTGCTGTAACATTCTGGATAACAGATTAGTATTGCATTGCTGACGACTAAAATTTGTAGATCGTCAAAATTTCTTCTTATATATTGCAAGAAACTTGTAAACGTTTTCCACTATTTCTTCGTGAAAGAACAGCAAACTGTTCCTGCGCCTTGATTCTTTCATAATGACAGTTTTAAAATCTGCTCTATAAAATAAGCCTTACAGAAAACTGAATTCGATGGTTGCTTTTCCACTTGCAGTACAGAAATGTCGTTGAAGTGTTAAATGTTAGCATATGCAATAAAATATTGACATAAATTTTTATTTGAGTTGTGAGATCCTTTAGATTAGTAAAGTCATCTTGTGCAAACTAAAGGGTACGAGTGTTGAAGTCAATGTAGATGAGAAAACTAAAGAATGCAAGAGAGAAATTATTGTCATCTGTTAGCAGAGTACTGCACCAAATATGCTCCAGTGGTGTTGCTGCAAAGAAGACGATTTTACAATGATGAGAACGATCACAACCCAAAATTCATATTTTTCGATTTGTGACAGTACTGTAGCCCATGAGCGATACTGTAGAGCTTCAATAATTTGCCTCCCCTCGCATTTCGAATATCGTCCCTCTACTAAATGAAAATACTTTTTTTTTCTCTCGACTTTCGTGCACTCAGAGTTTACTTCTACAATTTAGCTACTGATGGATCTTTCAACTATTTAAGAGCTGTTGCGAATGACTAGGTTTCTCATCTCATATTACCGACCAAACTTTAAAATGTCTTCATCACAACACCGGCAAAAGCATTCTTTGGTTTAGATGTGTTAAAAGGATTCAATAGTTTTTCCATTTTTTTACTGACTAATTGAAAATTACACATGTTTCATGTACGCTTTTGTATTTTTTTTTCTCTTGTTATAAAATTTGTAGGTCAGAAATCCCATTACAAATATAAACTCTTGATATTCTAAGTTATTTTCTGTTACTGTAGTTTAATATATATTAGTCCAGCGAGGAGAGTGTTAAAAAAATTGCAATAATAGGCAAGAAAGTTTTGTTCGAAAAAAACGAATCTTTAAAATCTCTAATTCCTTGCCATTTCTGGTAAAACAAAGTCACAATTTTAATTTCTCTATAGCTCAAATTATTCAAGAAACGTATTTCTTTAGCCAATTATACTACTGGGGGACAAGGTGGACGTGTTTCGCATCCATAAAAAATTTTGCTGTCCTGGTTAATGATACCATTTCTAATCCCTCTTTAGTCTCAGCTTTTCAAAAATTTTTTTCTTGATCATTTTTCTTTCACTTTTTGGTTTACATATTGGGCCAGATGAGTCGTTTTTTTCCATTGATTTACAGCATTCTTGGATTTCCCTCTGTTCTTCTCACGTAAGCATATGTATCTCTTTTTAAATATTTTCACTACCGCAAACAAAGAACAGCTCTCCACTTAACTTTCGAAGCTATACTCCCATAAACTGAATTTACGCCGATTCAATGTTTCTCATGGTTTATTACTTTAACATTCATTTCTTCAGCGTGTTCTTTGTGTTACACTTTGTTTTGTTAACATGAATGTAAACAACATGTGGTGTGCTTAGAATACTTCTAATCTGTACATTATGGAATAAAACATCAGACATGTTTTTGCTCTGTGTCAATTTATTTCATTTAAACAAATAAATAACTTAAAAAAATCCAATATTTAGCACAGTTATTCACTTTTCAATACAGAAATTGGTTCTTCTGCAGCTTCAAAGCTGTAGAGCGCAAGCGATACTAAATTATATCGATTAATATTCCTTGCATAAACCTTTTTATTAATCAACTTAAACTGATAAAATGACAAGAAAGTGTTGCTACGCATAACTATACTTTTTTTAAGTTTTCCAAATTTATATTCTATTTAAAGTACTTTATTAATATCCCCTTTCTCTTTGTGCTTTGCGATTTAGTTAATAATATCGTAACAGAGTTCTCCACTATTGTAACTGTTAGAAGTGCAGAAATATCTTTGAACTAACAATTATTGATTCAAGCGTTGCCACTTTTCCGCAGTCAATAAATTGCGGATGTAACGTCACATTCATTTTTAGGATGCTATGTTACATATAAATAGTTCTACGATATTGATGCGAAAATCACTTTTTATAAGAGTTCATTCTGACTGAAAAGCGATAAAAAATAAGTGGGTCATGATGCTAACACTTATTAGATCGACATGAAATTTTCAAAGGTCGGGGAGGCTCGACATTTTTCAAGAAGAACAGAGGTCCTGTCAATAGCAGTAGGTGGTAGCTCATGAAATTTTATCAAAACGACCAGTTTGCAGCTGTCAAGTCTTGTACCTTGTGCTCTAAGATCTTGTCCATAGTAATTTCATCAACACTAGATCAATAACGAATTTGTCAGAGCTATTTTTCGTATAAATTCGACATCCATGCTAGAATATGCTTGATAGTTTTTATTTAATTATTTTTACGTCAAGGATTTAGAGAACATTTTGCATGCTCAAAGTTATCAGTAATAAAATTATCAGAATCTCAAGGCTTTACAATAAGCATAGAATTAACTAAGCATCATAGACATCAGAATTTGGATTTAATTTTTCTTACACACTTTTTTCAGCCTGTGTAAGTAAAGGCTGTTTAAATGACTGGAAAATAATTTTAAATTAATAAGCAGATTTTTCCCTATAAATATTGGTACACCTTTGTGTAAGTGTACACTAAGCAAAATGCAATATATCCAGCTTTTCAAAAGTCCTCTTAAAAGAACAAATGGCAAGCATATATTAATATTAAATTAAGGCTATTAAAACATTTAATTGTAAATTACAGCAATTATTAAAACTAAGGCTTTCGAATACGGCTGGAAAATTAGAAAAGGGAAACTGAAATCTGCGTTTAATAGCCTGCACCGAAAAATGATAATAATTTGTAAAGACATTAAGATTTTTTTGAAGCAGGAGTCATGAAAAATTAGCAACGCCCTGGCTGGGACTTGAACCTCGGACTCTCGAATACGCGTCGACTGTGCTGACTATTACACCACAAAGGCATACTAAGAAGGCGGGATAAATACTCCCCCTCTTAAAAGGCGACTGGAGATTAGGGAACCGAATCGTGAAATCCTGGTGGTGGAGAATTAACGTCCACCACCTTTTTTTGTTCGGGCGCCACTTTAGAGACATTAGCATTTTTTGAAGCAGTAGTCATGAAGAATAAGCAATGTCCTAGCAGAGACTCTAACCTTGGACCTCTCGAATACACTTCGAGTGTGCTAACCACGAAGGCATGTTAAGAAGGCGAGAAAAATACTTTATAATTTTATAGATAAAAAACGCAAATAATTTATAAGCAATATATAACAATACTTGCATAAAATAGTAGTAAAAGGTAAACATAAGATATAATATAAACTACATGAAAATCTTTTAATCTAGAACACATACGGCGTAGTGGAATTTGTTAAACAATGTTATCAGATTTCTCACAAAAATGAGTTAATATACAAATTTCTTTATGAAAACGAAGCTGTATCTTTTGAATAATTTTTTGTCTGCGTGAATTACGTATGAGATTCTTTTTATGCAAAAACGCAAATTAGCACGTCGCCAGTGGATTTTTGCTGCACTTTTTATCTGATGTGAGAATCAGCTTTTACCATGTTCTTATGGTAGTTAGCGAAATAGATTATTTTGTAAATGTTCTGAATTAGATCATATTGCAAATAAATAGACGTAATTACTCCAAAAATTAATTTTATAATTAACGCAATAATGAATTATATAAAATAAATAATCTATGAAAGCATTTCCGTTTCTGTTGCTATAAGTATTTTAAAAATTTATAAATATATTTTTAAAAAATGATTCTACATCGCAGGTAAAATGTTAAATACAATGATAGATTTTTGCAATTTAGAGCATAAGGCATGGTAAAGATAAGTACGAGAAGAGATATATTTGTGTTAAACACAATGCTTTTGTTGTTAATACTGGATCACTTAGATGAGGTTATGAAGCCTCAAAACTAGTAAAGGAAACGGTAAAACCAAACACCCTCTTGGTTTAACTCTAAGGCTTCAAGCAGAAACGGAACAACTCATCTATGTGACTGAGTTTATTTCCTGAAATTCTGCTGACTAACTTATATTTAATCTGGTAAAGGTTTTCCGATAGCCTGTAGTAAGAGCAACGCATATTACGCTGTTAGACTTTTCGTGAGCTTAAAGTATTTGAAAAATTTAAAGTACTGCATATTTCATTGCAGATTTTCAGAATTATTTTCTTTATTAATGCAGAAATATTTTTTGCTGTTTTACTAAATTTCTGAAACCATTTTACTTAATTCATTCACTATAGACTAAATTTATGGGCGAAATGGTGAGCTTATTCTTTTAAATATATGGCATATGAGACTACATTGCAATATTTCAGAATGTGATGGAAAATATATGTATTATGAAGTAAATGAATTGGAAAAAAAGGAATTCTTGGAACAGAGAGCTTGAGTGACTTGGAAGCAAACTGAAGGGCTCTAGTTTAATTAATTAATAAATTCTGGGAAAATACTTCAGAGCCATCTATTATCTCAAGAAATGCTTTCATGGGGGGGGGGAGGAGTGTAAGGTTAACAGTAGTTTTTACGTTGTACGTCGGGAATTTCACGAAATTACCATCCCTAAAATAACTAGCATCTAAAATATTGCATATAATCGATATCTAGATGAAATTATGAGTTTCCAGCTACTTTAACTAATCACCCTGTAAGAGAAAAATCTATGATGAAGATAAGGCCAGTAACATTTGCATTTAAAACCCCACGACATAGTGCACATTAACAAGCCGCAAGCGATGTTCATACTGCTTGTATAGGGACATCCGCAGTCACTATTTCGTATTAGTTCAGCACAGAATAAAATACTCTATTTATTTCTACAGAAACGAGATCTTTATGGATCGCTTGATAAAAACATTTCCCAACCTTCGGTATCTGCAAATTGTTGCACCTCCACAGTGTTATAATAAAGTAGTACGGTGCCAAATGTTAAAATGTTGAGGGGAAGTAAGATTAAATTATAGACGATAATAAGCCAAAGGTAAGGATATTGAGATAACAGTACTAGCGTTGTGATCGCAATAACCCAATAAGTTAGAATAAGAAGATAATGTTGTGGTATACCTTAATAACTTAAGATTAAGTAAACTGAAGTGGACTTACTCATTTATAGTACCAAAATACTCTCAACATAAATTTTACCTGTGTAAAACCAGATTTACTTCAATCCTAGAACTGCAGAAAAAATATGGACATTGCAGGAAATCATGACTTCAGTCACAACGGCTTTCGTAAATTCATCCATGAGTTAATCAGATATGTTTTTATAAACAAGGAAATAATTACGTATTAGCTTCAAATAAATTTATCTCCTTCAAAATAATCGCCAGAGGAGTTTGTATAAATTTTTCACAGTTTCTTCAGGTCATCGAAATCCTATTTATAGGCGTCGGAATCAACCGTTAGCAAAAGTTGCGTAACATTTGACGTTGAATGGCGCCCTGTCTTTGGTTCATCTCAATGCTTTCGCGTCCACATTTAAAGCAGTTATACCACTCATACACTTGTGTTCTTGCATCAACATATACTATTCGAATCATATGTTACGTTTCGACAGCAAATTCATTTAATTTGTACTAAAATGCTATTCCATCTCAAAGGAAATATTTTTGTACAGTGTTTTCTAAGAAACTGGAAGTGACTTCCCCCTTTCTAAATGTAGATGACAAAATACTCACTTTAAACTGGCTTTCAGAAAAGCTGGAATGTCACTCTTTCTAAAAATGCATTATTTGTTTCAATTTTATTTTATCGATTGGTCTTTTAATTTGTCCGGTT
The DNA here is from genome assembly GCA_000611955.2 of Stegodyphus mimosarum. Taxonomy (NCBI): domain Eukaryota; kingdom Metazoa; phylum Arthropoda; class Arachnida; order Araneae; family Eresidae; genus Stegodyphus; species Stegodyphus mimosarum. The sequence continues at coordinate 63,587 of KK117689.1, forward strand.
ACTTTATGGGCGCGCTTTATATTTTCTCACAAGTAAATTCAATCACACTAAAGGATTTTTGTTAAATTCACCCTCTGAAAGATAATTTGATATTTTTCGTCGACTTAATACAGACTGGGATTTGCAAAAATTTCAAAATTAACTGTCATTGTGATGATCTTTCATTGTGTGCGTTTTTTTTCCTTAAAGGTTTAGAACCTTCCGAATATCACTTTAACAATGAATGCAAGCTTAACAAGCATTGGATATGGGAATAAATGTCTAACATAACTAAGCCAACTGAAACAATGTGACATTTATTGTAGATATTCATAAAGTTAAAAATGTTGAACTGCTTTGAAATCTGATGTTTGTTAGAGATACTTTTTTAGAAACACTAGACACTTTTGAGAGCAGCAGACACGAAAAAGTCGAAGTATAGTCGTCGGAATGCGAATCAGAGATTTTTCGGCTACTAGCTGGACGGACTACAATTAAACTACGATAGCATGAACGAGAAATGCACTTAACTCCTTATTTAAAGGACAAGTGGGGAGAACTCCAGACTCAATCGTCAAATCCAGGCGGTGACGAATTATCGCTTTCCTCATATTAGTTCGGATGCCATTGTAGATGCCACTGTACATAATTTAGTTTTTCAGAGCCTCAAGCATAAAACATCAGCTATGCCCACGTCTATATTTGAACAACATATCCTCCAGCTGCTAACTAAACATTTTACCTCTTATACTACGAGAGCATGCACACAGAATGCGGTAATATCGTCCAGTTTATCATCTAGAAACTAAATTATATCTTTTTAAGAATTGCTTAGCTTACATTACCTAAACTTTTCTGGTTCAGACAAATGATAGTGTTATCAAAGAATCAAAATGTATGTGCTGACCTAGTTAACAAGCGCACAGATCAGACTCGATTAAAGATCAGACTCGATTTATTTGTTACTACTCGTAGATTGCAAGCTAAAGATTAATATAGGATAACCATCGCTACCTGAGGGGTTTCAGTCTGACGCAGAATACCTAAAATTACAAACACACATGCAAGGTCCCGCCTACAAAACTTCGGCTTCACTTCAGTTCTCCTCTGCTTAGGACTAAAATGTGAATATGTCATCAGCAAGAAGCTCAAAATGCATAAATACGAGGCTTCAGGGACAAGGTGAACCGGTGGATCAACAAAACATTGAAGTTGTCGATCCGTGATCTTTAAATACTGGTTCCAGTCCTCCTTTAAATTTAATTTAATTTGTATTTTGGTGAAGGTCGGAAATAGAAAGATAGAAGGAAAAATAGTAAGATAAAAAAGAAGAAACATAAAACGGCTGATTGCTTGAATAAATTTTAAGACATTATGAAGGGTTTTACATTAATTAAACAGCTAATTTACGTTAATTCATCAGTCTAGGGACTACAGCTTATTACAACAAGTATAATAATATTAATCTACAAAAGCATTTCAGTTGAAAATGAGTCTAAAGTAAAATTGCATCATATAATGTTTATTAACTTATTTTAATTCTTTTATATTGTTGAAACTGCATCTTCAACCAGTTTTTCAAAAACGTTTGTAGATGTTTAAAGAAATGTTTTGTAAAACGTATTCAAATAAATAAGAATGTTGAAAAATATTTTTAAAACTCGTTTCACGGGTAAATTGCTTCAGAGATTTATAAATGCACAAACAAAACTTTTAATAATATTAGCAGCAAGAAATCTTAACCACAACTAAAACATTACATTCTTAAATATTACTGCATTTCTATTAAAGTAAAACTGCGGTAATGAACGTAGCTTTATAAAGAAAAGAAGTGCATTTACGACTACATACTGCAGAATTCTTTTTACGAAGGAGAGGTTTTCCCATCGAAATTATGATTAATTTTATCTTGCAATTGTAGCTTCCATGCAACAGCATAAAGTTAAAAGTATTTTTTACACCCTGATTTCTCTTCACATGATTACCTAAAGACGCACAGGCAGAGGAAACATTGAGGGTTTGAGCTTGTTACCTATATCATGCGTAAATAAAAATGTATGCAATACTTAAAAAACTGAATTGAAATATATGCCCATAAAAGACATAATAATTCGACTATGGAATAATTATCATCTTTCATTATTGCAAACGATTGTTTAGACAAATATGAGAAGACAAGTTTTGAGAGAAGACTACATTTTTGGGGATGAGACAGTTAATAAAGTGTCTGTTATTGTTATAATACTTATTAGACAGATCAAGCCAGATCCAACTAATGAAAACAGATGCTAACTAAGAATCCTTACTAAAGAAGCACTCGGCGCCTCAGCTTTATATGAAAAGCATGCCTTTCAGTCATTAATCCTACATTTGCGTACACAGTGCCAGTTTGGGTTACCGCTACAAACAACGATATCAAAAAATTGTAAAACCTTCGAAATAAGAAAACTAGAAGCATGTCGAATACCCATTTTGTAATCAAATTTAGTTGAAAAAAATGTGAATCGAGGGCAAATTGATTATATTAAAGGTTACTTGTAGAAATGCATGAAAAGAAGTTCTATAAAACAGGTATTCATAGCAAGATTCCTTATTTTGGTTTAACATGTGAAGTTCTAGAAAAAGATTTCAGCTTATTCACAAATGTTGCACAGTTTCTTAATGGTATTTAGCTAAGCCCTTGCTTCTACTGGTCTTTTTTAATGCTTGCTCATTTATACGCCTTGAACTTTCCATTTTCCCACTAGTAGATGAATTTTGAGATGTTGTGACTAAGACTTTTCTCTCCTGTATGGGACTACGGGTTACATGATCAAATTTAATGACTATGGTTAGGCGACTTTAGGGTAAATTTGGTGACTGCCGAAATTTGGCGACTATGGGTCCTATCTCCTCTATACGTGACACTTTTTAAATGTATGCTCTGGAATGATGCTGGTAATTTCTAGCGATAAAAACGACAACAGTCTCTGAAAATCTGTGACAATAAGCAAAATATACCCTAGATTCCGAATTCTAATGCACGTGTATCTTTAGCATATATTGATCAAGTACTTTTAATAAAGAGTGAGAAAAATTACTTCTTTCTCTAACTGGATGCTTCTGTTACTCGACAAGGAAAATTTGAGAATACTTAAGGGAAATTAAAAGAATTCGGTGAGATAGTAGGCCATTATTTTAAATCTGTGTGTTTTCTATAGAAACTCTTATATTATGTACACATTTTTATGATACCTTTTGCAAAACATAATTTGCTCAATCTTTTAGATAGTTTAAGGTAGATTTTGAATAGACTTTAAAGTAAAAAATAGAAAAGGTTTAACTAAAAATTAATTCTATTTTGCACGGAACCCAAAAAATATATCAGTTTAAATGCCACAATACACTGCATTGAAAATCATTGCATAAATAGATTACAATTATGCGGAAATTTTTATGTTGTGATTTATTCTAAACACAAATTTACATTTTTTGTATTATTTTGCATTGTTGTAAATTTGCATATATTATCCTGTTTTATTGCATTTTAGTACATTTAAGTTTACTATTTAATACCTTTTAAAACTAGCCCACCAGCGGCCGAGCGGTAAAGACGCTGAACACTGATAATTCGGTCCGAGGTACGAATCCCGCGAACTGCATGGCTGCATGGGCGTTTTCGTGGTTTTCCCCATGTGTAACGTGTATACGAGCCAGTTTCCCTTAGAAAGTCCTCCACGAAGGCATCCCTCCCTTTAGGCAGATAACTCTCGTGCGCTTTGCCATAATTGAATAACCTAACCTAACCTAACTAACCTTTTGAAACTACCACGAAATGTGTTAGAACTAAATTATTGCTTCTCAGGATTTGCGCCGCACCTGTTGCGAAGAAGTGAAGACCGCTGATTTCTGTGAGTTCGAGTCCACGGCTAGTTGAACAGATTGTTTTCATGATTTTCCCATGCGTAAAGTGAATAACTTCGAAATTTCCTAAAAAAGTCTTCCATGAAAACATCCATTCACTTAGGCAGATAGCTCTCGTGCGCTTTGCCATTTTTCAATAACCTAACCTTAAAGTTCGTTGGCATTTATTACGAATTCAGTAAGCTGGCAGCATTTGGTACTGTAAAAATTTGGCGAATGCTTCAACTTTTACGTAGTTTCGGCTGTTATATCTATCGGTGTTCTTATGTTTTGGACGTAAACTTAGGAAAATTTCAGCTATATGGCAATAGATATTTGACCGTCTTTCCCGCGATATTTGAGCAGCATTTAACATTTCTTCACTAGCATGAACATACGCAGTGTCATACTTAAATTAATCGAATCCATTCCTTACAGCCGGACTGTTTATTCAGAAGATCAAATACGCACCCCTCTGCGGGCAACAATATTTTCTCTGCTACCAAGCGTTTTAGAATTATATAAGCTGCAGCCAATGTTATCATCAGGTATACTTAAATCGATCACATCTTCTCGAGCATGATATGTTTGCTCTCTCTTTGCAGAACATTTGCATCTCTTGAACTTTTCGCTAAGACTCTACTTGGATGACCAAGGATTTAAGTTTGCATACTCAACATATTTACATAATATTTGGCGGCCACCTTTATTAGGAACAAATTCTCTAAAGGCCCTTTAGATTATTAATGAATAGATAGCATTTGACAGGCAATTCTAGTCCGAATTAATTCGAATAAATATTATCACTGAGTTACCGACGAAATTTGAGTAGTAATGTGGCGTGAAACGTATATAATGTTTAACCATGGACATTGCTCAAAACATAATAATACAAATTTAATTTCATTCGTTGATTTCTAGGAAACAAAATTACTAATTTTATTCGCGTTCGTAATGAGAAAAAATTATTCATATACTACAAATTGGTGTACGAAGATTAATTCGAGTTCAAAAGCAGAGTTAAAAAAGCAGTATACTTGAATTTAATCTACTATTAAACATGTATTCAACTTACCATATTTTCATTTGGCACAAATGTAATTCATTCTCTTAATAATTATGGTTATTTTCTAAATTGCTAAAAGAAATGTTAAAATTATTTTGAAGATATAGCCTTTATTTCACAACAGAAAAAATTAAATTAAAAGATAAATTTCCTTTTTTTTGTATTCTAAAAGTAGTCTTTTTTATAATTTGTGAAATATTCGGTAATATAACTTAGTATTATTCATAACTATACTTACTCTAATTGCAATATTAGACTGTGCTAGGATAAATAATAAATGAATGAATGTAACACATAATTTAATAATCAAACAATGATATCAGATAACTGAACAAAACATATTTACGTAAGTGTTTATTTCATAATGGTAATTCAATGTCAAGGTGAGAAACTTGATAATCTTTAGACAAGAGTATTTAGCATTTCTTCCATTGTTTGAAGAAAAAAGAACGAATAAATATAGTCAATTTAATTTCATATCATGATGGCCTCTCTTCAGTGATGATGGACCTCCGACAAAGGATTTCGCTCAAGATGGAAGTTATGGAAGTTACGGAAGTTACGGAAGTTAAAATTGTTGTGCTCGTCTTTCTACTACAACCTTTCAGGTTCTGTTGCCTATTTAAACGGGTAACTTTTAGTGTTAGGATCTCACTGTTGCTTTGCAGCTTTTTTGAAAATCTCTTTGATACTTTTAAATAATTATGTAATTTTTTTACGTAATTAATTTCGTAGTTGTTTGCGTCTTAAACATTGCTGTATTTTTTTAAAGTTATGTTGCCTAACAATTTCAGTGAAGTATTCTTGTGGAAAAAAATACGTTATTTTCAATAATTAAGTTATATTTGGTATATATTATTAACAGGAATATTTGAATCTGATATTGATAGTTTCATTTTGTATTCTTTTCCTTAATTTTAAGGGACAAATTTAATAATTTTGTTTAAAATATAGGTTATATTTTCCACATAAAACCAACACTTATAAAGTTTATGCAAATTTGTACAAGGCCACCGAACTATTAACAATAAGTGGTAACTGACTGCAACTAATAACCGACTGCACCAAATAAGCTTAAATTCGTATCACAGTTCAAAATGCATTCATTCGTACAAATAAATATGCTTATAACGTATATATTTAAATTTTGCATTTAAAAGGGGTTTTTTCCTTTCTTTTTTTAAAAACCTATTGGCGGGCATTCTCCTATTCAGCAATGGATACGCCTAAGGCCAAAAGTGGTAGCCATTGTTTTGGGAAGACACCTAATAAGCGTCCTCGTTGCCTCCTATAAGGGGATAGAAAGTTACAACGATGCCTTCTCTGGGATTCGGACTTGGGCTCTTCGGTGCAGAACAGGCTGCCCTAAGCACTATACCGTCTGGAAGGCGCATTTGAAAGGTGAGTTATTCGATTCAGAGGTCCTCTAGCTTTCGAGAGCATAATAAACCGAACATTGATAATTACACACATTGGCCAATGAATTAAAAACCCAAGATTAATATTTTACCGGACCATGTTCTACACGGATAACTGCTCTGATTCGTTTGAGCATCGAATCTTCATGCTTCTGGGGTGCATTTACATCCAGAGAATACCATGAATTGACCATGCAGCTTTTTAGATGGAAGAGGAAAGTGCTGTCGGATGCGTCTTTCCACCATATCCCACAATTTTTCTATCAGGTTAAGATCCGGACTATGCGGTGGCCAAGAAAGGTGTTCGAAGTCAGATTGATGATCAGCGAACCAATTTTGAACACTCCTTGCACGATGTATAGTTACATTATTGTCCATGAAGTATCCTTCGCCATCAGAGTAAAAATGCAACATAGCAGGGTGCACTTGATCTACCAGTATATCTAGGTATCTTATGGCTGTCTGTTTACCCTCGAGGAAAACCAGGGCACCACGTCCGTGCCAGCAGAATATGCACCATATCAGGATACTCCTTGCACAGTGCAGATAAGGCTAGATAGATTCATGGCTTCATGGGGTTCTCGTCAAATTCGACTTCTTCCATCAGTGCAAAATAAGATGTAGTGTAAATCATCCGACCACATTACTCGTTTCTAATCCTCAGATCTCCAGTGTTCCCGACACCACTGCAATCGAATTCTTGCATGTCGGGCAGAAATGAGTGGTTTTTCTCACAGACACCCGACTATGCATTCCTGTTCTCTGCTCATGTTTCGAGCTGAAATCTGTTGGGAAGAGCCTTGATTGACGATGTGTGTCAGTTGAAGCACAGTAGTCCCTGTTCTGTCGTACAATTCGTCGGAGACAACGCTTGAAAAACTGTGCTCGAACCGCAGTTACGTCTTCTAGAGAAGGACTGTGGGTTCTGATTCCAACTTTTGAAAACCTTTGATATGGCTGCATTTGAGAACCCAGTGAGATTTGCTGTCTTCGAGATTGAGGTCTCTGCTAAATGGGCACGAACAATAAGTCCGTTTCCAAATGTTGAAAGATATGTCGTTTTTTCCATTTGAGTGCATTTATCGTGAATTTATTCACTCATATTCAAGAACTCTTATACCGTACTTATACTAGCATTCTAACCACGTGTAACCCAGGTCATAAAAAATTTGCATACTTCATCCCTAGAACGCATTCAAATGAAAATCTCAAAGCTTTCAAATTCATTTGGCAGTGTATGTATTCGTACTGAGTTCGATTTCCTGACAATGCTCTGTTTGAAAAGGTTATTATCTCAAGACTAAAAGAACATAGTCACAATAATAATATTTTCAAAAATTTTCAATTTGGCTTTCGTACTGGACATTCTACGACACAGCAAGTTGTAAGACTCACTGAAGAAATTGCTTCACATCTTAATAAAAAGGAATCGGTTGCAGCCTTATTTCTAGACATAGAAAAGGCCTTTGATAAAATTTGGCATGCGGGCCTCTTAATTAAAATGATGAACTACAATTTTCCGGCCTATCTTATTGCATTAATAGCTAGTTATTTAGAGAATAGAACTTTTCAGGTAAAAATCAAAGATACGCTTTCCTGCACAAATGGCATATCGGCGGGTTTACCGCAAGGAAGCCTTATTTCACCGACATTATTTTGTATTTACATAAATGATATCCCGGAGCCTCCAGACGCTACTTTAGCCTGCTATGCCGATGATACGGCTATTCTCTGCAGCTCTATAAATCCAAATAAAGCAGTAGAAAAATTACAAAGGGCAATTAACCTAATCAATGAATACTTTAAGGCATGGAAAATTAAAATCAACCCAAATAAATCGCAAGTCGTAAACTTCAGATACAATAGAAAATATGTAACAAGCATAAAAATGGACGACAACCCAGTTCCAAGTTCTGATACAGTAAAGTACTTAGGCGTAATTCTGGACGGAAAATTATTATTTACTCCTCATGTAAATTACATAAAAGAAAAGGCAAGAAAGGCTTTTATGTCTATCTACCCGCTGCTCGGTTGCCAATCCAAGTCAAACTTAAATACAAAAAAGATATTATATTTGCAAGCAATCCGGCCTATTTTGTTATATGCAGGTCCGGTATGGACAGCTACATCAAGAACAAATAGACAAGCTCTGCAAAGGCTCCAAAATAAGTATTTGCGTATTATTACGGATGTGCCTTGGTTTGTTAGAAACTCTACAATACACAATAGTTTGAAAATAAAGCCGCTGGACTCTGAAATACTGGTAGCTTCACATAACTTCTTCTCGAATTGTGATAAACATAGTAATAACGCAGTCAGATCGATTGGAGATTATGATTATACTATAATACAAAGATGTAAAGGCCACGGACAATACATCATAATGTACAGTGGTGAATGTAAATAATGTAAATACTGTATATAGTATATTTTTTAATTGAATATTTCTTTTCAAATTTCATTTTTTGAGTTAGTATGTCACTTGTATGTTAATATGCTATTGGACTTTGCCAATTTCGTCTTGAACTTACGATTGGACGCTGCAACTAATATGCCTGCCATTCGAAATGCTATCCAAGAAATGCTATCACCGGATATCATCTAGAGGAAGCTTGGATTATGTTTTCCGCCATGAGATAGCTATCGTTTCGTCACAAGATATGCCTGAGTTAGATACGCCGTTCCGGAAGTTTCCAGCACTAAAGTGCAGATGTTTTTCCTTTTATCGGATTAGACAAGTTTTCACTTCATTCTAGGATTGTTAAAAGAGATTATGGATGAGTAAAGATCTTCGGATCGAACACTCATGATTTAGGAAGATGACCTACCTATGACCTGACAATGCTCTGGCTGAATAAAGTTTACGTAACTTTCTTCGTTTGTAATATGAATACTAGTCAGTTTCTCATGCATCGTCCTTCTCGATTTCATCTTTCTTTAGGCAGCCAGATCTAATTCCCATTGTCCTATTCAATTAACCTATCAATCAATCTGGATAATTTAAGTCAGCCGCAAAATATTTGTAATAAATAAAATTTTAAAAAACATGTGCAATTTGCGTATAATTGTTCGAAACAAATCGTTCTTATGCTTAAGTGGATTCGAAATAATTTGTAAAGCAATCATAAACAGCAATTAGTAAGGTATATTTTGGTCGAAGGCTTTATAATGCCTTAATTTAATAATACTGCAGATAAATGTAGCTGATGTTATCTCTGGTTATGTCTTTAAATTGCGCATAGCACAAACATGGTCTTTACTTCTCTAAATCTTGCATGGCTTCAGTGTCTAGAGTGAGACTGAGTATTTCTAAGTGACTACTATATCTTCTCTGTTCAAATTTAGTTGTTTCAGCTATGCGCGTAATGGATGCTTCCGCTCCTATGATTTGAGAGCAAAAGCTTCTGATCTGAAATGAAAACCTTAATACTAATGGAGAATTAAGCATGATAAATTTGACATTCCTGGCATTAAATGTAAGACTTATTAAATTTAATGTATTTACGCTGCGAAATTCTGAATGGGTGATTGTGAAAGGAATCAACTTGCTTATCGACTGTTACATTTTGACGGAATTTATTCAAGAAATGTTTTTGTATTCCTTTAAACAGTTGATTTTAAATGAACTAAGTGCTCTACAAAAATTGAATTTATTTTAAAACAAGGTTCGTATTTATTACAACTAAAACATCACACATAATTTCATGCAGTTCAAACATATTGCCTAGCAAAAAACTGAAATAAAATAAAATGAATCTCATAACGCATTGTGAAACAAAATTTATCTTCATTTTAAATCTAACTTACACTTGACATATTCTTACATGTATTATTCGTACACTCATAAATCCTATAAAGAAAGTAGCATATCAGTATATACGATGCGCAATCAAAATATGCTTATAATAGAGTGTAACAAGTAATGTTAAGTGAACCATGTCCTTACATCTTTTAATATAAGCTATTCCTAGGAGAATAAATTTTTTGCAGTATTTCAAATGAGCATTTAATCTTAGGCAGAAAACATCATCCTCATGCTCTAGAATCAAATCATCAATAGAAATCATAACATTATTTCAGAAAAAAACACGTGTCACGAAGATCTTTCTTGGATTTTAAAAACAGGAAAAAAAACGAATCTGAAAACTGAGGTAATACGCTTGACCGTAGCCGCTTCTTAGCAGAGGTAACATATTGGCATGGATATAACGAAATCATTCTGTCAACTTCCTCTTTGTTTTCTTTTATTTTCTACTCCCAGCTTTTTTTAATAACTATGCATAATATAATCCACTGTTTGAAAAAACAGTTATAAAGTAGAAACCTTGAATCCAAACAACGTGGAAACCTTGAAGGTAAACATTCATCAATAGCTCTATTTCATCCAAGAAAGCACTGGCCATATTTTTATCTAACGATTCTGACACACGGACCTTCCTGCTCACAGAGAGGTTCACCAATGGTCGTGTGATTAAGATTGCTGAATACTGGGAATTCGACCCGGGTTCGATCCCGAGCAAATAAGCTGAGTTCATAGTTGTTTTTTATGGTTTTCCTCGCTTGCAATGTGTGTACAAGCCAGTTTCCCTTAGAAAACCCCTACGAAGTCAGTGCTTCCTTTAGTCAGACAGCCCTCAGTTGTTTCGCCCCATTCAAACAATCTTAACCAACCTAACCTGCTCACGGGAGAAAAGGTATGTTTTTCAGATCATATTCTAATTTTTATTCTGAAGTAATGATGAATTCTTTACTCATATATATTCATGTGTCATCAGTGGTCAAATACAGATATAAATATTCTAGATCTTACTAAAGCATTACAAGAAATGACTTCGAAATTCTCCCACAATTTTTTTCTGTGATTGCATACATTCTAGGTACCCATTAGTTGAAAATTTCCTCATCAAATATCTTCATAAAAGTAATTCTGTTGTATTAAATGAAAGACTAACATTCTCTGCTACATACTCAATAGTCTTTCCCCTATCTTAACTTGCAATGTATTCGACTTTGACAATCCTTTCCACTGTGATTGAAGTGGATGAACGACTACAGATTCCATCATTTTCACAGGAAATTTTTTCCAGATAAAATTCTGCTACCATTTAACAAATGAGCAGTAAACTGAGGAACTATCATCTAACGGTTCAGGCAAATACTTACGAACGTTTTGTGGTCGACATATGCCTCAAATTTGTTATATCACAGATTGGAATTCAATTTAATTGATCTTTAGAATTTACGCTAACATGAATTAAATTCATTGTTAAGTCTTGTACAGAGTTATAAAACTTTTGTAAAAATTACATCTAAATCTGCCCCTACTTTACACCTTGTAATAAAAAATTCAATAGTCTCTCGTATAGTACATGAAGTTCAAAAACGTAAATAGGTGCATACAGAGAAGGGGAACGTAAAAACAAAACTTGCGTCAGTCTATTAAAAAGTAAAAACAGCATAGCTTATAGTATGCCTTTAGATTTTAGTATATAGAAGAGTCCCGATTATTCTATGGGGTTGAATGTTAATCAGATTGAAGGAAATGCCAGACAGCACAAACAACAGAATAGTTTAAGTTGATTAGCTGAAAAAAGCAACAAATTATTTCAGATTTATTTCAACAAAACACACAAAGCAGTAGCATTTTGAAATCTGTAATTAAATGTATTCTTTTATGCCTACAATAAGATAATTATGCCGTCAGAAAATAAAGATAAGTTCATTTCAATACACACTGCATTATACAAAAAGCTGGAAAAAGGAAAGGTTAGTATGATATACTACCTTTACCGTTTTCCAACGTTGCAGTACATTTTCTTATATGGCATTATATTAAAATGTAGTAAGATGCATTCTGTAAAGCTTAGCAAGATGCTTTTGCTGAATTGTTTATCAATATCAATCAATATCAGATACTGATTTATTGTCAATTGGTAAGGATTCGGTGCATATTCTTTTGAGAAGATAGCTATCACGAAAGCAATTAAAATAATATAAATGATAAATATTTCAAAACACAAACTTCACACGTAGGACCAGCATATACCAATAAATCATATTGATAAGGAAAATACATTTGGAGACGTGAGTCGGGAAGGCGGAAAGAACATGGAAAAAGAGTGGCATCCGAACAACACACTGCCTTATATCCACAACTTCTAGAGCGACCTTCGATTAGCTTTGTGAGTTTGCAAGTGTGCCCAGAGCCGATAACAAACTAAGTGTGTAAAAATAGTTTGGCTCGATCATTCTCTTCCAAATGCTGATGGGAAATCTTTGTTACTAAGCATAAGCTCTTGTATTTCGTGAGTTGTTATGCACCCACACATGCGCACTGTGAAAATTCAGACAGCCTCATTAGCAAGTATAAGGTATGGGGGAAATTCTCTTTGTACAGCACATTGCTGCAAAAATCATTGCTTGAAAGTGCACGAGAACTGTAATTTCTTGCCTGAGGCGACTCGCTCCTTTTCATGTGAAAGGGCTGAAACACTTCTCGTGTGTTACTTTCCTCACTCTGGATGAAGAGATATCACTGTCATCCAATATAAATATATAGTTATAATTAGATTGTGTTCCAATTTCAGAACAAATGATTATTCCAAAAGAGAGGTGTACATGTCCTTCGTGCTTTGACTATAATCCTGCTTGTTTTCTTCTGATAAATTTTTCATAATCTTTAGTGCGAATGTATAACTGTTTGACTAATGAGTGGATACATATCTATTGACGAATTATTTACGATGAAATATTAGTTTATGTTTCTTTGATATTGTTTTATAATTAAGTTAAATGTTAGGTTATGTTTAATAAAAATGCATCCTACTTACACATTTAATTCATTCTTACAAATTACAAAAACGAATTATTAAAGTGGCATTAGAAAAGTAAAGTTAGGGTGTATAAATTGCTTTAGTTTATTCAGTTCCTAGTTACTGATAAGTACTTAATTTGTATGTGCAGAAATATGTAAGAACTCTGTGTGAATGAGGGAGAATGTAACAAATTATTCTCTCATATCTGGTGTAAGTGGTTAGTATACCCAACTAGCAGTTAGAGAGATCCATGTTCTTTGAAATCCGGTAAGAGGCATAGCTGATTTTTTGTGTTCCTGTCCCAGAAAGCTTTCTGTTTTATTTCCTTCTGTTCCATAGGCAACCAAGTTTCGATAAGATAGAATGAAGACTTAAGCATCTTTTATTATTTCCTAATGTTCCTTTTGATGGAATTTTAAAGGTATAAATAATATTTATATGAAAATGCAAGCGGATTTTCTTGATCCCCGTAAACTACTATAGTCCTCAATAATCTAAGCCCTAAATCACGATTCGTAGGAAAGGCGAATATCCAGAAAATTCAGCTACACATATAACGATACCTTGTATTTTGTAACTAATTTTCTACCTTATTGTGCCTTCTAGCTCATCTAGATGCCCTTTAAGTTACATATATATATCTATACGTGTGTGTGAATATATATATATATATAT
>KK117689.1:79269-110587 GCA_000611955.2 Stegodyphus mimosarum
AAAGAAGGACTAGTATGGAGCGGAACAAATCGCATCCTATTGGAAACATACCACCTTTAAATTTACATGACAATAGCATTATTTATAAATGCTATAAAATACATCATATAATTTCTATTGAAAAGTGAACGGATGGTCTCCTCTCTTGCTATTTACACATGTACGTGTGTATATGTGTGCGCGCGTGTATGCAAGATAAAAAATAGATAACATAAAATATTAATTTATTTTTTATCAGCTTTTTCACACTCCCTTTATTTTGATTATTTCACATTTTCATCTTAAAAATACTAAATGCTTGTAATAAATCACCTTAAAATGCATCGTTTCAAACTTAATCCTTCTCACATGAAATTGCATAACGTTAACGATACAGATACTTTCATTTTGCTTCAGTCAAAATTAGTTTTAAATTTTGTGAACCTAAACTCGGAGAACCATCAAAATGTATCTGAACCAACCACAACTGGCTTATTCTGAATTCAGTTTTTATCAAAGACACTCTGCATTTCTTTCTCTAGATTTTCTGGCTTCTACTGTCCACTGCTGTTATTTCTTTATTCAAATATTCTTAAATTAATAAAAGTACCGATGTTAAATAGTGAAGAAAAGGCTCATTGTTTATGTCACATTAGCTGCCCTTGAATCAAAAAAATATTTCGTCAAGAATAAAATAATTCGAAAGTTGCTACGATTGCATAAATTTCTTTATGGACTTCTGCACAGACTCAAAATCTTGCATATATATATGTATGTATACATATAAAATATTCCTCTTGCTGTTTTATTTTATTGTACATTTCAAAACATTTACTCCTCCATTGTATCTGTACATATGTATGAATATATGAAAAGTGCGCATATGTTTCGTGTGTTTTTAATCAATTACAACAAAGCACGCGAGATCTAGTTGCTGCCTAAGAAGAAGCATGTCTTCGTAAACGAGGCTGAAAAAAATTTGGTTTATATTCTTCGCTATGTCTGGAGAACAAAACCAGAACATCATGAAGCCAGCCCTTTCGTTCGAAGATATCCGAAGAAACGTATATTGTTGCATGAGTACGGTTTCGTATAAGATTGAATGCATAGGGAACCGGCGATAGCTTGACAAAATTTATTTTATCAAAAGAAACATTTCACAGCTCTGAAACTTTCCGCAAAAAATACTCATACAGCTCATCAAAATATCACAAAGTACCATCAGCAGTCACACTTCAAAGTACTAAGAACATTAAACACAGTGCAATGCTAAGAGCATCTAAAAAGTCGAAGCTTTCACCGATATTTCTATACTATGAAGTCACTCTGAACTAAAAATTATGACTGCGAAACTGATGCTCTTTCCGGTCTTATATAGTTTTCCTTCAGCCGCCAAGAAAGCTCTATTACTTCTTGAAATTACTGGAAGGCATTTCAGGGCCGAATACGTTTACAGTTGTACAGAGGATCAATTACAGTTACTCAATTACAATACCTATTACAGTTATACAGGGATCGGAAAAAATGTCGAAACTTTTGCCGCTAAAACCATCGCCAGCTTCGCAATATCTCGCCAATTTAGCAAGATAGACATTTACTCAATGTTAAATAGACTTGCTCCTGTATTCTTACTTTTCCGGTAAAGCAATATCTCTTCAGGTATTCATGTTACATTACACAGAAAAAAATACAACAGTTTCACATATAATTTCACTAAAATTATTTTGTGTACAAAATTCATAACAATATACATATAAATTTTTAGTTAATTAACAATATTTCGAACTGAACATTGAACAAAATGTGCTTCTAATAAAACACACTCATGCCCAAAGTAATCTTCACATACATGAAATAACAGATTTCTCTGAAATTATGAATTGCACTTTCAGGAAGTGATGTGGAATGATACATAACATTACAACACCTAACTACAATGGCAAACATTTAAGAGCACAAAATGCTATGCAAAACTGTAGAGACATTAGGTTTTTTAATGCACGAGAAATATGAAAAATTAGCAATGCTTTCGCCGATACTCAAACCATAGGCCTCTCGAATACGCGCCGAGCTTGCTGCCCCTACTCCACGAAGGCATGCTAAAAAGGCAGAAGAAATACCTTATGTACTCCCCCTTTTAAAGGGCGGCGCTGGAGAATCATCATCCAACACCTTTTAGTTCGGGCGCCACTGTAGAGACATTAGGTTATTTCGAAGCAGGAGAGATGAAAAATGAGCAATGCCTTCGCTGGGACTCGAACCATGAACTTCTCAAATACGCGCCGAGAGTGCTGACCACTACACCACGAAGGCATGCAAAAAGGGTGGAGAAATACTATATAAAACTTTAGAGGGAAGCAGTAAAAACGTAATAATATGTTACAAGGATAGTTCAGGAGAAAAGAAGATTAACTCAGGAAAATAATTATGAATATAATCTCTCCTGACTGATACACATCACGACATATTTCCATGCTAGCAATAACGTTGTTAACCACAGTTTTAGGCGTTAAGTTCCACTGGTTCAGCAATGAGGTCTTAGGACATTTACATCGCTAGGAGGAGGATGTCTCCATGCAATTGCTTTTCCAAATTAGCCCAGTAAGTTCTCTATCGAGTGAAGATCAGGAGGTTTTACTGGCCAGGGTATTCATGCAATGTCTTCACGTTAAAGGAGTTCTTAAATGTGGTTTGCTCGATATGGATGAGCATTACCATTCATAAATAAAAAATTAGATCCATATGCACCTCTGAAATGTCGTACATGAGGTTCTAAGACTTCATCCTTATATCTCTGGCCGGTCACTGATCCTCTCTTGAAAGGTTGTACGTCCCTTGATTATTATCCCTCTGCATACCATGACACTTGCATTCCCGAAATGGTCCACGTTCCTGACTCTCTCCAGATGTAACACGTTTAGAAACAGATGTTAAACTAAACTTTGACAAATCAGTAAAGAAAACATTGGACATCCCAGTTCTGATGTTCTTTGCACCAATTAAAGCTATCTCTCTTTTGTTATGAAGAGAGTAAAACTCATACACTAAGTTTTCTGGCATTATAGTCTTTCTCATTAATCCTTCTATCGAGAACAACATCTTCTGTCGAACTTCCTGAGATAGAACGGTTCCAGTGGCGGCTGGAACTTCTGAATTTAACTGTGGAGCAGTAGACTTCCTGTTAAAACAGGTATTTGTTTCCATGTTTCTCTGCCCTGCTTCTAGTCTTCCGATGATTCGCTTACTTCACGGATCTTTCCAAATGATACTTCAGAGTGAAATACGATGACTTACACACTGAAATCAGATGCTGTATTGCAAAAATTTACTCAGGTATTCACTTTGCGCAAAGCGCTTGATTCACCATCAGATGACGTAACACCATGATTTGCGTAATAGAAACCGTTTGATCACTTCATAAGGTATTTCCCCCGCCTTGTTAGCATGCCTTCGTTGTGTAGTGCTCAGTACACTCAGCGCGTATTCGAGAGGTCCGTGGTTCGAGTACCGGCGAGGGCATTACTCATTTTTCATCTCTCCTGCTTTAAAAAAAATACCTAATGTCTCTACAGTGGCTCCTGAACTAAAAAAGGTGGTGGATGATGATGCTCCACCACCAGGATTTTGCGACTGGGTCCCATAATCTCTTTAAAAGAGGAGAGTATAAGGTATTTCTTTCGCCTTCGTGGTATAGTGGTCAGTAAGCTCGGCGCGTATTCGAGATGTCCGTGGTTCAAATCCCGGTGAGAGCATTGCTCATTTTTCATCTTTCCTGCTTTCAAAAAAATACCTAATATCTCTACAACGTTTGATTGGATAATGTTAATTATGCTTCTGTTTCACATATTCCTAACAAACCTGGATTACATCGATTGCATATTCAGTGGAATGTCAAAAATTATGTCAAAAATTATTAATGATAATTTTTGACATGAGTGTAAGTTAGCAGTGTTGATTATATTTAATACCCTGACGCTCATTGGTTTTAAAAAACAATGAACAATTTATTAAGATTTTTATTTACTTTATTTTTCCAATAGAAACTCAGTATTTTGATTTCATTTTTTACGTATTCACTAACAAATAAGTGAATTTTAAGTCTGAATCATTAAGCTGAAAATTAGACACAAATTCTTTAAAGTAATTGCAGAGAATATTCTAAACTGTTTATCAGCTGACTCCTAAAATGTTTCTCTGATACACTAAATAAATATTATAGAAATAAATAACATACTTTGAACTGTACTTTGAATAGATGTAATGCATAGGCATAATTTAAAAGCAATATTTAATTCTCATCAATAAAATGTATGACAAAATTTGATTTTGAAACTAAATTAACAACAGTGATAACTCAGCTGGCATATATGTTTAATTCAACTGGGCTTAGAAAGTATGCATAAATTTCATTTTTGATGAAATTTGAAAGTTCCAGTAATGAAAGAAGTTGTGAATTTCTCTTGGGGTAAACGTAACTTAAAGAAATGAAACAACATTATTCTGATTTAATTTACTGCGAGCGCAGCAGAAACAAATTTCGAAGGAGAAGGAAAATGCAATTTTCACGAAACTGTTGAATGAAAGTGAAAATATGATTATTGGAGTATATATTTGATAATGAGATTTATTTTCTGACTATGATTCTCACACTGGTAAGACAAGAACTGATTTTGTTGCTCAACACACCTGAATATAAATTACACACACTTGCGTGAAAATTTTAAATAGAGCAAATTAAAAAGAAAATGTAGAATTACTCCTTCGAGAAAGTTTATTTAGCTTAATTTAAACAAATTTCGCTTAGAAAATATTGAAAGTGTACTTAAATTTGAATTTTAAATACATTTCAGTGAAATCTCTTATTTTTTTTCCTTCATGAAATTGCATAGTTTTTACTTTAATGTCTTAGCAATATTTATTAGCTTTATACAATGAAATTTCTACTATCGAATTGAAATTATACAATATTCAGAAGCCCTTATATTCTGCATTATATTCCCGTTTTAGGACTTTATTCTATCTGCATGCTTAATATAATTTCTTCTAGCAAGCAGATCTTTATTTAAAGTCATTCCACAGTGTTCTAAATCACTACTTCATTTGGTAATGGATTATCAAAATTTAAAAATAATCGCTTTAACTTTTACTCGAAAATAAATGACTTATTTTAAAACAATATTTTAACCTACAGAATAGCACCGCTGGAAAGAAGCCAAATCAGGCAACCGTGATGATTGTTCAACTAATTTTACTAGATCATATTTTGAATGTTTAATGTGAACAGTGTGATGATTCGAAAATGACACTCCTACTTAAGATCTGAAAGTTTCCCATAGGGACACTTAGAGAGAGAGAGTTTTTTTTATTATAGCAAAATAGTTGTCTGCTATCCAATGAAATTTCGTATTTTGCAGTCATGAAATAAAATATACGTGAAGCTTTATTAATAACCATCCTTCAACTGTTCTGTTGAAAAGCATCAACATAGAAGTTGTTGACTTTTACAATGTTTATAAACTTCGTTTTTTCAATATCTTTTGGTTAGGTTGCAGACACAATAGGCTTTTTGGAAGCAGGAGACATGAAAAATGAGCAATGGCTTCGCCGAGAATCGAACCATGGACTTCTTGGACGCTCCATCGTGCGTGCTGACCACTACACCACGAACGCATGCGAAGAAGGCTGGAGAAATACCTTATATACTCCCCCTTTTAAAGGGCGACTGGGGTTTTGGGGACCCAATCGCCAAATTCCGGTGGTGGAGAATCGTCATCCACCACCCTTTTAGTTCGGGCGCCAGATGCAAAGAAGGCAGGAGAAATACCTTATAAGGTTCACCTTCATTTATACATGCATTTCTTTCAGAGTAAGTTTTTAAGTTCATAATTTGTAAAAATGTTTTCCTTCTCTACCGTGTGCCTTCGAGGTGTAAGTGGGAGCACAGGTGTGCAGGTAGTCTTGGTTCTGCGAAGGCATCACTAATTCTTCACGTCGACGGTTTCAGAGGATTCGATTAGCTCTAAAAGTAGAGTCCGAATAATAAATATGGTGGACGATAATTCTTCACTACCTGGATTTAGTTGCTATCTACCTGGTCGCCCTTTAAAGGGGGGGAGGGTGTAAAGAATTGTCTCCGTCCTTATCGGCTACCATTTTTCTGTAATTAGAATCACTTCCGTTTGGCAATCGGGAGCTCCGAAATTCGAATCCCGGCTAAAACATCATTGATTTTTCATGTTTCCTACTTCGAAAAGCCTATTAACATCCACAAATTAACACAGTTATCTCATTACTTTGGCTGTAATTTCAGTTCTACTTTAGTTAGCTCCTCCCAGGATGCAAGTTAATTAAAGTACAATTAAAAGCAAAGTTCTTAAGTAGTGAGAGAACTTTAACAAAACTGGCTGGCCAACGTTCTGCTTTACTTTCTTGTTGTTTAATTTATGTGCTTAAGCTTCAGCAAGTCGTCTTCCTACGCGAACACCTAGGGCGGTTTAATACGGTGCGTTGAGTTTGTATTTCACATTCTATTTGAACTGAAATTATGCTCTGAATTAACCGAAGGCTGTATAATATTTTTATTCTAAACCTTCACTTTGAATTGTAGTGCCTGCTGTTAGATAGCAGACAGGACAATAAGTTAAGTGCCAGTCTTTACTGTTTAAGTAGATTTGGCACAAAACTGTACAACCGTGTAAGTTGAAATGGCATAATAATTAATTAATAATATTTAATTAATATAATAATATTTAATTAGTAGTAAAATAGGGAGTTTGTTTCATCATTTTAATGAGTTTAATTAACGCATTCCACCTCTGAAAATATTGCTAAGAGGAAAAAAAACCATGGAATTTTTTTTTCATGACATTAGCATAAATATTAAAAATTTTGTTTTGGTTAATATCTTACGACAAGTGATTATCTGCACATATTGCTTTTCTCTACTTAATTTAAACTACCAGTCTTAAAAAGTGGTTCGTTCCCGCCTCCTCATCAAAGAAATAGACAAATCCATTGAATACTGGTAGATCGCTTCAGTTTCAAATTTTTGTGAATGAGTTTGTTGCATCGGCCCTTTCTTGGTTTTTCCTGTTCGTAATGTGAATGCAAACTAGTTTCTCTTCGAAAAACCTCATGAGTAGGCATCTCTCTCTTTTACCAGAAAGCCTTCGTATGCAATGCCGAAATCGGCTAACACATTTTAAATTCTTTATAATGTAACCCTCATAATGCTATTACCGGATATATGTATCGCATAAAATTGTTATTTGTTGTTTAAAGTTCTTATACTATTTCTGTAACATCGGAATTTTTAAATAACGATATCAGCTGTTACTGAGAAGTGAGAAAGAACACGAGAAATACAACACATACACAAGAAAGTGGTAGGAATTGTGAATTTACATTGATTGCAACTGTTCATGCATTTTCGTGGAATATAGGAAGGAGGTTTCGGAATTTTGATGGAACTGCATAATTTTTTTTAACTATCCCTCTTCCACGTTTTGCTTCATAGATGATACATAGAAGTGCATTTGAATAATTTTACGTGAATCCATATTATAGAGTTAACAAATAATTAACGTTGGATTTACGCAAAAGAACAGAATGTGTGAATACTTGCACCGAATCTGTTTCTTAATTCATTGAGTTTCAAAAAAATTATTTCAAAGCAGAAATTTTTCCAACTGAAATGAAATTTAATGAAAATATTAATTGATCCGAGCTACGTTTTGTTGTTAAATATACTGCGCACATTCTTAAAACCAACCATTTTACTGAACCCGTGGTACAGAGTTAAAGGAAGAAAAATGACTTATTTCTATTTTTAATAAAATTAATTTTATTAAATTTACTGATATGAAGTGAGATCATACAACTACGTTTTTACTTCAGTAAATAATACATTCCTTTAGCTCGATGACACTATTCTTTAAAGCACATTTCCCGTATCATTGTACACATTTTATTGATAGTAACTGGAATGTAAATTTGAAAGATGTAAATCACCATAATTATAGCAAAAATGTTCTAGTTCATTCTTTATAGAAATGCAGTTTTTTATTGTTTGGTAGTTTACGAAATAAACTGCAGTTGTGTTAATTCCCCGTTTGTTCCTAACCAATCCTCCCTAAACATTTTGTTAATAATTTAACGAAAAATGTTTAACTGCACTTATAATTTAAAAATAAATCTTTGCCCTCAATCTTTGCCCTAGCTAATTTAAAATTTTTACGACAAGTATTAATTGGTTGTAAATAGGACTTAAATAAAACTAGCTAAATTTCATACATTAAATATCAGCTGCTTAATGACTTATTTGACATTACCAGTTTTCCGAAAGAATTGAATTCAAAATGAAGACTTTAATGGAAAACAGGATTTTTCCTTTTCTCCAGAGTAATTGCTTACTTGCTTAGTTATTACTGAGGGAATTTCAGCATTTGTAAATCATCCATGTTAGTATAGTGTTTGGAATTTTCTCTTATCTGCATACCTTATTCTGATAGGACATTGTTAAAATGTTACGAATGAGCTGATAAATAACAATAACTTCCTGACATCTCGATGCGTTTCTGGGCAAATTTCAAGTGGATTTTGAATGAATTGTCTTGTCTAAATATTACGTTTTGTTAGATAAACGTGTTTCTAGTAAGTATTTAGTTACATTTTCAATGAGAAATTTTAACACGTTTAAAAGTGAAGGTTAACACAGTATGAGTTGCTGATTTATAGTCGGGAAAATTAAGCTTCCTAGATTTGTCTCATGGTTTTAAGAAGAATTTTTAGATCAAGTCCTACATAATTTATATTAAATATCGAGCATTTGTTAACATTTTTGTGTTGCATTTCATCTGGACAAACATATGCTTCTGCAAGAACAGATATTTCACAGATAATGCAATTAAGGAAATTTTGTCGTCTGGTCCCAGGCATTTCATACACTAAGTGAGAAGACAAAGTTCATAAAAAATTACACACTTGTCAGCAAATTTCACCAGCTGGTGTTTCGCGCTTCATTTAGCAAAATCAAACTTAGTATATTCCTAAATGTGAAGACCCAATAAATAAAAGAAAATAAATACTTCATTGTATTTTTTTCAATTTCGGAATGTATTAGATGCTCAAAAATATATAAAGGATTTTAATTGATGTTTATTTTCACATGCATTAAACGTGCTTTCAACTTAATGGGCACATTCATCTATAAAGCCTAAGTCGATACTGCTATTATTTTTGAAGCTGAATACATCAAATAATTGAAAATGGATTTTAATTGCTATCTTTGCATCGCAATAACAATTGTTTCGTGGAAGGCTCAAGAAATTGTAGAGGTATCTGAACACAAAGGAAATTATGAATCAGATAGATGAAAAAAGCGCGCACGAAAATTAGTAAACTGAAGAACAGGCGTGGATGCCCGCTCCTTACAATCTTGCAAAAAATGTGGCTCCTTTATTGTTGCAGGTAGCGTAATGCTTGATAGTTTCTATTACTGATGTAGACTCAGGGGTTCTCAATCAAGGGGGATTTCGATTCTGGGAAATTTTAAAAGTCTCCATTCTGGACACTTGCTTATTGATACAATTTCGGCTACCCAGTCTGCTTCCCTTCTTCGACTAACCAAACTACGATAAACCGCTATAACAGCATCAGCATACAAAACTAATAATTTTTATCTCGACATAATCTTGGAAGTCGACCTTCTTTATTGTTTCTGAAAAAGAGTTGGTTCCTAAGCTATCGGATTAAAATGTCAGCGCTACGTAAAAAAGAGCAGTTGATCGTCTCAAAATACGTGATCCTGAACTTTCACTCGCCTGATGTGTCCAAGAATATAAAAACTGGTTCCTTAAACTGTTTTATAGGCCCTAAATTCTAAGCCCCATGTGATATTTTCAAAGGCAGCGTTTTGAGCATTTCAAGATCTCCTGCAACGACTTTAACGCTATGCTTGATCGTTGGCCGCAGTAGTGATAAGTGCAATTTTGTGTATGAACTGCCAAAACTGCAACTTTGTGCGCCTTTGTGTATGAATTGCATGAACATACAGCATATTCTATTTCGTGCCCATAATGGAAGTCGGATAAGCTACTAATGTTTCTCGTAATGTGCCTTATGCAGAAGTCAAAAGCGTAGTTGAAAACACACAGCCAAGAACAAGAATTTCTTTCGTCATGCTGTTATATCGTCTGAGTCGATTGCAACCCAGACCTTCATTTAGTCTATTGATCCCATTTCCCTCAACGCAAATAACCTATAAGCAGGAACAAAAAATATTAGCCACTCATATACAGAAAAAGGAACAGTGGTCCAAAGCAAAGCAAAAAATGTTTAACAAAAATAGAAATACGTTTTCAGTAGCTCTATTAAAGACATGTTTCTGCGAGAATACACAGAGAGGAGCTTCGGGAGAATGCGCAAACTCAGCTTCTCGATGTTTTTAGCATCTTTATAAAAATAACACTAACCATTTCCTATATGTATACCTCATTTTCGAAAGCAGACATAAAATATCAGATATATTCACGCAATTACAGATGGGGAAAATCAGCTTTTCTTGCTGATGCAGTATCTAGTACTGGGAACCATATGAAAAGCAAACGACTCTAGCTCCTCAGTTCCCGCCTCAGAATTAAATGCTATTTATTATGTGCTTTCATTCGTATCAAATCTACAATCGAAATAGTTTCTAATTTATACAGATTCATTCAGTACACTAAAAGCTTTAGAACCTTTTATAATATACAGAATCTCTGTAGGTGACACCGTGGGCATAAATTTAAAGTTAAGAAACCCGGGATAAGAGATTCTTTACTTCTGGGTTCCCGGACTCATAACATATGTAAAAAGTAACGAGCTAGCAGATATCACAGAGCAGTGTGACTTTAATCTGTTCAGTCGGCTTATCCCTCCTAGAGATAGCAACAATGTCATTAACTATTTTAAAATCCGAAGCCTTCACTCACCTGTTTGCTTAAAATGCCAGACCACTGTTGTAACCAGTTTTCAGATTTACAACAATTTCTCTCCTCACGTTTATTAACAAACAAAGAGGTGTGAAAGTTTCAAATGATATTTTAACAAAAGTGCCGCCATTAGTCCCTGAGTGCATACAAATTTATCTTTAACCTAAGGAAGATAAGGAACCACAAAAGATTTCTTTAAGGACAAGACAGTCTACAACAGAACGATCCGATACAATGCATTTGTGGAAACTATACCTTAGGCTATTGTGTAGATTAGGTTTAGTATAGGTACTAGGGTATTCACACAGTATCCGATCTCGGCCGCTCGGGTGGCCATTGGTGGTTTGAATAAGCTGTTTTGGGTGTTTTAGTCCTGAAATTTGTAGAGTTCCTAGCCCTTTGTCTAAGATGAAACGTCGAGTAAACTAGTGAACTATGTAGCGATTTATCGCTCAGAACAACTAAGGGGTAGACTCGAGAAGGGTTAAAATAGCCTTTTATCCACACAAATAAAGAATAACAGTCGGGCTCTTCTCGGGCTTACAGAAAACCTCTACTCGGGCTTTAACTCAGAATAAGAAATAAGAAACTAAAGGATAATTAACTAAATGAAACTTTGCCGAAGTTAGACACAATTATCTAAGGTAGTTGGCCCTTAAATTAAACTAGCCGACGAATATCAAAAGGCACGTATAATACTTAACCTTCCTTAAATACTTTTAACTAATTTGAATTCAAAGCGATTCTAAAAACTTATTCTGGTACGGAGTTGTAAGTGAAAACAAAAATTGATAGGAAAAGGTTTCGAAATTAAAATAACTGTTATAAAATTAAAATATACCTTAAAAGGGTCTTAAAAAAGGAACAGGAAGCAAGTGTGGGACGATCAGTTATATCATAAGCTGAGAAGCTTTAAACCTAGAGAAGACTATTGAGATGCTGTTGAAAACCGGAAAGACTAAGGTCTGTTATTTCGCTCTAGAATCCATCACTCTCGAGTTAACTTCTAAATGCCGAGAGTGAATCTTTTGGTTCGAATTGTAATGCTGTTTTGACGGTGCGTCATTTCTTAATTGGGTATCCATATTTTGAAAGACTTTTATATTCATATTTTAATAGCTGTGACCTTACCTGTTGATCGTCTGACAGGATAATAGGTCAATTTTAATTCATTTAAGCATTTAAAGGACACCGGATTTTATGATTTATTCTGAATTGCCTTTATTTTAGATCCTTAATTATACTAACTGTTTCATTTTACTTTATGTACTACAAATTTTACCCGGTTTTATACTTGGATTTATTCTGTGAGTTCATCATAACATAAATAATTTTCTTATACTACGCATTTTTATTTATGTCCTATACTGAGGTTTTACCTTGTTGTATACTTCACGTTGAGAGTTTTTATTTATCTGTTCATCATGACTTTATTGAATTGTCATCAAAATATTATTTTCTTTGTTGTATAAATTTGCTTTAATGAAAGATTTTGTATTGGATATGTTTGGAGCATTATTGCAACGTAAATTTATGAGCCGTTAAATTCACTATACATCTTTTAAAGTGATTCTCCCTCTTTACAGCTTGTCTTCATGGTGTAACTGAAAAGCACGTCCGGCTAGCAATGGAAAGGTACGGAGTTCGAGCCCAGTCGAGGACATAGCACAGTTTTCACAAAAAAAGCCTGATGATTCTACAATCTATCCAACCGAATCAGAAAGGAATAATCGTTATAATTAGTCTTAGATGCATAATAAATAAACAAGCCACATGGCCTAAAAAAAGAATTTGCGGCAGCCCTAGCACTAGCATTATGGCATTTTTGGTTCACCTTTAATTACGGTATGCGATCATTTTACCTCAATTTATTTCATTGAAAAAATGATAGTTCAGAGGTTTTTTTAATGAACTAGGTTATGATTTGGTATATTAAATTTATTTTGATTATAGAATTAAAATCCTTCATTTTTTTTTTCATTTTGTAGAATTACGTGGCAAAAATTTCTCTTCCACAGTGTAAACCATCAATATTGATTTTATACCCTACACACATTTTTTTTTGCACCACTGACTCCTTTGTTCCTTAATTTTTTATTAATTCAAAGGAGCAAAGAAATTGCCCGTAGCAATATTTCTTTAGGTTTTATAAAAGTGGGCAATAAACGCTATGCCCTCCGCCGAAAAGCTTCGGTTTTCACCTTTTCCCAAATATGGATATCCATTTATAAAACATTTTTATTACTTCGTATAAAAGCCAAAATTTGATGCCTAATTTAACGAGTTTTTCAGCATATACTGAATATAACGGCATCTTGCTTTTGTAAAAATTTTGTTCATCAATTTAAATTTCTTCAACTGCTCTGTAACACAGCAAAGAATTCTCAATTAAGGTATTCCTTACTTCGGGAGCAAGGGCTAATGGATCAGTTTGAAACCTTTGCGATCTAGCTGTCAAAAACCTAATGTTTCATTATTTGCAAGAATCTGTTCCTAGGCATTTTGACATTAAACAATTCGGTCCCCAGAATTTGGACCATAAAATCAAACTGGAAAATCCTCTGGCAGATAAAGAGTTTTATACATGTAATAGACTAATAAAGCAATAAAAGTATCTAGCTCAATAAGTGACAATTTTAGGCTTTTGACGCGTCTTCGATTCAGTGTATTGCTCTATGTGATGCATTTTTCATTCATAAGTCTCCATGCTTTACTTGTACTCGTATCACTTACCTTCTTTTAGCAAAGAAGTAGGTCCACGTGTTTCTCGCAAAACATTTTGAAGAGGAAATATTCCAAGTGAATTTCCGGAAATAATTTTCTTTTTTTCCACTGTACTATCATTTGATATTTCTTCATCTTTTGATCGATTTTCTTAATTTTTAAAACACCTAATTTGCCTTCGTTTTCTTGTTGGACTATGCTTGTTCCAAGTTTTTGTCATCATTTTGTACCAAGTCCACGTCTTCGTACTCAACTAAATTCTCGTTCAAGGCTAAATTCTTAACCATTGTACCCTTTTGCTAGAATTTTATTTTTGAAATCGATACAATGTAGAAATGATGAAAGAATGCTTTGTACTTCCTCGGGAGCAAATATTGATATATTACTGCAGTTTCCTCTTGAAGGAATAAAGAAACTATCATTCGATGAACCATCATTCAGTTGACTTCTTGTAAATGGAGTAATCTAGTCTTCATCAGATGAACTAGAATACATTTCTGCAATTACACAATCCAGTCACATTAATGTGACCATCTGTCAAAAGCCAGAATAACCACCTTTCGCAGAGCGGACTGCTGCCAGACGTGCAGGAAGAGAGTCACATAGGTCCCTGAAGGTGTTCTCTGGGATGTTGAGCCATGCCGACTCTAATGCCGTGTCCAGCTGCGCTAGATTACGCGGTTGAGGATCCATGGCGCGAACAACTCGATCGAGATGGTCCCACAGATGCTCGATTGGGTTTAAGTCAGGTGAGTTTGCTGGCCAGGGGAGGACGGTAAACTCATCCTGGTGCTCTTCGAACCACGCACGTACACTGGCAGCTGTATGGCACCTCGCATTGTCCTGCTGGAAGATGCCATCATCCTGAGGAAAAACAATGCGCATGTAGGGGTGAACATGGTCCGCAAGGACAGATGCGTACTTGTATTGATCCATTGTGCCTTCCACAATGATCAGTGAACCTAGAGAATGCCAGGAAAACATTCCCCAGACCATAATGCTCCCGCCTCCAGCTTGGACCGTTCCGGCAATGGTTGCAGGGTGGTTCCTTTCAGAGGTTTCACGCCTTATACGCCAACGTCCATCTGTCCGATGGAGCATAAAACGCGATTCATCCGAAAACGCAACCTGTCGCCACTCAGTGGACGTCCAGCTGCTGTACTGGCGTGCAAATTCTAGCCTTCGCCGTCGATGAACAGCAGTCAGCATAGGTGCACGAACCAGGCGTCTGCTTCGGAGGCCCAGACGCAGCAATGTTCGCTGAATAGTACTTTGGGAGACACTTTTGGTAGCCCCTTGGTTCATTTTGGTGGTCAGTTGCTCAACGGTAGCCCGTCTATCTGCCCGAACGCATCTCCGCAACCGTCGTTCGCCTCTGTCATCTATGGCCCGTGGTGCACCACATTTGCCACGTCGCTGATTTTGGACAGTCCCATTTTGCCATGCACGGTACACTTTTACCACGGCGGCACGCGAACAGTTCACAAACTCAGCCGTTTCGGAAATGCTTCCACCCTTGGCCCGAAAGCCAATGATCATGCCCTTTTGGAAGTCGGATAAATCGCTTCGTTTCTGCATTACGCCAACGATTGAAATGTTTTCCGAAGCCCTCACACACCCTTTATATACGCTCAACTGCACTGTGCTGCCACCTGCCTTCTGTGATTGGTTATTTAACTCTGACATGGAAAGTACGTGGTGGTCACATTAATGTGACTGGACTGTGTAGATTCTTCATGGGGAATAATTTCAAAATTAGACTTCTCATTAGCTTATTTCTATAAAAGTCTATCAGAACTTGTGTTTCTTCTAATTGATTTCTCAAACATAACTGTAGTCCTGAGTACGAACAGGGAACTTACTAAAAGCTATATTCGTGCCTGTCTAGAAGATACAACAAAGACAAGGAGGGCTCAAATTACCCTTTATTTGCTTATCGATTTTACATACGTTACCGAACTTCGGGATACAAAGACCAACCACTTGTGGTCTGAACGTAAAAGAATATAAGACTACTAAATAACTAAAATTTAAATAAGGGCTAACTTTTAATATCTTACACAGATGACTAGCACTAAGACTCGCCTTTTAAATTACTAGGTCTGTAGTACGCAAACTGCGGAAAACTACAATACGTCTTTAACTTTCAAGAGGGTTAAACATCTGGCCTTAAAGGCGGACAGTAACTGATGGCAAGCTCGCGTGAAGACTCGTAGCAAAAGGGCTCTCTCTCCTTCCTTTTACTCTCTATTCTTGGCAAAAAGCAGCAACTTAAATACTTAAGCGTTAGCAAGTACAATTTGCATAAACATACTCATGCGTTAATAGCCGGAAGTGGATAATAAGAGATGATAGTAAAGTTTTAAAATAAAATAAATGTTAGTGAACTTAAAATCCTTACAAGTCTTCTTCTGGTAGGTATTTTATTCCAACGGTTCTACGTGCCATGGTTAACAGAAAGAGATTTACAGACGAGGAAAATGGTCAGAGGCCTCGAACAGTTGGAAGCGAAATGAAGGTGTGACGCAGAATTAGGCGAGAAACAACTAAAACATTCAGGCAAGAAACATGAAACCCCTTTCGGACATTAGCATTTTGCGAAGAGAGAGTCTCACTTCTATTCCAACCAACTATCGAATAACATCTAGCATAAAAATAAAAAAAGGAAAACCAAAGAAAGTGCATTCTCAGACTCAGTTATGCCCAAGCCGAGTTATCTTCTTACTGAACAGAGAAAAAGACAGTCAAAATGGCCACTAGCCGTAATTCTGGGTATATACAATCATATATAAAAATAACCATTTAAAACTGGCTAAATAAATTATTTTTTCATCTTTGTATAGATTTAGGTAAAGGGAAAACATATCAAAATATTTAAAAGCAAAATTTAAAAAGTACTAACAATTTAATTTCGCTTCAGTCAAACTGACCGCTTTCTTATTGCTAGTGTAAATGACTGGTATATTCCGTTACTGTCTAAAAAAAAAAATTTTTTTCCCAATATGAAAAATGGTGTTCTTAAATCAAAGGTAAAATGAAAAGAAATCTCTTTTGAACCCAACAGTTTCTTATGACTGAATATTTTCGAGAGAAATAAAATATATATAACCACAACATGAAATTAAGGAAAAAGTACTCTATTACTACTTTAAACTGTTATTAAATTCGATTTCGTCTAGAAGAAAATAATGTTCTTAAATCTAAAGAGAAAAGAATAAAATTTAATTTCAAAGAGCGAAATATGCTCATGGAAGAGCGCAGTGTTATAAATAAGTCAACATTTACGTTTCATTTAACTAACATTTCATACATTCTGTACTTTATTGTTGACACTGTACTTTTTTGTACTTTATTGTTCATCATTATTACAATTATATTTTACCCTATTTTTATGCTGACATATTTACTTGACATTTTAAAACCCATTAGTGAATGGATGGTAAAAGTGTGCATTTAATGCCTAAGCATTTGTTTATTTTTCATTTCAGTAGCTATATATTCTGCTTTAATCTAGTAGCTTAAGTTAATTTCAGAACCTAAGCAACATGTCTCATAAAAGTGAAAAAAACAAGCACGCAAGCGGCTGTCCATTATCAAGGCCTAGAAAGATTTTAGTAACAAATGACTATAAAATGAGCTATCTGCCAGTTCTAGTTGAAAAATGGTAGTTTTCAATGATTGATTGGAAAGCCATTTATACAATGCGGAATACCGTCATTTGGGTATTGCTTACAATCCTATGACCTGAGGTGATCTCAGGAACATCTGTCAACCTATCGCCCGATCAGAATGAATCTCGCGATAACATTTATTGAATGTGATGTCAAAACAGGAGAAAATCACATAAAGAAATGCACAGGACATTTAAAGAGCAGCTATAGAAGCACAGAAAATAGTGAAAACAAATAATTCTTTTATTATTTTAATTATTAAATTTTTTGAAAGCTTAGACTTTTTGCCTTTTCAAATTTAAAGCGATTTCTGATTTACTTGATAAATATTTTGAGATTTTCAAGCAGCTATACCACGTACTTAATATTATAATGATGAAACACCTCAATGGCTTTAAATGAAGATTTTAATAAGGAAAGCTCTTATATTCAAAAATCCTCTTTGCGTTTAAAGTCCCAAAGACTGTAGCAATGCTAGCGATTACGTAGTTTGGTGAAGATTTCAAGCAAGACGCATGTGTATTTTTCAAATTCTCAGAGTTTACCTTTGAACCACACATTAGCAGTCATAATATATATTCAAACATGCTTTACGTTTGATGAACTTAAAATAAATATTTTGCATTTTATAGGAATAACGTTAGACTTTAACAATCAAAGTCTAACGTTATTCCTATAAAATATTCGAAAGAAATATTCGAATGTATATAATTTTGTATTTAACGAAAATTTAGAATGATACACATACATGCGAATATTGTGTAATTAGGCTATAAAATTTAGCCTGCAAAAAGCTTATTTTCCTACTAACAGGGAACGAAAAGTATTATGAGAAAATATTTTTATGCAAACGCTTTCTTAGACAAGCTTTTCATTCCAAAATTAAAGCTACGGGCTAACAATAACAAAAAACAGTCTGGTCAGATTTTATTGATACGAAATTTTGCATGTTTTATTGCATCTAGGAATAGATAAACAGCAGAAAATAAAAAAGATGATATTTTCATTTTCCCTTCCTCCCAAAATGATAACAGCAAATTGCTTCTGAAGAAATTGTACCTCCTTATTGAATGCAACTGAGACGAGAGCAAATAAAAATGAATCTCAGATAATTATTATGCTAGATATAGTGATTAATTATAAATCCTTTTTTTCATGCGGTTCTAGACGCAGAAAATGCATGCAATACAGAGATTTTACATGTACGGTTTGCAGATATGATATTATCTTCTAATTGTTTCCTTTAGAATATATGTGTATGTTGTTCTTAATGGTTGTTCCTTCGTCCAAATATAAAGACATATATTTTTGTAGTGCTCTTATTCACTCTTTTGAGATTTACTCACAGGAAATCCAAACGTTTCTTTTTGCGAGATTCTTTCTTAGACATTCACAGCAATTTGTTATTTTCACTGATGATTAATGGCTCTTCTTTAGTAAAGTTAAAGACAAAAGTCCCAGGTTTTGGAAAATCTCCCTTTATTTACGGAAAAGTAATTCAGAATGAATTCTTACAAGCCTGCTTTAAATATTTCTATTATCTTTTACCTCACCCTTTTTAGTTAAATGCTTGCAACTCAATCCGATTCTTTGAAAGTAAAGTTTACAAACTTCGGCTTTCTTTCGAAATACTTAGATTGAAAGAGTCCTTAACTTCAGGTTTCCTTAGGATTAAATTGTTTTAAGGAGGAAAAACGTGTAAAGTAGAAGAACATAATTATTTTCTATAAAGCCTCATATTACATACACTTTGGAATAAAAATATGCATGGTTTGTTATAATTGAAAAAGTACATAAAGTAGGTACATGTAACATTAACTTGATTATACGGATACGTGTATAGTGTGCATATTAAAAATGCCTTTTCATTAGATGTACAGTAAGAGTTTTAATAATAATTACGTTGTGATATTATTATCATTAAAGAAAACCACAATAAAATAACTGCTTTTCATCTATAATCAAACACAGCTACTAAGAATTTGCTGCAATACGATTATGAGATATAAAAGAGGCCATTTTTAGAATTTACTACTATGTTTTGTGAAGAAATAAAAATGAGAGAGGTTAAAGTCAGCCTATGTTTACTACATTAGAAGCATGAACATCGGTTCTATAAATTTACACAAACTAGTGAATGGTTATGTACAGCTTATAATTTTTTCCCATCAGACCAAAATCTAGATTAACGCTTTACCTGTTCATTTAAATTATATGAAATCGACATCAGAAAGGTAATCGATTGGAAAACCTTTTTAAGAATCATTTTACCAAACATTTGGGTACTAGCACAAATAAATTCGAAAGCTATAATTTTTCTATCGATTAAAATTCATTATAGCAAACGATTTAGAAATTTTATGGAACAGAAGAGATATCCAAATGCTGGATATTCTAAATGCAAATATCTGGTATTTACGTTACCTATCACACTCACATGCATATAATATGTGTGTAGGATGACAGAAATAGATTTTCACGTCCTGCAAATTTTAAAATTAAACACTAAGTCTTTATAGAAGTTTTTACTGTGCACCAGCGAAAGAAGATAAAGAATGGAAATTCGTGAATTTAAGAAAATATCGAACTAGATGTATGTTTAAATGAAGCGGCATATATATATATTACTTTAATATTTAAGAAAAGGTATTTGGACGGGTATATAATTATTGCACGATATATCCCTGTTTATCTGAACTAAATGAACAGAAATCATTTTGGATAAAACTTTTCCTTTATAAGTCATGAGATACACGTATCACATTAAGTAATAGTACATGAAATATTAATACAGTACATCAAAATAACCAAAAAATGCTATTTTTTACGTCTATTACATTTATCGATTTAAAGTGCTGAAACAATGTCCCTTGAATGAAGTTAGGAAAGCGGATGGGTAAAATTTAATAGCGCTGTGGTTGAAACTGCTCCAGTACTTTAAGAAAAGACGATTCTAAAAAATGCTAACTTACTTTACATGCCTCTTGTATTGTTAAGTAATGTTTGTATGTTAGAGTAAGTGGTAAATTTTACCGGAAATACCAAGGTTATGGAGGAAAAGATGCCGTAGAATACTTTCGAGCAGTCCTAGTCAACAACTTATGTGTTCTTTCTTTCTTTGATCTCGCAGGTTCCGTTTTTGTTGAAGCAGAAAGAAGTATCTTGGAGATTAAAAACAGAGCCCATGATTTTCAAGCAATGCTATCAAGCTGCCTATAAGGCCGAAATGGAGTTTCACATGTGTGAGAAACCACATGTGAAAGTTTCACATGTGAATAGTGATGACGCAAAAAATGTTTTGAAAGAAATAATTTTTATACTATTTTTCTTTCCTTTTTTTCATGTGCACGATATTGACATCTCACCGAGATTAACAAGCGTGCAGGTCATAATACCGTAGCTTTAAAATAAATTTCAAGTACCCAAGCTTTAGTCAGTGGCAGTGAGAAAAATTCACTTGGAAATGCAAAACGCTTCAGTAATCTAATTATTTCACATTATTATTCCCTGCAGCTTAGAACTTTCACGTCACTTTTCTAGCAAAACGTGAATTTGAATTATTGCAATACGTTAATGAATGTAGATAAATTCCTTTCATCTCTTAAAAAAATACTGTTTCACATTTCATTGTGTTTGAATATATTCTGCGGATATCGTAACCATTTTTTTAAATAGTATGAGTTAAACAGCAGAAGAATGGTAACAAAAATTGGAAATTTTCGGACTTTTTTCGGATTTTGGAATTTCCGCTACAGTAGAGCTCCGCTAACTCGGAGGTTTGAGTCACAGTGAGTAGGAGAGTCGCAGTGGTCTGCAGCGAAGATGACAGGCGTGAGCCCTCTTGGAGCCACCGCTGATGCAGATCTTGGTGGTAGTAGCAAGTACTCAAAGGAGAAGTTTCGGTTCAGTATATTTTTTTCACTATTTTATACAAACATCATTCAAACTGCGTCTTAAGGTAGTAAATATTTACTTATAAAACCTTCAATTATATTTATCATCGGAATCTGTCTCTTTGTTTAAAAAAGGGATGAGCTGTGATCGATGAAACAACATCTTTTTACGCAAAAAAATTCAGAACGTCGTCTTTGATTAGGCAGATTTTATTTAAAGAACTGACATATCTACACTATGGAAACTGAATGGTGTAGTACGCAAAAAATACTTCCCTGTCATATTAATTCGTTATTCTGCATAAATTGTAATATGTAGAGATTCTCAATCATATTGCTTACGGAAAACAAACGCCCTAAATCTGTACTAAGCTTTAGCATCTGCCACTGTTTACATTCTCGTAGTTTCCTACCCTAAAACTACTTTATCGAAGTGCAGTTGAATTTAAAGTACACATCAGGAAACATTTCTCTTTGTAAATTAAGTTTCAGCGTGTTTTTTTTTATTTAGGCTGCACCTGAGATATCCTTGTCCTCATTACTGGCATGGTGGTACAGAAATATAAACCCCACTTTCTTTGTAATGAAAAATATTAATATTCTATATATACCTTTTTTTCATTAAGAACATAAAATCTGCTGCAATACTTTTCCCGTAGTGTTTACAATACGCTGTGTCTGGCGAGAACTATACGTGTGCCATTATTTAATTTTATGTTCATAATTTTCAAATGTTTACATTACAATACATCTGTTATAGAGTCATTGTTCATTTTCAGGAGCAAGAAGCCTGAAAAATCAGTAATGCCGTTGCCGGGATACGAACTCTACATTTTCCGATTGCTAGTTGGATGTGCATCCAATTACTCAACTAAGGACCGTGATGAAGAAGTGAATGAAAGGGAGACGACCAAGTCATCAAATCCAAGTGATGAAACATCGTCTGCCACATTTTTAAGTTCGCGTGCCACTTGTAGAATCATTAGGTACTTGTTGCAGTACGAAACATATTTGCCTTCCAACTGCCAGCCGAATGTACTTCATACCTCGAAATCATGCGGGAGGACAAAATATTAGGACAAAACTCCGAATATTATCCCGTACTTAAAGCGTGATTGGGGAGAAGCGTATCCATTCTCCAAATACAAGTGTCTACAAAATTTCCCACCGCGTTTTTTAGCTTCGGCGCCACTTGTAGAGTTATTAAATTTATTTCGGGCATGACACATGAAAAATCAGCAAGGTCATCGCCCAGATTCGAACTCTAGGCTTCCCGATTGCTATTCAATTACGCCATTAAGCCAGGCTAAGGCAGGAAAAATTTCCTTCAGCGTTTGCTTTTTGTTGTTCGCCCATTATCAGCAACATGACATTGACGTAAATATCTGTTAGAAAGATATCTAAAATTGTTAAGGATATCTTTTAATATCAGCAATTTCATCCAGCACATAACATTGTGAAAGTGTCATAAGTCACAAAAATTGGTTTCTGAAAATAACTGTCATACATAATTTTGAAGTTATTCCTAATATACGCACTTTCATCCGACACCGACATTTGAGTAGAGTTTTAACTGTATCATACAGTTGCGTTGTAAATAACGGAGTGATATCTCATAGTATGTAGGTATAGAGGTAAATTCGGTAGAAAATTTAGGAGACCGTGAGTACTTATTTTCTGCATTTTTAGAATTCTAAGCAACAGTGGTGCTTCGCTTATGTTTTCAATGCTTAGGTCTGGTAGCATCAGATGCTTTTCGTTTACTGTTACTTATGTTGTTATGTTTACTGTTACTAGAAACGCCGACAATGTTTACAGTTCAGTCTATTTTCTGAAAATTAAATCTGAAGCGTCTAAAAATAACAACAAAGGTATGTGTACAAATTTTTTATGTTTTGGAGCGAAAGAAGCATCCCTCTTTAAAAATCAATGCAATATTCAGCGTTATGACCCCAAGCAGTACATGACGTAGTAAAGATGTTACAAACTGATCCGAGAAGTTGCAATGAAGTCGTGATAACGTTAATGACGTCTTTACAATGCACCGAAGACGCAAAATATTTGCCGTCCCATCTCGGCAATTTGTCGACGTCGATGCAACGTCGTGATATGACCACTTTTAGCTTGTTCGTTCTAACTTGTCTCTTCATAGTTTATCAGCGTTACTTTTAGAAGAAGAAGCGATTAAATCTGCCCTTTTAAGAATTTGGAAGTCTGCACAAGATTCATTTTGTAATTTTTTATTACGTTACTTTATCTAAATATATTAATCTAAAGTAAGTGCACCTATCTCCTATGCACTGACAAATTTATCTTGCTGAAACTGCGAAAGCTCTGGGCGGTGCCTTTCGTGAAGTAATTTCCACAACTGTTTTCATACTTTTCTCAGAAAATGGAAAAAAAAATGCCGGAATAACTTAATTGAGTTTTTAAAACAAATCAAGGCACAGAAGAATGCGGTTCATATTTTATTTTAAAATGCTTAACAACGAAATTTTTTAAAAAAAAATTTCAATTTTAAATTTACAAGTTTAGAAAAAATTCATGGAATTGAAAACGCTAGTTCAAAATTTGTATAATTTTTTTATGAATACCTTGTCCTGATCAATACCTTTAAAAACATTTGTAGATACACTTTATTTGCGTTAGTAATCTTCCATAATTGCGCGCAAATATATTTTAATAGTAAAAACGCTACTTTTTCCTTTCTTTTTTTTAAATATATATTTG
The DNA here is from genome assembly GCA_000611955.2 of Stegodyphus mimosarum. Taxonomy (NCBI): domain Eukaryota; kingdom Metazoa; phylum Arthropoda; class Arachnida; order Araneae; family Eresidae; genus Stegodyphus; species Stegodyphus mimosarum. The sequence goes on from KK117689.1 coordinate 103,237, forward strand.
TTTTCAATTGTTAAATAAATCCATAATGCGTGTATTTCTCAAAATAACGCGCCCTTAGATTTAAATTAATTATTTTTATACTTTCACACGTAGCAGTAGAAAATACTGATAAAGATTATCTGCCGAAAGAAACATTAATCCTTGAATATTTAATATATGATATTTACATTAGAGCACGAAATTCTGAAGTGGTGGGCAGTTTGCATGGGACGAGTACAATGTATATAGGGATTTTTTAATTATTGTGCAGAAAGATTTTATTTGTAATCAAATTTTGTAGCCTTTAAATATGGTCCATTTTATGTATTTCGTTTTTTATTATCGAATTTTTTATGTTCATGTCATATTTAGTTGATAGATTTTGATCAAGATATTGCTAGCCGTAAACTTACCACCAAGTCTTAATTTCCAGCGTAGTTCCTTACGTTCTGCATAAAAAAGCATTTATATAATTCAATATATTGTTGCATGATGCAATTATTTCTGTCAAAGACTAAACAGTTCTGTTTGAAGTAGATTTTGTTATTAAATCGAAATGCAGTTTTGTGTTTTGCTCAACGAATTTTTTTTTATTTGTAATTTGTAAATATTGATGTCATTTATATAAGCTAATAAAGTGTAGTTTTTTTTCCTCATGCAACTTTCAATCACATGAATATTTGTAAAAATAAAATTTCCTTGAGTGCTGTGTTATACTAATATTCAGCAACTTTGTTGTGGAATACTGCATAATTTTGCAGCATTATGTTCGCACAGAATGATTTCTGCCTGGGTAATTAACCTAACAAATGTTAAACTGGAAATTGATTAAATTGAAAACATGATTAATAAGCTATAAATTGTAAATACATTTCTCTTCAAATCAGCATGTTCTTTCCAGGTTAATGCAAAATTAATTGATTTATTTTTAACACAGTCAAATTATAAATTCATAAAATAGGGATTTATCTTTACCTAGATGAAATTTTATTAGGGTATTCTTGAAATGATTGCTTTTCTAATACTTTTAATCAGTTCAAATTTTTCAGTTTAACCTCATATGACTAGCTGAAACGCATACAGCTCATAGCTGAAACGCATCAGAAATTGTCCTATGCATTTTATTTGTAATCATTAGTGCAGTTTTCTAGAATGATTTAAATGCTTAAGAAAATTGTAATAAATTACATCTGTTATTTTATACTTATGGAAGTTTCGGTTATACTTAAAATGTAATATTTTAATTCTGAAATGTTTGCGTTTCTGCTGTAAATAATAGTTGTGACTCTTGTTTATATCTGTTTATATTTAAAGATTGTAAGGATTTGTATTTATCTTAAATAACCTGTTAAATTAAAATTTATGTTCCTTTCCTATGCGCATTTCCTATTAGCATAATACACGTGCCATTAAATGAAAACACAAGTTACAAATTGCAGAAAATTGCATGATTTTTGTTGACATAAATTGTGCAATTTATATTGCGAGATCCTTCCAGTGCAATGTTTTATATACCCAATACACTATCTTAGTCATTTTCACTGAATATTTACTTTTTGCAAATTCTTTTAATATTTATATTTAGTGATAATGATTTAAATATAAGTATGTTGAAAATTCTACAGCACAACCACCTATGATTCCATATGACTTTTGTTTTCTGGGGAAGTGGTCATTTTTTTCGAGGTGATGTGTTTATTTTTATTCTCAGAAATACCAGTTCACCTTCAAAAATTTTCGCTATGAAAGGATTTATTATATTGTTTTTTTAATTTGTTATGTATGTGTTGTTATAGTTTATTGATTCAGAACCATAGAAATCATAGAATGATAAGAACACTTTATATTCACGGAAAAAGGAGTGGAATGAGACACAAGGGGATATTTCAAATAGAAATGAATTATTATGCATTCAGACAGTCTTGGAAATTTAAATCACCAAGATATCAGTGATGTGTTTTAAAATTACATATATAATTTTTGGTTTTTACTTGAAATATATAGTTGTATTAACTAAAAATGATAATAAAGTCTTTTCTTCAATAAATTGTTATCAATTTAAAGCCACTGTGCTTGATATCAAAAAAAGAGATACCAAGGAAATTCGACAAGAAAATTGATTTTTTTTTGTATTTGGTCTTAAGAGATTACTAATTTCTTCTTCTAATGCATAGATTATTCTACTCAGAGCTAAAAGTTGAATTATGCTCAGTGCTGATGCTAGGCTTTCTGCCACTCAATGGAGCTTCTGCCTTTCCTGCATTTTGCTGCTTTGCCTTTTATGACCACATAAGATACATAGGTGCTAATACTATATATCCTTTACTCACGTTCTGACTTATAAATTGAATTTATGTTTAGGGACCAAGGATTTATGTAGTTCAACTGCATTATGGTACAGAATATTTAAAACTTACATGGACTTTACAAATGCCGAACTTTAAATCAATTTATTAGTTTACATTTATACGACTTTTCTTAAAGCGTTACTAGTAGGTAGAATATACCACTTTGGAGCCATGAGGCGCTCACAGGGGGGAGGGAATTTACGGAAGAGTACGTGGGGCATAGATAGATATTATAAGAAATAGACCAACATAATTGGGTTTTCTCCCTTGTCTGACGCATTCCCCGCAGTCCAGTTGACCACATCCGGAGGAGTAGAGACGATTTGCTGGTTGTAGCGCCTCATTTCACAAACTAGAATATTTACATATTTTTGTTTTTGAAACTGAGATTGATTTTTAAAAATTTAGCATATTTATCAAGTTTAATTAACGTTCCAAATAATTATAAAGCTGTTGCGTACTTTCAATCCTGTATATTTTTTTAACTTTTCCTATGCTGTTCCGAAATTTGTAACTACTACTTCTCGAAATTAATATTATTAATCTGAACTAAAAAAACAAATTCAAAAAAACAATTTTCTTTTAGAATCTTTATGTTTTTTATTGGTGTAGATAAGTAAAAAATGCTAAAATACCTAAAAATGAATTTTTGAAAGTTTTAATTAAAATTCTAAATTGCGCTGCTTTTTTAAAATTACAGGTGAATATTATAGCATAATTTCCATAAAGAAGTTTTATTTAAATTATACTTCATAATACATCATAGTGATAAATACTTTTAACACCTTAATAATTTTTATACATTTATTCTAATATTAAAATTGTATTTAACTGTGTTAATTAATTGTGCTAGTATTTTATAGTAATTATTTTTTAATGTATTTCTAGTTTTGCATAAGTGTTTTTTATTTACCGCGAATTTAATTTATTAGCCCAAAGAGGCGATAGCCTAGAAAGGCTATTAGTTTCGAAACTGCATTTTGCTCTGTTTCACTATAAATGTCCGTTTCACTTTGCAAATTGTCGCCACCAAAAATTATCGCCCTGTTTTATATTTAAAGAAATTAAATAATGAAGCATCTGCGTGAATACATGTATGTTTCTCGTACTGTGAAAAAACGACGATAAGAGCCATCAAATTTTGAATAGCGTAATCCTCCATTCGAACGCCGAAGACCGCCGAATTTCGAATTTGTTTTAATCCGTCTTATATTGTGTAAAACTTTAACGAATTTTTGATTAACAAACTCAAAAGAGTTCAAAGCGAGCAATGGCAACACTATACGGAAAATAACAGTTTTATCTTCAGCTCCAAAATTCTACAGATATGCTGTTTTCAAATATTTTGTGATACTGCTGTTGAAATGAATTTTATATGGTTTATGTGCGAAGAACATGATATTCAATAAATAAAGATAACACACAAAACATTAAAAAACGTCCCTTTGGGCGTAACATGAAATCCGAGTGCTTCCAGATTTTATTTTATTTTATATTTTTATTTTTAGAAGTATTTTTTTCCATTACATTCAGAAAAGTTTATGCTCCGAATTTTAGGAATTATTTAAATATATAATCATCTTATGATCATCTTGTAATGTTAATAATTAATGATCATATAATCAAATAAATGATCGTCTTGTAATATTATAATAATTTTAAATCCATTGCCTGAAAATGGTCACGAAATTAAAAATATACATATATATCAGATCTTGTTTAATTTTGCCCTATTTGTTGCAAAGCATCATGTACTGTCAATCTTGTACACAAAAGTAAGTTCATAAATTGTGTGTTTAGAGTTTATAACCGTTTTACCAAAGTGAAGATGTTTATACAAGAGTTACGCGTGAAAAAATGCACAAAATGCAGTAAAAAGTGCTTTATTGAGATATACTAAATTTTATTTGAAAAAAGTGTGACTTTCATAATGTCATCACTTATACAACATATCACATTTAAATAATTAAAAACAGTTATGTTATAGGAACCTCATAGGTTTCAGTGTTAAAGTAAACCATATTGTCCCTATTCCGTCTTGCAGACATGTGAGGGCCGCGCGCTCCGGCCAACTGAGTGACTGACTGACTGTTTTGATATCGCCAGACTACCACACAAGTGCGGTGTCTCCGGCTCGTCTAATCTTTGCCAGCTGGCGCCTGACGTAGAGCTTTCTGTACGTGGCATCTCCGAAGGGAACAGAGGAAGTGGGAAGACAGGGGGACCCGACATCACGGGGTCAAGAAAGGCAGGCTATCATGGACTGCAAGACTGAAGTGCGAAGTCCTAAATTAATGAAAAGTACTGTGCAACATACAGATATCAAATACGTGTAAAGTAATTCTAAAGTGCAATTTCAGGTGAAAAAATATATACATTACAAATGAACACTTTACAAACATAAACATTACAAATAAAATAAAATAAACTATGTACATTATGAAATATCTATGTACATTGTTGTCTGAGACCAGGAAAATTAGAATCTATTGCAAGGTGGGCTGCCAATGGTCTGATGCTACTATCTTCTTCCAGTATTATATAGTTTAATGTATTTAGATTTTGCAGGTGCTCGCAGTTAAGGGCTTTCTCATAAAAATTTCTATTTATTTGGTGGATGTGTTGTTCCACTGTTTCTATCTTTAGGTCCCTATGTAATGTGGCAGTACTGACATAAAAATGAGCGTTGCGAATTATTCTAAGAACTTTGTTCTGTATGACTTGTAATAGATTCATTTCTTTCTTTGTAACAGTGCTCCAGGCCGGACATGCATACGTGAAGTTTGGCCGAATATTCATGATATAAACTAGTCGCTTTCTTCTTAGATCTAATTTAGAATATTTATTTAAAAGCGGTTTCAAGCTATTAATAACTGCGTATGCTTTTCTTCTTGCATTTGAGATATGATCTTGCCAGGTGAGTTTATTATTTAGGATAATCTCTAGATACTTCGCTTTATCCACCTGAGGTACCTCTACATTAAATAGGTGTAATTCACGTTTTAGCGGTGTTTGAGAGTGCTTCCTTCGAACTATTAATAGTTGTGATTTTTGCGCGTTAATAAAGATCCTCCATTTTGTACACCAGTTTTCTACTTCAGGCATAATATCTTGCAACTTTTTTAACTGCATGATTAGCGTTAGCCGAACGAACTGCTAAGGCAGTATCGTCGGCGTAGCATCCCAGGAAATTATTTCTATCTAGGTGTGTTCTAGGAAAGTCGGCGACATATAGGAGATATAATATGGGTCCTAAAATGGACCCCTGGGGACTCCGGCGTTGATATCCATAACATCAGAATTGTCCCTACCTATAGAAACTGTAAATTTTCGATTTGTTATAAACGAGACAATCAATTCAATAATTTCTCTATCCGGATGAAGATTAATTAATTTGAAGATAAGCCCCTCATGCCAGACGCGGTCGAAAGCTTTCGCCACGTCCAGCATGAGGATAGCTATACTCTGTCTGTGATGCAAAGCTTCCCCAGAAATTTCGATAAGTCTCACCAACTGCCTCGTGGTAGATAATTTACTGCGAAACCCGAACTGCTCGTGGCGTAACACGTTGAGATAAGGCTTAATCTGCTGAATATTAATCTTTCGTAAATTTTCCCTAGTCCAGAGAGCAAGCTGATTGGCCTATAGCCCTCAGGCCGGGTGGCGTCTTTCCCTGGCTTCGGCAGAAGAATGATTTTCGCATGTTTCCATATGGTGGGAAAACAGCTGATACTTAGACTTGCATTGACAATTCCTGTAAATTTGGTTATAATAGTCATGGGAAGCTTTTTAATAGCGACATTACTTAACGTATCCTGACCTGGAGCCTTGCGCGCTTTTAGTCTCTTAATTAACTCCTTGATTTCCAACGGAGTAGCAATCTTAATTGGTTTTCTCACCGTTGGTGCATTGAGCCAATCCCTGACTTTGTAGCAAACATCGTAAATAAAATCTAGACCTCTTGGGATTTTATTTGACGTGAATTGGTCCGCTAAGTGTTTTGCAAGAACCTTAGCCTTTTCCTCGTTTGTAATAGCAATTTTGTCCTCTGTAAAAATTGGCCGCGTACTGTCGGGTTTTCGTTTTAAGTTTTTGATAAAAGACCAAAGCGAGCCGTCTAACGGACTGAAGCTTAATATTTTCTCCTCCCAGATGTCATTGCGAAATAAATCAATTTCTTTTTTAATTACCTTATTAAGCTTGTTCATATCTTTTTTAAGTTGCGGGCTCCACGTTAGATGCCAGCGCTTTCTTATACGATTTCGTTCAGTAATCAAATCTCTTATCTTTTTGGGTAGTCTATTAGCATACTGCTCTTTTGAAACGTACCTGGATGCATTATTAATTGCAGAATTAATACTTTCAGTGAGTGTGTTGATTGCTTCATCAGTATCCTTCCTGGTCCGTAGGCTTTTGACCTTTGGGGGATTATTAAGCAATAAATCAGCATACGTATCCCAGTTAGTGATCTTGATCCGTTCGTTTTGGGTGCTCTTAGAAATGCCTAGTGTGACTAATACTGGTAAGTGGTCTGAAGATAACTCGTGCTTAACTTCAAGCATCATAGGGATATTTGTATTCGTTAGCAATACGTCCAAAATGTCAGCACGTTGCATTTACTGGGCGGGTAGGTGTATTCTGTGGGGACATTAATTGCGACTGTATACTGTGAAAGAAAATCATATAAAGTAATGCCATTTCTGTTCGTGCGGCGACAGCCCCATTCCGTGTTTTTTGCATTTAGGTCACCTGTGACTATGAAGTGATGGTTATCCGGACAAAACTTAGCTAAAACACTGTCCGTCAGTTGATTTCGCGGTGGGTTATAAATAGAATTGAAATAAATTGTACCATGAAACGGCAGCACCACCGCTACCGTAACTGCTTCAGAATTATTATTTCTGACATTGTCAATAATGACACGACTGGAGAGATTTCCGAATGTAGATGGCAGTCCCCCCTCCACGTTGATTAAGTCGATCACACCTATAAGTGTGGAAATTTGCCATGTTAATATTCCTGCT